>BLKR01000551.1:0-475538 GCA_011170035.1 Teleogryllus occipitalis
AAAAACAAAATTATGTTATTATGATGGAAAATAAAACTTTCTTCTTCAAAGCTGATATTATGAGGGAAACATTTGTAGCCAACTAATACTCTACTTCAGAGTATCAGAAGCCACAGATTGTGAGATGAATCAACAGACTCACCCTGAGTACCATCTCTCCTCTTTAATTGGCACCACAAAGGTTTGAAGGAAACACCAGGAAGGAGACGGCTGAGCTCATCATCTGTGTGCAAGTCATGTCAATGAAAAATTCAGATGTCTCCAAATGGAAAGGAGCAATAACGGAGGGGAAAATAAGTCAGAAAACTAAAAGGCATGAACATATATTACACAAAAATCAGAGAAAATTAGAAACACAATGAGGACTCCAGAGAGGATAATTTTTTCATAGAAAGCATTGAAAATAAGCGACTCTAAGAACTCACCTTCAGTGAAGTCAAGTCTTCTGGCTGAAGGTAGGGATCTGAGAGGAACAAAAGGAGGCTGGGGAAGAGAGGATGTTTCACCAGTTTTTGTATCTAATAAATAAGAATAATAAAAATTAAATCGATCTTCATACTCCATTGAATATATTTAATTAAATTTGAGCAATGTGCGTCAATATTCAGAGCACAAAAACCATAAAAAATATATTGAGAAAAACACACCTCTCTCTTCATCTTTCTTAAAGTGAAGATTCCTCAGTCTCAAAGGAGGTGGTAAGGGTGATTGGAATTGACTCCTCAGATCCACTTTGCAGTCTATGCAATAATAAATCAAGACTACTTTCAGCATATGTCGTAGGATAAAATGTATAAAAAATTAGTAAGAAAATTCTCAACAGCAAAAACATAGTATAACTCAAATATCACCAAAACTACATCCATTGGCCCACATCCATTTTTGCATTTTATGAAATGACAAAATTTCTTGTGAAGGAGTACCAGGTAGCAGAAGTTTGTTTTTGTTCAGCTTGTGCGCGTATAATAAATGAACAATCATTGATGCTAACAGATATATTACAAAACAAAAATGAAGGAAAGAAAGAAAGGAGAGAAAGAAAGGAAGGAAAGAAAGAAGGAAAGAAGGAAAGAAAGAAAGAAGGAAAGAAAGAAGGAAGGAAGGAAAGAAGGAAGGAAGGAAGGAAGGAAAGAAGGAAAGAAGGAAGGAAAGAAGGAAGGAAGGAAAGATGGAAAGAAGGAAGGAAAGAAGGAAGGAAAGAAGGAAAGAAAGAAGCAGGGACTGAAAGAAAGAAGGAAGGAAAGAAAGAAGCAAGGACAGAAAGAAAGAAGCCAGGACGGAAAGAAAGAAGCAAGGAAGGAAAGAAAGAAGGAAAAAGGAAGGAAAGAAAGAAGGAAAAAGGAAGGAAAGAAAGAAGGAAAAAGGAAGGAAAGAAAGAAGGAAAAAGGAAGGAAAGAAAGAAGGAAAAAGGAAGGAAAGAAAGAAGGAAGGAAGGAAGGAAGGAAGGAAGGAAGGAAGGAAGGAAGGAAGGAGGAAAGAAAATAGAAAGAAAGGCAGAAATAAGGGAAAGGAAAGAGGAGTAATATACAACTATCAACACAGTGGAAGAGAAATAATAAAAAAAGGAAATTAAATAATATTAGATTTTGAAAAGAAGGTGATATCACTCAATAACAAACATACAAGGGCATTAATATTCCTGTCAAGTTTCTTCGAGGTATCAAGGATTAAAAACAGTAATCAATGAAAAGATACGAGATTCATCAGCAATGGATCTTTCAGGAATGCAGGATCTCACAGGAAAACTAAATTTAGGAAACTGTGATCATTTCCTAAACCTATTTCCAATGAAGAAATGTAAATGAATGATATGTACTGACTGAAATTTTAACTATACACACCATTTCTTTCCTGATGTGAAAGCACCAATAAAATACAAAATTTGTTTGTTACTGTCACAAAATGAAAAAACTCACCATCATTATTGCCTTTCCTGTGACAATATACAGTTGGTCTGATAGGTTTATTAGGTAAGCAAGGTTGGGATTCTTCATCTGTGTGCATATAAACAAGTGATTAAAATTAATGCTTTTTTTCTTTTTAAATGTAAAATAAGAAATAAACTAGTAAACAGGAAAAACGAATAGAAAAAAAGCAAAAGAAATAGAAAAGGGAAAATTCAAAAAATGCTTTGGGGTAACTTTACCAGAGAAAGTGGTAAAAAATATTTAAATCACTGACAAAAAATTTAATGAAACTTTTTGTGAAGTGTGATCAAAAAATCAATTATGCTTGTTAATAAATTAAGCAAAACTCTGCATCATGATTTATATAGAAGTCATGAAGTCTAATATAAAAGTTAAGTCTTGTGCCTTGATAAGGTTATTTTATTTGTGTTGTTTTCTTATTAACTACATTGATGAGGTGCATCTTAAGTTCCATAAAACTTTGTGTATAAGAATAATTGTAATTCAATATCTAAAGCATTGTGTTCCTGGGGTCATAAATGACTGTTTGCATTTGTCTTTCCTACAACTAATTTGTAAAATATTTTGAAAACAATGATTTTTTGGAAATAAAAATACCATGAAACCTTCATTACCTGACGTTTGATTATCTGCAGTATGTTCTACAATGAAAATAATTAAATGAACAATTAGAAAAAAGTTGGTAATAACTCACCTGCAACCGGCAGATAATTTCATTAATTGAATCAATTAATTTGGAAAAGAATTTAGAATTGATCATGGGAAATTAATACAGAAATTAAACACAAAATACTCAACAAAAACATACACAATTGTTTATACAAATCATATTGCAATATTACTAAATTGGCATGAAATTATTAATATTGTGATCTTTTAAATTATAATTAATAATTATTAAATTAAGAAGGAATAAGTGTGCAAGTGAGTGTTTTAATTAACATATTTGATCCAATAAAAAAATATTTGCCCGTTCTTGCCATTACTCCAGATAATGGAAGTACTTCTACTAGTGGAATAATTCCTTAACATTCCAATGTATTTCGTAAATAAATTCCCTGACAACTGCCAGTTTTCCATATCCCCCTCCCCCCCCGAACTTGTTTTGATTGGTAAGATGGCTATGCAAATAATTAGAAGGAAGAAAAACTGATTGTAACCAAAAGAAAGAGAAAGAATGAAAGAAAGGAAAGAAAAGAGGGAAAAAAGATACATTACCAAATGTACAATAAAGAAGCATATATACACACTTACCTTCTACATCAATGACAGATATTTCATGAGGATTCTTAGTGCTGATAGGAGCTTTGAAATGGACAGGTTGGGATGGGTGGTGTGTTTTTTCATCTAGTAACACAAGAAATACAATGAAGATGTTACAAATTTGCTACATTTAATTGATAGAGATTAATAGTTTTGGAAAGACTCCTCTCTTCAGAAAATAATGCCAATATGTAAATATAATACATATAAAGACCTAACTTTACATTTTCCACAAGATTTGCACCACCTGCACAATATTTTTCAAGAAATATGAAGAAATGCAATTGATGTTATAATACTTTAAAAAAAGTGAAAAGTAATTTAAGTATAGAAAAAATCAGAATGGGCATAAAATAAGGAAAGAGATATGGTGATAATACCAACTGCTTAAAAAAATAAAAAAGTTAACATAAAACCACATTACCTACTCTCAATGATATAAAAGAGAAACAGCGAATGTTTTATAATGTTGTAAGGTAATTATCAATAGTTTTCTGTCCTACCTTTCCTGAGAGTGCAGTGAAAGTTGAATTGGTAAAGAACAAAACAGTAACAGTAAAAAGTTAACATATCAAGAAGAGCTTATATCTAAAAAGGTTATCATGCATTTACAATATCATTTATAAAATATTTATTCATACTACCACTTTTTGATAATGAATGAATGAATGAATGAATGAATGAATGAATGAATGCCTTATTTTATGTGGCGAGACTCAGGCCATGATGCCTGCTCTTCCGTCTGACGGGCGACAAAACAGGCAATTTGAATTTAGCTTGGAGGCTTCATTTAGGCTTGAGGATCTTTTACATGCAGTAAATCTACTAACATGGGACAGCCGGCTTTACTTCTCCTCTGAAGGAAGATGTACAAAGAATCTTTTCACCCTTAAAAATCCATGGCTTTGATCGGGTTTGAACCCATAAACTTGGGTATAACATTGTGTCATACTTTTCATCAACAGATCTTTTTTTATGTAATTTTAAAATGTTATAAACATTCTAATATCAGTGGTTAATAGTGATCAAGTTCTACACTAGATAACATTCTAAATAATGTTCAATACAATAAAATACTTCAAATCAACTTATTCACTTCAACTTTCAGAAGCATGATAAATATAGCATGGTGTCCAAGTAGCATTACCAGTGTATTGTCACTATATTTGTTCTTATATTTGCAATGTTCTTAAATTAACTCAAACTTGCATACGTTGAAATTATTAAAATTTTCAAGAATAGAAGAATACAGGCAATATCCTAAAATAGACTGAAAGCAGTAAAACAAGACTGACTATTAAGACAGTTTCTGACCCTTCTTTGCTGAAAGTGGCAGATGGACAAGTATTAGAAGAACATAACTCAATAAAATACAAAAAGAAATATTGCGATGGCATTTTTGTACTTGAACAGACACTCCAATAAAAGGATTGCAATAGAATTGTGAAGCACAATACTATTCAAATCAAAACTTACCCCTTGGTGAAAAGGAGAGTGTGATATTAAAAATTAATAGCAATCCTCAGTTATTGTTGTCCAGTTTGATTGTTATTCACAATGAAAATTAATATATATATAATAATTAATGTATTTAAAAAAATTTAGATTCACAGGAAATTAAAATGTGCGGACCACTTTCTTAAAGCATCTGATATGAACTCAAATTCAGTTTATTACAAAATCAGAATACACAGACACAAATACACATTCATGCAATCAGATAGTCATACAAAAACGCATGCATCACCAAACATTTTAATACAAACTTGCCAATGAATCCATGCAACACTGATCTTTACATACTGACATTTTTTAACATATCATAGAAATCTTTATCATTCATTTTGCATAGCTAGGCAACAGATTTTACAAGTGTTATGATGCAGAAATAATACAAGCATTAGAAGTAAAAGAATTCAATGGACATTAACAGACGTAAAAGTTGCTTGAAATTGTCAGACGAACATTATATTCAACACAATTATAAGTCAATAATAGCTCCTCCTTTTATTTTGTTTGAAGAAATTAGTAATAGTTTGAACACATTTTGAAATTGTTGTCTTAGTGTATCAAATATTGATTTTTGCAATGCATTACATTCCATTAACTGGCATTTTTTAAAAACATTTTCATATCGATGTTTCCTAACTTCAGAGTTCATGTGACATACTCCTTAAAACTTGAATAATTAAAAATTGACCATCATATTCTCAAATTGAAATATTCCAACAGTGAAACCAACAAACTTCCTGAAATTAAAAAAGGTATTTTTTCATGTTTGCCTTCAGGATATCCTCACATTTCAATATGACAATTAATCAGTCTTGGTTAACATGTTTTGTACCAGTTACTAATGAAAACATATTTCTTTTCTTAATTGTATTAATGTTTTTTAATAATATTTTCTGTTGTATTGACTTAAAGCAACCAAATAGGGAAACACAAAGTCACTCCTGAAGGCCTGCATCCATTAAGGATATTACAGTCCATTAAGAATAATCAAAACTAAGAAGTAGTAGCTGAAGACGGTGGATGAGTACTCCTACTCCGTCTACCATTTTAGATTTTTTGGATAATGCTTAGGTTTACAAACTTCAACAAGGGCCAATTATTTGCTCTATAACAGCTTAATGACAGAAAGAACTATGCGACAAACCCAGATATCTCTGAATAATTTTGATAAAATGATTGAAGAACACATGTCAAGAGAAGGTAGAGAGCTATTATTACATTATGTGAATTAATATCAACACTATTTTCCACCAAACTCCAGAGAGAAGTTCAGCTCCCAAATAACAGTTAAAAAAGGTGCCTTAGCACTTTGCATACATTATGTAATACAAACACCTATGTTTAATACCATATGACATAACCTGTTTGTTCAAAATATTTAATTCATGGAGAATATTAACCCGGAGTGGATGCACAAGCTGACTGTCATGCCAGTGCTGTTTTGGAACCCACAGTACTTTCAGATATATTTACAATTTTTCGATCTTATCAACACCTTTTGAGTAAAGTTTAATACATGTAGCTGGCTTCAATAGCTTCCTGTCCTTTCCAAGACATTTCGTCTCACAGGAAATGTAATGCAGCATGGGGTTCATCAAGTCTCCCCGTGCCTTCTTTCGTTACTGCTTCTAGACACACAATTCACAGCAGTTAACGACCCAGAGTCAATTTTTAACTAGGCGTTTTTACTTCCAAACACACACCATGGTTAATGTTATTTAGGATCGTTCATTGATTCTAGCTTTTCATTAAAAATTGTTTTAAACCAAGTTTTATTATAATATACATCATATTTATATCATAATAATGTATTTATAATTACATTATAAAACTTGGCTACATGTGCATTAATAACATGAAACACATTCATAAAACTTGTTTGAAAAAAGAAAAATTCACAGAAATTAGTAAATTACTTATTCTCATTTCCAAAGTACATACATAAACTTTAAAATAAACAGAAGAATATTTATTAATGGAACAAATGAGTACAGTTTACAATATTCTAGTCTTCTACTGTGAGGTGACTTAAGTCACAGTACTCAATTTATTATGAAACATGATGCACCTATTGTCGGGTTAATACTCATTTGAGAACTGGCTTAGGAGTCGCAGGGGAATACTAGAAATGAAGAAAGCTGTACATCTATCAGGGTTTAAAACCATTTACAATTGAGCCACTATTTCATATGAAGATCTTCAAGGTTACATTCCACTTTATTAAGAATGTTGTAAAATTTATACATTATAACAATAAAATTAAATCATGCATAAGACGTCGGTATCTGCAGAATAAAATCAAAGAAGTATCTGGTATAGTCTTAGAAAAAAAATGAATAATAATAATAATAATAATAATAATAATAATAATAATAATAATAATAATAATAATAATAATAATAATCAAATGAAAATTGGGTCAGACTTTTTAAGATGTATTTTCAATTGTGTACTTCATGGGTACACAAGAAAATGATACAGAAATCTTACCTCAAAGAAATTGAATAATTTCTCATTAGTGCTCACTTTACTCATTACGTATTTCCCTTATAATTACTTACTTTTCACCAACTTTACAAACACCTAATTGGATTCTTTGAATTGAATCTTTAGTTAAAGTGAATTTAGGAGTAAGTGAAAGAAGTTTGTTATAAATTATAAGGCAGAATAACATCACCTCAAATGCTTAATTTGTCATGCTAATTCCATGCCTTGTTTTGTAATACTAAGTTAGTTGTGTGTGTTTAAGGATCTTGGGACTGGAGTAATTAAATGAAGGTTTTATGTCTCTGTATGCAGTTATAATGGAGTTTCTACATTATCAAGGACTGACCATCTAGGTAAAAACGTGTACTTGCTACAGCAGTTTACTTCGAAAGCTAAGCAATAAGTTAAACAGAAGGCCTCGCATAATCCCAATAGTGCACAAGAAAAAGCAGCAAAGCAAATATACCGAAACCATAAAATGCTTTTAAAGCATCTCAAAAGATGAAAAATGAAAAAAATACTGATCCACCATTATGCACCATGAAGATGTTTATGTGCCACAAGCATAATGAAGCCTAAAGCAAGTGCACCAACCCCTATGAATGAGCATTGCGACTTACGCAAAGATGCTCCGGAACCAACTTTGTGACGGGCAAGAGCAGCATACTGTGCGCGTGCCTTGGCTCTCTGAGCAGCTTGGAGATCTATTGCGCTGCTTGAGCGCACACCCACGCCAGCACTCCCACCAGCTCCACGGCGTGCTGAGCCAGAAGATCCGTCTGCTCACAGTACACAGATTCAATATAGATATGCACAACAGCTGCAATGCCCAGCACCTCATGTATCACAAGTTAATGATTGAGGCATTATATTCATCTGAAGTTGAAGATCTAACTACAGAAGTTTTACAATCAGATCATTAGCATAAAAATCTATATGATTTTAGTAAATGCACAAATTTTGTGCTTCATCCTCAAACAAGTGCACAAAAATTAACACATAACTTTCAAGAAAATATTTATAGTTCACTGAACCATATGCTGAAAAATAAACAAAATAAGTCAGAGAAAATTCATATGAGTGCTACAACACTTATTCTACAAGTCTTCCGCTATTCAACTTTCATTTGAACGTAGCACTAATAGATTCTGCAAAATGCCTACAATAAAAGACAAAATCACAACAAAGATTTTTTATAAACAGACTGGAGATACTGCATTGTGTGTATTACACAAGAAAATTGTGCATTTTGTTCTGAAAGTATGCTTCCATTATCTGAGACGCAAACCTCGTTCTTTGAAAAGTAAAATTTCAATATCATTAAAACTGACTTCTATGATCAATAAAAAACTATAGCGACTGCAACATCAATAGCAACCACAACAATAATGACAAATGCTGAATAAAACAAGATTACAAAATAACAAGCAAACCAATGTTTCAACATCACAAAGCATGAGCAAATGACAAAACAAATGAATTCTGCAATACAGTCACAACTTAATGTTGTCAACAACAGACAAAAACAAAAATACACGCAAAAGTACTAGTAATTAACAGTACAAATTCCTACTGAAAGCAAACTGAGCCAAATATAACCCGTTATTAACTACCTCAAAACTGAAGAACAATGAAAATGCAAAGAGACATAAGGAAGGCATATTCAGTGCTGAATAGGATCTTGCAAAATACTGAGAGTTTAAAACAGGGTTGATAATAATGCCAGTTAGAATAAAAAACAAAAAGGGTAGTGCAAAAGGATTGCTTCTAAATCAGAAAAAATAATATAATACAGTGTGTGGAAATAATAATTCTTGATTTGAATGACAGGAAATGCTTTTCTTTGATCCAAAACAATGAACTCAGCCATAACATCACTGTGATGAAATGAGGGTAAGAAGAGACTCCGAATCAGGTTATGTTGATTTCCCATACAAGAACCATTCAGCTCCACTAATGCACGGTATTTCCAAAGACATTACAGTACCGATCAGTACAGAATAATTATTTACGGGATGAGAAAACAAAAGAAGAAAAAATATTTTATTGCAAAAGTAATTCGTACAATACAATGAAGGTCATGATTTCTCAGAAACAAGGTAAAATTGTTATAAGCAAGTTCCACTTATGCACTATGATTAGGGCATAAGTTATCTCTGTGGGTGTCTACAACTGACTTTCATGCAGATCAAGGTTGTTTTCCTGGGAATATCATTATCTACCTGAAACATGTTATCATTGCCTTTCCTTTATGTAAATATTGATGGATGGTATAAAAGGTCCTGCCTTGCCAAACCCCATAGGAGATGCACAAGTGTAAATGGAGAAGAAAAACAAATTAACAGCAGAAAAATAACAAAAAATGTGCTAGTGAAGGTAGAATTGTATCAATGTTCTGGAACATTTTTTATAACTAAATCTTTTTGTGTCTTCTTCAGTGATTAATGTAAATATTATTGTAAAAAGTAAGGAATAAAATATTGGGCTTTTTCATTAGTATCTCACAAATTTATAAACCTCAAAATTATTTTTGCAGAGTTATGTTATATGATATAAATCTACATTTGCAACTCTGAATAAACTTCATCAAGTGTTCTCAGAACTTAATTTTATTCAAAAAGTTTATCTTAATATAGATTTAGTGGCTTCATGTGACAGAGAAGAAAAGATATTGGGACCCACTACTTTTGTACTTTCTCATAAATCATTTGCAATCACCCAATAAATAGAATTGCAATGTTTTAGGCCCTTAATTAATAGACCAACGCAGGAATTTTGGTTGAAAATTCCATAGCATTTCATTTTTTCTTTCCATCAATACATAAATAGATTGAATACACGATGGAACATAAACAACAATCATGTTCCTCTTCTCTTTGATGTTTTCAGAAAGGAAAAAGACATTTTTCAATGTGTCACAGATAAAAGCAATGGGGCATTGATGAACAAACTGAAAGAGGGCTAGCAGGAAGAAGAGAATGGCTGATCCAAACCGAAAGGGCAGTGCAGAGTACCTGCATGGTCACCACCAGCTTTGTGAGCCAGTACTGGGATGCCAGAGCGGTGCTGGCGGGTAAGCGACGGTGTGCGATGGAGCAAGGGGCCCCCTGCTCCGCCGCCACTGCCCATCTGCTGGTGGAGGTTCTCCGTGCTGCCTGGAGGCGACGCACAAGAGAAAGTCACACACAAAAGCATTCTCTCCTCCACCTCTCAACACACCACACCATATACTAAGACCAGTTAGTTGTACAATAATAGAGCCTGAAAACAACAACATGGCAACTGAAAAACTAATTGAAAGAATCAATCGTGTCAGTCAATTTAATGAAGGAGCACAAATCTATATATACCTTTTACTAACTAATATATATGGTGAAAAACATTTAGTAGCTGCACATATACGACACAAACTGTTAAAAGGTTAGACAAAAGAATTATTAGTTTCATTTCTTAACATGGAAAGTAATATTCCATTGTAATTTTACAAATGCATTTACTCTGGATTGTCAAAAAACTCATATTGAAAAAATTAAAGAAACAAGGCATTTCTCGAAACACTAATTACATTCTCTCTAATTAAACAACTTATAACCTGCAACATTCAATAATCTCAACACACTAATTAAATCTCCTTCAAAAATTAAACTGAATAAGACAAAAACATGAAATAAAGCACAAGGTTAACCGAAAGATTTAAATAACACATATTTAGCAAATGAAATAATTACCATTAACTGACAAGAATGAAATATCCTTCATTTACTGAATGGAAAATTACACATTTGACAATGAAGATTTTTTTCTCAAGAAGAGAAAATGAACAAACATTTGAAAGAAATTCACCAAGAAAACTAATAGTTAAATTTTCTGAAGTCTTTCTTAGAAATTATGAAACTTGAAGTGTCAGAAATTCTCACATAAGTAAACTTTTAAATAATCACATTAACAATGCATATAATGAAAGATCACTTTGGCAGAAGCAGAAACTGACACACAGAAACAATGAAAACCCTTTTGAAAAGAATAATCCTGTCTAAACTGAAATCACTAGAAATCTAAGATTTGTACAATGAATGTTGAATAACAAGACAATCTGACAATTGATATTTATCACGTTTTACTACTTTATGTGTTTGGAGTGTCAACATGCTGGCGAATACAGATGAAAAGAACTTGTCTGACCCAAACAAGTGAAACTTATTTCATTTTTCGATTGTTTGACAACAGTTTCAAGAATAACAATATTTGGGAAAAGTACATCAGCAAGAACAAAACAAGAGAACAGCTTATATACAGCAAGCATTCTCTTATTCAACAAAAATGCCTACTAAGCATAATTTAAAAGCTTCATTAGCCTGATGAACAGAAATCAAGGTTTTTTCCATTCAACATAGACATAAAAAAAAAAAAAAAAAAGCGTAGTATAGTTGCGTAGAATAGAAACATATCAACAAAAGAAAAATAAAGTAACATAATCTTCAAAGGCTTTGAAAACTGAAGAGGTAGTAGATAACAACTTGTCCAGAAAGAAGAAAGGTTTCTTTAATTTGAATTCACCATAAAGCATAAAGTCAATACCTTACGATTTAGCATGCGGGGTACACACGAGTTTGATTCCGATCACGTGTCAGAAATTTACTAAATGAGCAGACATGTTTTTTATTGGTGGGATCTGTGGTTTTATTGATCACTTCTAGGCAAATGCTGAAGCAGCATCCTACACAACTGGCTACAGATTGCACAATCTCCCTCTACTTTTCCTTTTTCCTTGCATCATCTTACCCAGTCTAGATCAGAACACCATGGTGGAGTTCCCACCGCCTAACTAGCAAGTGCTAGCTATAAAGATACAAACATCCCATTGAGAATTGAATACGTCTATTATAAAAAACTGAATGCATCCATGGATATAAATACAGAAATAATAATTCCAGTCAAATGAGAGACAAGAAGTGTGGAAGGTCGTGTACTCACCCTTGGTAATATTATGTATATCATCAAGACTTGAGGAAAGTCTCTGAGGAACATCTGAAGGGATGGGTTGGGTAGGAGCATCCACATCTAGTGCATTCAAGTAAAACATTTTATAGCAAACACACAATTCACACTAAAAATATTCTGTTCAACAAATGCTACATTCTGTTGGACTAAAATATTTTGGAAATAATGAAATAAATATTGGTACAATTGCCGATTTTTGTCATTTCTAGAATAAGATCAACGTTACCCTTAAATTTTATAAATACGATAGGCTTGTCTCACCAAAAAGGCGATGAGAGAGTATGTTTTAGGTTTTATTATTTGGTTTATGCAGTGAGGTTAACTGACAATACAAGTGGGGATGAACTAATGGAAGTAAACAAAGGATGAGGAAAAATATCATTAAGGAGGAAGATTACTAAATCTGTATCTTCGATAAAGTATCTTCTTTAAATGCCATAGATAATTTATAAATATTTTTACTGGATGAATAATAAATCTCATTGTGCAATAAGGAAAAATTGTCTCCTCTGTAACACACTAAATTTCAGAAAGATGAAATTGAATCAATATCACTTGAATATTAATAGGATTTAATCGTAAACAGTGAGCAGTGAGCATTGCAAAGTATTTTCCTTGAATGAACTGAGTAAAGTAACCAATATATTGCAATGAAATGCCTAAAGAAAACAACCTAATACATTTTTATTAATGCAATACATTGTGTTTACTTTAAGCTTAATGAAGACTACGTAGTCTATAAATTATTACTTTGAATAATCAGACCAATTACTTCATTGGATCAAAACATTTGAACACAGGATTAATGCGGTCTGATGAACAGGAATCTACAGAATTATGAAATGAAACTGATTTTCCAAGAGTAAGAAACAAATCAAACAACATACTTACTTTTAGAATAGCGTTTCATGATCATGGTTATAAGAGGCACAGCAGGAACATTCGGTATATAAGGTGCAAGGAAGTCATCTCTCTTATCTAAATAAATGAAGGTGAAGGATAATTATGTTTAGTCTTATTAATAAATACAATTGATACCAATATTACAGTAAAATTTGGTCACCCAGATAAGTTGGCCCATTTACTGAGACTGATTTTTAAAATTGTATAACTACATTTATAAGATTTTCTAATATTCTTCTATTCAAGTGTTCTTTTAAAATACAAAAATTTACTCCTGAATAGATGCAACTATTGCACAGATGGATGATTTGATCACTAATCAAGGATGGTCTAGAAGGGTAATTATTATCTGCAGGAGGAACATGTTTCAAAAGGAACAGAGGAGAAAGATGAAGAAAAAATCTATTGAAAAAAAAGCAGTGTGTAGTTTATATACTTGCCTATAATCTATTTCCCTATACAAAATTAGAGAAAATTATGAATAATCTTAAACGAGAAAGCCTTAACAACATTGAATATGGTCATTAACATGTCTTCAAAATTTAGAATAATCGCAATCATGAATTAAGAAGGAAGAGACAATAGACAGGACAATGAGAGTGTGTAAAGTATCCAAAATTTACGAGCACACAAATTAATTGAAAAATGAAATAATATGATTTAGAATATAAATACATTCAACATTGAATAAAATGAATATAACTGCTTGATGCACAATAATGGAGACAAACTTAAAAGAAAATTAACACTAGTATTTTTGTGGATTAGCCATTAAAAGCAACATTCTACATGAAGACATTACACTTAGATACCAAGTTTGGGAACCAAAAACATCAATCTTCTTATTTGAAAAACAAATTACCTTCCTTTACAAGCCAAATTATCACGCAATGAAGTGCAGAAAAATTAGCATTTCCAGCCAGAACGAAGAGTTGGCCACGGTAAGATTAAGCATGAAATGCAGATACATAGATAAGCAAGTTCTTCTTTCTACTTCCTTTTTGTTTCTTAACTAAATACTACTAAATATGGAACTCCCCATTGTCAACACTATATTGAAGATGAAACAAAGTACCCCACAACTTTGTTCCTTTCAAAATTATCCTCTGCTGGGAACTGATAACGGGCCCTGTGCACTGGTCAACAATGGAGCATGACACCACATTGTATTGTTGTTTTCTTTTCCTTTTTTTCCCTTTCCTTTTTTTGTTTCTTTTTTACTTCTTTCTTTCCACATAATCCATGAGTATACAAAATTCTGCTTATCACAGCATTGCACGGATAAATCCATTTTAGATACATCGACTATTATTGAAGAAATCACCCTGAGAAATACCAAAGGTAAAAATCTTATTTTCTCTTTTATCACTGAATCATTTTATAAGGATTTTGCTTGAAGATTGAAACAGAACAGAGAGATTTTTTATCTTTGCAACTTAAAACAAAAATGCAGATTAAAATTGAGTAGTCACGGATATGTTAACAAAGAGATCCTCTCTAAAGGAAATTGCTTAATTTCAAGCAGATTTAACAAAACTTCAAATGTTCATAATTAATAGAAAGTAAAAACCTGGATGACGCTAGTAAAAAGTATGTAAATGGCAATTCAAAAATTTTTGAAAAAGAATATTAAAGGTCTTGTGATGACAATACCAATACCTCAAAACTGAAAAAAATACTACTTGGCAACCTTATTAACAAAATGTGAAAAGTCTCAGAACAAAATTGCACTATTTAAATGGTATTAAAGAACAAAAGATTATTCCCAGTGTTATCAACTTTGCATCATGAGATTTTCAAGAATTAAATATCCTGAATTATGATATTTATACACAGAATAGAAATTCAGATGGAATTCTGATATGAAGAATGTTTAAAGTATTCTTTCGAAATCTGAAGATAATTGTTATGAAGAGATATCTTTTCAAATAAATGTTCAGATAAAAAAAATGTAATTGAATCAATCTACATTCTAATATTGATATTTACTAACATTAAACTATGATCCACAACCACTTTTGGCTGACATTAGTTTGAATAATAATTTGATGGTAACTATTGTTAATCAATATAGGCTCTTGCAAATTCAATTTCAAAAGTATAGAGTAAATTCCATTTCACAAGAACTCAGGAACATTAATTAGTGTCAATTTTTTTTTAGTATCGTTAAGAAGAGATGAAGGCAAAAATAGAATTGCAGCTTTCCTTTAAAATTGTCTTGGTTTCTGTAGCTGTACGACGAAGAAAAGCTCAGGCAGGTGGAGTTAACTAGTTGCAATGAAGGATATAGTTCACCACAAGTCTCCCCCATCCCAATCCCAAGCATGGGATTTAAACAATGCCCAGGCATGGGGGTCAAGTGGACAGTCCGATAATTGACCCAAAATGCCAAAAACAAACACACACGCGTGAAGAGATAAAGGCTGCCTAACAATCTATTTAATAATAAATTACTTTTCTATTAAGAATGTTGCAAAAAGACCTTAAACACATCAATATCAATGAAATAAAATGAAAATAAATGTACGCCAAAGATAAAATTCCACTTCACTTCCACTTCAGATATAAGTACACTAATTTAACATCTGATCACCACCACTCGAATTTTGAAGTTTCCTATAAATTTGATAAATGAAAAATAACTCAACAAATTTTAACATCAACAACACCAAATAAGCTTGTGAATCTCAAAAATAAGTCCAAAATTGTGCTGGATGTTAACCAGAAGAATATTACGAAAGAATGTATCTCTCAATTATAGCGTTTCTATCAACTCTTCAAATGAATCTGATACCTTTCCTTTCAAATTAAAATTACTTATAACTAAGGAACAGAATTTATTGGGACACAAAAAGCAAAATAGGCACATGTATAAGCAGAGGGGCACTAAGGATTTTTCTCTATAGGGGCGAGGCTAAAGTTTAGGGTTCAACCGAATTAATTTTCTTTCCTCTCCTCCCGCTTAAATTTTCCATATGCTAAATAAAACATGTATTTTTATTTGTTCACTGCCAGTTAATATTTAAAATATAAACAATTGATATATTGAGTGACTTTCAGTGGTATAGAAAATCAGTGAAAGCTAGAATTTTTAATGTGTACCACTGGCGGGGGGTCGATGTCCCCCTTCAAAACCCAAATTTTTTGTAATAGAACAGAACTGCTAGAAAACAATTACCATGTACTCAATAACCAATTACCATCGCATCACATTCGAATGAAGTATTCATTATGGCTGGTGGATGTAATACATAAACACTATTTGAATTCTGCCTCCCTGTCAAAGTGAATATTCTCTGGTGGGGTGCAGGAAACACTGTAAGGCAATGGTGTGTGAAAAATGTTTGCAGGATTTTCACCGAGTTACTCATGGGCTCTAAGGAACTTAAGTAAGCATAAGTTAGCAATTGCTTCTTCTTTCCGAGTACCTGTTCTATCTTGATTCTGATTTCAAAGAAGCATGGTGTATACATATGTTCGACAGTTCACGGTGAAGGAACAGAGGTCACAGAAGTACATTATTACATTGCTTCATTTTTCAGAAAGATGACATTGGCAAACTCATTTTTGAAATGCTCCGTTTCAACAAAGAAATATAATAAAATTAAACAAAATATGTAAGAGATGTGTAGAAGTAAGTAAAGTATGTAAAAATCGTAATCATACACAAAAATGTAACAATAAAAATAGTTTTAATTCATTCCGAATGTCTTGCAAGCTCTAAAAAACTTACTAAATGCATTATCATGTACCTGTAAAACTATGTATTTACATAAAAATCCGTTCCCTAATTATAACACCTATTTATAAGAATGGTGAATATAAATTAATTAAAAAGTATCCATCTATAAGTATATTAAAAAATAATTCAAAAAAGTTTTAAAACATTGTACTTGATTACTTGTAAACCCAAATTGAAACGCATATTATAGTCCTCAACATTGTTTTGTAAGTGGTGAATTAACTCTTAATTAACTAATTCACCTTTTCTAATGAAATTATGAAAGCACTGAATGAGCATCCAGACTGGATGCATTTTTTATTAAAATATATTAAATAATAATTTCATTAAAACAAATTTCATCAAAATATGTATGAAGATATTGATCAGAGATATATTGTATACTTCAACACACAATTTCGATGCTGATAGTTGTTGAGGGAATTCTGTTCCACAAGGATCAAGTTGAAAATACTCATTAAACCTTTTAGCAGACGATTATAAATCTGACATGATGTAGGAAATAAAAATGAACAACCTCTTTAAAAGGACTTTAATTACCTGAATGCGAAGTGTGAAAAGAACAGAACATAATAATTAATTAATAAAGGAAATAATTCTTCAAAATTATTAGGCTAAATAAAAGACAAAGATAATATCTTTGCAAACATTGATAATATGATAGTAATACTTGGTACAATTAAACTTTGAATTCAACAATTCAACATTTGAATTTACTGCATGTCAAATGGGTGAGAAAATTGCACGATTATCATGAAGAACAAGACGACCAGTATGAAGTCCAAATATACTATGTAGAACTAATCATTACTATGACCTATATTATACCATCTCACCAAAAGAACAAATTGTTTATGTTGCATAATGATCTACAAATATATCTAAATACATTTGTTAAAATAAAAAAATGTAGAATTCCCCAATTCAATTCATTTGGTACATTTCAATTTAATTGTGAAAATATTATTTAGTCTATCCAAGTGATTTTATAAAGAAAGCAAATTTGCCTGTAAGAATAATTTAATAATATCTTTAAAAAATAAAATTATTCAGTTACTAGGTTACTGAAGGCAGCACTCACCCTGGGCAGAACCTGACATGCGTAGACGTGGCACAGCTCCACCACAACGTCCACTGCCTGCTTGATGGTGCAAAGAATTAGAGGAGCTTGAGTTCGACAAGGTGACCTCTCCGTTTAATGCTCGGCGGTATGAAGCATCCAGGGAGTTGAGCAGTTGCTCAGCCAGCTCAGGGAAATGGGAGCGATATGCCCAGTATGCCCTGCACATAAGACATAATGTTGATTTCCATGCTCCTTTGCGGCCTGAAGGAATGTTTAAAGTCACTTCACAGTCCTACCAATGACATAGCGTGGGTGTCAGCTGCCCAAGGCGGAGGAAAATTCGCCGCCTCCTTATTTAGGTATTTCAATTTAAGACTAAACCATACAGTAATTCTAAAGAATGTTTTGGCAAGAATAATCATTATTATTGAGCACTGCACAGATTGCAAATGAAGAAGTCCTGTATATATGTTTTATAATATAATAATCCCTACACATTCATTTAAAGAAGTTCTCACAGAATAAGTAATGAAAGATTCTGTACTTATTTCAATTGGTCTGAATCGTAGGTGAAATGAAAATAGTAGGTGAAAATATGAAATGAACTGGTTCAAATTATTACAAGATATTGTTATTATTTATTGTGAAATTTTGCCGCCCCCTAAAAGTGCCACCTGGGGCGGGCTGCCCCCTCTACGCTATACCACTGAGTCTTACTTTGGGGTGATTCATTGTGGTTAATGCCGACCACTTCAATAAGCTGCAGTTTTTATGTCACTCAGACCATACATGCCGACCACCTATCTTCACACACCTAATTTCTTAACACAAGATGGATTGGATATTTAAACTACCTACGAAAACAGGCATTTTGATAGCTACCTCATTTAAGGAAATCATTCCAATTACTTGAGGGGAGGATTATTAACACTCAAAAATTAAAAATGTCGGAGATAACTTTTTATTGCCATGTAAAACAAAAATTTTAATTAAATAAATTTTACTCTGAATAACATTTGACAAAGGTGTACAGAATCAATTCAATGCATGTCCTACTGCAGGACACCTCTAACAATAATGTTCACATTCAGTGGTAATTTGCCTGCAGCCATATGTTATTAAGATTTAACTGCCGAAACCAAGACAAGAAAATAATAAAGAGTATTAACAAAACATTTATTATTAGATTGAATACAACAATAATGTGCTAAAATTATCAACAAAACTAAACTAACTTATTTTAACAAAATCACTCCATACCACTTTTCAGCATAACAAAACAAAAGGAAAGTATTAATGTTCTGCTATTTGATCAATTGCAAGCACTCTGATTCGTTGCCATTTTCTTGCTTGGCACAACATTCCCTCTTTCACCCAAACCCTAGACTTAAGGAATTAAGAATTTCCTCTTCCTTTTCGGAGTCTTCATCCTTGGCCACTTTGATAAGAAAGAACAGTGATTTTACTGACTTGTGAAAATTATGAAAACATTTACAATGAACAAACATAGAGTACAAAAAGATTAATTAAAAATTGGCTTCATTACATCAACTTTCCAAACATTGCCATTGCATCTCTGGTAGGACAACATGGCCATAACGTCAGGGTCGCTGAGAGAAAATTCAGACCCTGATACAAAGACGGTAGTAGGCCCACAGGGCTTAATAGAATATTCAGATCCTGTCTCAAAGAAGGTAAGGTCCACAGGCCCTTATATAAATATTCTGCAGACATGAACATGCATATGTCATTGTTTCTTACTATCAGTTACAGTGATAAATTGAGATAAAACATATCCTTTGGTGTTCAACTGTTCACAACGGTTCTTACTCCACTTTCCCAGAATTCACGTTGTTTCAGAACGTGACATAATACATATGCAACCCATATGCAACTTAATTTTGAAAATAAATTAACTTGCAAAATTGAAATAAAAAGGTGCACCGAAAAATAAAATAATTTTAATTAAATAAATGTTCAAATTACAAAAAAAAAATTACAAAAGCCGTGGGGCCTCTTGAGTTTCTTGAGTCTCAGAGTGGTGCACCGGCTGCACTTCGCTCCTTTTAGTGGTACCAGAAAGGGGGCTGGTGGGGCATCCTCCCCCAGGTCCCAATTTTGTTTGTTTGTTTGTTTGTTTTTTTTTTGTTCAGAACAATTTAAAAATGTATTCACTTCTAATTCAAATTAACCACTAAAAGTTACTTTTGTTGCATGGAGAAACACATTCCTTTTATGTAGAGGAGGAGGAGGAGGAGAAGAAGAGGAAGAAGAAGAAGAAGAGGAAGAAGAAAAAGAGGAAGAAGAAAAAGAAGCGGAGGAGGAGGAGGGTGCGGACTAGTTTGAAGTGTGAATGTGCTGCCCCGTGGAGTACTCACTTGCGCGCGGAGAGGCGCGCCTCGGGGTCGGCGTCGGCGATGCCCCGGCGCACGGCGTCCTGCAGCAGCGCGGCGTGGCGCTCGAGCGCCGCGCTGGGCCACCCGGTCAGCAGCAGCGCCAGCAGCTCGGCGCACGCGCGCCGGATGTCGCGCGACTTGGACGACGCCAGCTCGCGGCACAGCGGCGGCACCAGGCGCGGCGAGGGCGTGTTGCGCAGCAGGAAGCGCGCCGACACGGCGCCCGCAGACGCCATCACCTGCCGGGGGCACGAGGCGACCCTTTAACATGCCTTCACAGGCGCCACCGAGAAGCGCAGCCACCGCGAGGGAGGAAGGACTCGTGAGTCGCACCGCTGGGGGCTCCGGCGGCCGCACGGCAGTCGCGGATCAAAAGCGGTTCAGTTTAAAGGCTGCCGTTCAGAACTATTCTGGCGGTGGCGCGCACGCGCGTCTCCGCTGCTGGTGGCGGGAGTTCGCGACTACGCCACTCGTGTGAATACCTCCATTTAAAACCAATGCTCTGCCAACCCTATCTTTTTCAGTGGTTTTAATAACATTTTCTTCTGTGTTGGTCCAGAGAACATTATTGTTTAAACAATGCTTTTTGTTTACAATCCTCATCAATAAGTACAAATATCAACGTTTCCACGTCACGCTTAGATTCTGGTGAAGTGTTCTCTGTCATTAACGACAGCCTTGTGCATTATATCTGCATTTCCGAATCGGTGGTTCGCAAATCTCCTGGGGTTGGCGAGCTTCATTACGAGGGAATCTTATAGTAATGGCGAAATTTCCAATCTAAAATATAAAATTGGTAACGAAATGTTAATTTATGTTTTAACATCAAAATTGAAGCTTCGCGACGGACTATTTGCCATTGCCAATAAATACAATTCCGCTTGTTTTCAGCTTACTAGAATGTTCTTTTCGACGTCACACCAACCCCGCATGCCCTCCGTTTCTCCCCCCCCCTCTTCACCGGCAAAGGTGGCTCAGAGTATGAACTGATGTCACTGCAGTGCCTCTGACCGGTAGGTCCTAGGTTAGAGACCCGACAGCGGCAGAATTTTCGATACTAGCTTCTTAACTGGGTCGAGTTCAGCCGCAGACTGGAAGAAAATTCTAGCGTCAGGCTGCTCTGATCGGTAGTTTTCCGTGGTTTGTCCAAACAACAAGCGAATGCCGGAGCAGTATCCTAACAAACGGGACACGGACCGCTCGCGATCTTTCCTTCCTCTTCCTTGCCCTACCCTCACCTCTTATCACCCACTACCACATTTGTCGGGAGCTTAGAACTCGCCCCATCTGCCTCGCTGGTGGGAGATACCTAGTCGTAGAAAATCTCCGCAAGCCAACGTAGGTCGGTGTCTTGTCAGTCAGTGAGGAGGGAGGGAGGGAGATCACCGTTACCTCCCGCGACAAAAAAACAAAAACACTACACTTACGGGAGCAACGCCTTTAGCAGTCGTCTCGCGCACGTACCTTGGCGGAGTTCTGGATGAGCTGGAGCAGGTGCGGCAGCAGGGCCTCGGCGAAGCGGTCGGCGCGCGCGCGCAGCCGCTCCGACACGTACGCCACCGTGAGGCACGCCTCGCGCACCACCTGCGAGCGCAGGTCGCGCGCCGCCGTGCACAGCGGCGCCTCCAGCGTCCGCAGCTGCGCCGGCAGCGCCTCCTCCAGCGACCCGCCCGCCGCGCACGCCGCCGCCACCAGCGCGCGCAGGCGCCGCATCTGCAACCCGCAGCGCATCAGCGCTCCAACACTTGTTAAGGGGCCGCAGAAACATCCGGTTCAAGTTGCCCAGTCCGGTAAGAAAGAGTTGTGAACAGAAAAAAGAGCGACTTCGTTCTTATCTTTAGAGAGGAAAACTAGTCAAACCAACAACGTTCAAAGATGGTTCACCTAACATAACGCATGGTGACAACTTGGAAGGTGACCACTATTCCGCTTAGCCATTCAATTATTTTGGCTGAAATATATATTAATAAAAGTGAATTCAACGTCATGTAACCGGCATCGATACCACAAAAAGTAGAATATTTATTTATTTAACGTCAAAAAAACAGTTAAAACTGCGTATGACGTGCCATGGGAAAAAGTGAATTGTGTGCACATTTTCAAAATTCTGTGATCCCTACACTAAGTCATATAGTACTTGAATTTTGAATTTGAAAAAAAAGAAGCTCCCATGTAATAAAATCTATTTTCAAGGATAAATAAGCAATACATTTTGGGCTCTTATCCATGTTGTTCTTCGGAATAATACTTCCTACCGCGACAACATGGAAACGATAATTTGAATAACTGTATTTCCCACTGAATTCTAGAAGACGTGCACAGATAATGAAGTTACAGTATGAATAGATACGAAATGATTTCATTTAATTTCACTGATTTGGTCAAAAAACTGTATACGACGTATGGGGCAGAAGATTAGTATTTACAGGCTCTTCAGGATCGTTGCATCGTCCTTGCAAAGTTTCACAATGATTAATACAATGCAAATGAGGAAAAATAATTTAAATAATTCGTTGGTAGATGCACAACGATCATTATTTTTCGCTTCTCGCTAAGATAACGTGGTTCCTAGTATATAGTCTAATAGCGGCGCGGCAAAACTGTAAATAGCAGATCCACTAGATGCCAGTAGCAGCGCGCAAGAAGAAAATCGAATCTGATAGCAAAGTAAAATGAAAATAATTAAAGTATTTTACTAAAATTTAAACAAATTACATTAACAATAATATTCTTAAAAATCGTCATTTTATAAAATTGATCTTTTTCCTCTTTCACAAGAATTGGATACGAAGAAACACGGGCAACGCGGGGCTAGTAAGACTATAATATGGCATGGAAAATATTGCTAACGAGCAGTGGCGACTCGTGTGTGTTTCTTAAAGAGGACGAAAGAATTATAATGCATAAACTTCTTCACATAAAACATACCACACATTAGGAGTACATGTGTCGACTTGTGATTGCATAAACGAGCATGATCAGTTCGGTTTTCTAGGGGCTTCCATCAACCCACAGATTGTAAGATTACACCGACTGCCAATGTCTGAGATCCTTGCCTGCCACAGTAACAACACAGTGACAAATCAGCGCCCGTACATGTAGTTTAAAAAAAGCCAATAAATGGCAATGCAAGGGAAGAGATTATCCCATACTACCACAGAGTTAAAAAAACACTACGTTTTTTCTTCTAGCCCTAGGAGCGCTAAGAGTAATAGGTAACTAGCACACGAGAGGAGGAAAGGCGGAAAGTTCCTCCTCAGAGCGACTTCGATTAATATTGGCGCGCGTAGTTTAAAACACAATCAAAACCAAATTTCTTCAGAGATGTCAACTCAAAACTTTAACATTTTCCCCTCACACATCGGACTCACTACTATACTTTTTCACTGAACAGCATGCACACAGGCACAGAGTCCCCCCCACCAAAAAAAGGTTGCACATGCCCTGATTACTGAACACTCCATTTTAATGCATCGAAGTAATGCGTCAAATGTTTAGAAGCGCGGAGTGCAGGACATGGTGTTCTAACCCTTGAGTAGTATAAGTATATACATTAAACATTTCCTTTGCAAATAAGCAAGCGTTTATTTACCGAATAAAATGTGTGTCAATGTATTTTGAAGGCTTGCTTTCCAGTGATAGGAGAAGCCGTGAAAATGCGCTGCACAGCTCTACAGTTCGTGGTCTGCCCACTGGCGCTTCCGCCTTCATTGGGACCGTTGGCGTTGGCGCTAAGGTCGGCAGCGCGCACGGCGTGCCAATTCAAGAGATAAGGGAGCGCCGTTGGCAGCCCTCGCCGAAGGTGTGGTCTGAGTGCAGATGCTTTCGTGGCGAAAAGGTTGCGGTCCTATACTAATTACTTGCAATGCGGATTGGTGTATGTAGGTGGCACCGAAAGGAAAACAAACATAAGAAATTTCAAAGGCTGAAATTCTGATATCGGGTCATTCCCTAATTTTAATTTGCATTTGTAATTTTACTAAAACTTTGAACATTATGCTGTCAATTTCATAAAAAATATTTTGAATAGAAAATATATTAAAATTCAGAAAGACTGAAATAAAATTTATGAACAGCGTTCCTGTTTTGGTAAAAAGGAAAATCACAGAAGTCATAAGTGACTACCAGATCGTAGCAGAATCCGATTCGCTTTTCCCCTAAATCACAACAAATTCAACCGTAAGCTGACTTCGAGTCTGTGATAGCAGGTGGCACTGTTTATTTTGCCAGGTTGATCCGCAAATATGTCGCACGCGGAAACTATCCTTCTCTGTAAAATTTGACGGCACGGAGAAACAAAATACCGAGCCCCTTTTTGGTGGAATTTGCGTTGCTCACTTTTTTCCTCGTAACTGAAGCAGCACCATCGCACACGCACAGCAAGAATTTTCTCAGAACTCAATTTATGACAGGTGAAGTGTCATTCACAAGCACCACAGACTACGCGCAGCGGGCACGCAGAACTTCTTTTTTCTTTATCTCAAAATATCCATATTACCACTATATTGACTCTTTTGTTTCCCTGAACCATTAACTTCATGCCAGGGTAGAGGTCAGAACACACTAGGAGGGAGTTACAAGACAATACTTTATCGTGTTTTTTGTAACTGTTATGCAATTTTATAATACCAGGTGATCCCGTGCGAAAATTTCGCACATTTGAACTCTATTCAGGTGTTTTCAGGAGCGGGTTACTTCATTTGACGAATGCCTCACTAATCCAGCACGTGTCCCCTGCGAATGATCTGAGCGATCGGCGACCTGGCACATCTTAGAGATTCATGTTTATTAGACGCTTCCTATACAACTTCCTGGCGATTTGGCAATTGTCAGCCGTAACGTGAAAAAAAAAAATGAATCGGTTTTCAGAAGCAATATTAAATTTAAGGACTGTAAACCAAAGAGCGCCCACTGAATTTCTTTTTTTCAGACAAGGTTATGTTCAGCACGCACAGGAGTAAACCGGTTGAAACTGAGACAGTATTATGTTTCATCGGAACCAGACACCTTGGCGCATAGATCCGGTCTGAAACAAAATTCAAGATACTGTTACTTTCCTCGTCTAATATCATACGCCTACAGTGTCAGTGAAAATTTCTGATAATTTATATGCTCGGTTCCTGCAACGAAATGAATCGGCTGGATGATATTTATCGCCAATATTACAGTCAATATCGCGTTTCGGTACAACTGGAATGACATTACTTTTCCGCGCAGATAGAATAGACAAAAAAACCACCGATCCAGAACTTCGATCCTATCTCGTATTATTCTTCCCACAGTAGACACTCCAGAAACTCACTCGCCACTACGAGCTGACACAGTAACGCACTTAGCCGCCGTTAAAAGAAGTATCGCTTCACCGAGATGAGCCATATCAAACGTCTGAACTTCGAAGGGGGGTTCCTCCACGTTTTACCATCGCCAAGGTTTATGGCACAAGACAAATGGCGCGGAGGCAAAAAATCAAGTGACTTCTGAAGTGAATAACTTCGTTTATTTCGAGAAATATCTCAGATTCTGAAAATATGTCGCTGTCACCAACATTTACTTGGCATTCTCGGAAGTGATATGGCCACAATTTTGTTGGCAAAAAAGAAAATCAGAAGTAATAGGGAATAATTTGTAAACTTAAGATTTTTTACTTAGAAGCTAAGGTCGCGCTAACAATCGGGGCTCTCTAGTTTCTCCCTCTGGAGCCGGTATCATTAATAGGATCGTCAACAACAGCGTTTGCAACTTAGCACGCCTTTTTTGAAAAGAAATTAAACGAATATACAAAACGAAAGAAAAAAGGAAAGAAAATGAAACGAAAAGAAATAAATAAAAGAAACGATAGGAAATTAAAAGAACTAAAAGGAAAGAAACAAAAAGAATAAATAAATAAATAAAGAAAGAAAGAAAGAAAAAAAGAAAGGGCTTTATTTCATTGATACACGAACGACAAAACGCCAAATTATCTAAACTGAGAACAGAAAAATGACTGCACTGTATCTATCATCTTCTGGAGTTCTTAACGTGTTGGCGCCCTTGAAACGAGACCTGTAGCAGTGCTCGGCGGGAAGTCTAACTTGGCATCAAGTCCATGTCTTTTCGTGTAGACATCATGCACAACAGTCCTAGTAATAACAAAATGTTCCATAATTAAAATTTCACGTACTTTTTTGGTGTGACTGAGGGGGGGGCGAATAGTCAAGTGATATTTTGTTCGTCATTTAGTTCCAGCTCGGCGAAGAGTTTATGCGGGTGATACGAGTAATCCTGTACATACATTCCATTCCCCACTAGGCATGGGAACCTGCGTCCGCAAGAGCTCCTTGCCCTGGCGCTCCTGCGAACATGAGCAACGACACCCGACTCCGCTCGCATTCCCCCCCCCCCCCAAATCCAGAAATGGTCGATGGCGAGCTGAAGAGGGGAGCGCAAGCGCAAAGAATTGCCCCAAATTCAACAGTCAAATAAAGGCGCCAATAGTCCCGATAAAGGCGGTGCGCCAGTGGGCAGACCACAAATTGTACATCTGTACAGCGCATTTTCACGGCTTCGCGTATCACTAGAAAGCAAACCTTCAAAATACATCGACACAATTTTCATCCGGTAAATAAATGCTTATTTATTTACAAATTAAATGTTTCATTGTTTACAATTAATTACTTTACTTCATTTTAAATTCGGCCATTTATAAACCTTTTTTTGTCATGGATATAAGCTAACAGTATAACGAATTATATGGCTATATTTTATGGCTTCATGTGAAAGGATGTTTGCCACATGTTTTCCATTGAACAACGCACATTTGGATTTTGTTTTTGGTTTACAATTCATTTCTTTACCTCATCTTAAATTCTGCAATGTACCTGTATAAACATTATTTTGTCATGAGGCAGAAATACGATTGAATGACACATTCGTTGCTTGTTTTCGTTTTACGATCTGTTTTATTAAATCAGAATGTTTGTCTGTTGAGCCTGAACGTAAAAAGTTAATGAGATTATTGCACTTGTAAGTAAACACGATTATGAAGCCAAGGATCATGGCGTACCGCCAACCCGCACCAACCCTCACTTTTAAACGTCACGACAGCGCGGCTCTCGATACGATGTCCGCGAACTCGAGGAAATCAGCTTTTGCCCGCGACACGCCTGTACCAAGGGGTCATTCGAAAAATACGTGCACGCTAATTTAAAAAACAACTTATTCCTGGAAAAAATACGTATCGTAGGCTAGATATTTTCTTTCCTTTTTACAAGATTATTTATTTATCATACTACCGATATAACATTTTGTAATTCTGACAATGGAAAGCATAGTGTTTTCTTTGTACGTACGAAAACTTGAACTACATATTTTTGTTTGTAAAATTGTATAAAGGGGTAAAACAATTGTGATGTTTGTGTACGTAATATACATTGAACGACTCATAACCAAATTTCAGGTTTATGAATGTTTTAAGCGGAATCGGATTAACGGGACACCACTTTAATCGCACGTTCTCTACTTCTGTTTATCATTGTAAGTATAGGAGGGCACGTTTAGGGTGGACACAAGCTCTTCGTGAACGGTAGGCGAAAATAGAGCCTATTAATACTCAACAATCTAAATTTTGTACGTACACCGACAACGCTTGGCTCACATTAAAATTTTCCTGTACAATTATCACTTTTATTCGACTGCACTATACTGTATTTTCCCCCAATTGTCACACATTTTTAGCTGTTTTAGACGTTAAATATTAAAAAAAATAAAAATCTGTCCCTTCACAACAATCATGGTCATAATTTACATTTTGTTTTACACATTTTTGTTTTAACGGGACTTCCCGTCTGAGGACACGCATTCTCTCCCGATGAGCGTTAAAGAGCACCGTGGCTGCGAATTTTAAGACAGCCGATCGAAGAGTCGGCAAAAGCATGGGCGTACTCACCGCGTCGACGCGCTTGCTCCAGTCCTTGGCTGGGTCGCCGATGGTGTCCCGGACCGCCGCCAGCTGCTCCTCGAGCTCCCGCACGGAGAAGACGGACGCCGGCACCACATCGGCGAAGGCGCGCTGGAAGGTGTCTTCGTCCACGGCGCCCGCCTGGCCGCCTCCGCCACCGCCACCGCCGCCGCCGCCTGCGCACCGCCGCCCGCCACTCGCGTCCACAGCCCGTCCTCGCGAGGCCACGCACGGCCCCTCCGCCACAGCCACAGCCACAGCCACCGCCACCGCCACCCCCGCAAGCGACCCTCCGTACACACTGCCCGCGTCACCCTACCCGCCTTATCCGTCAAATGAGCGTACAATGCGCACTCACATTCACATTGAATGTCACTCACACCGCCAAAGAATCGATTAAAAAAGAAATATAGATACATGTTTTCTGGGCCAACTCTAAATACGAGTTATTGTTTGGCCAAAACATAATTTTTATTTTTGTACATCTGAACAAGAGTGCATGATTTATTCTAACACTCGCACTCCACGTAAGTGCAAATAAAGTGGCAGAACCACTTTGTTTTGCGTAGCGTTGTGTATGAAGGTTCGGTCGCCACCGCCACGCGCGAACGACAGGGCTCTCCCCCACCGGCAGCGAGACGGCCCGCCCCAAGCCAATTTCCAGCCACGTCTCCGGGAGGCATTCGGCGAGAACAGGGCGACTCCTTGCCCAGAGGCTTGCGGAATGTTCCGTTTCCTTCGATGCCAATAAAGAACGACCGCCGTGGAGAAACGGGGAAATGTCTCGTGTATATGAGGGAAAAGAGCTACTGCAAAGAACCGATAGCGTAAGAAATGTTGGAAGACGACGCGCATGAATGAACAAAACAGTTTAACCTTCCAAGGCGTTTCTTTAGATTTCTCCCGAAAAACATTTTCCCAATATATTAAGCAACAGTAGGAGACGATTTTCTCGGCGTACAGAAACAGTAAGATGAAAAGGAAAATCATGCGGAAATATCCCTGTCCTGTCCATAAGAAAAATGTTCGTACTTAAGACGTATCTATTGAAAGAGAATGATTTGTTTATTTCTTACGTTATTCCCCAAATCTAACAATTCCACCTCCATGACGCGCCCTATAAAATACAAATACAAACCAAAAAGTCCCCTCCCTCCAGCTAATGAAGTAAAAATTGCGAGGGTAAGATTTTAGAAATTAACTGAATAGTAATAACAAAATTTGTTAATTACTAATAAAATTCAACTTAATAGAAAGTGTAAATAATGAGTTGGTATCGTGTTTTCATTCTGAACAATAAATAATGCCCTCCCTAAACGCCAGATACCAATACATTCCTTGTGCTAAATACGTCATCGTATACATGACATTGTCCCGTTAGTGTAGTACATATTACAGTCGGTGTTCCTCCCGAGACGGAACGTGAGATCCAGCGCCGACCTGCAAGTAAGCTTGTGGAATTTCCCTTCTCCGGGTATCTCCTAGCCGGGAGAAGCTTAAAGCTCCCGACATATTCGGTAGTGTAGTGTCAGTGTGTGTGTGTTGAAGGGGATAGTAGTGACAAGGATGAAGAAGGGAAGACGGCGGGCGGTCCGCGGGCCGTTTGCTATGGTACTGCTCCGGCACTCGTCTGGTGTTCATGAGAGAAATAACGAAAAACTACGCATCAGAGAAGCCAGTAGCTAGAATGCGCCTCCAGACAGCGGGTGAATTCGATCTAGCGCTCTAGCTAGCATCGAAAATTCGTCACCGACGGGACTCGAATTCCAGCACCTCCCGGCGAGGCGCCGCAGGGGCAACACCAACGCCAACAAATTAAGAGGCTCCCTCATTCAATGGCGAGCCCTCGTCCGCGCAGGGCGATGGGCGATGGGCGATGGGCGGCGGGCAGTGGGCGGCGGGCGTCTGAGCGTGGAAGCGGGCGCACTTTCACGAGCTGCCTAACGCGCCATGCACTGCGTCTGCCAGCACCGGCAAGGCCGTGCGCGTGCAACGAACAGCATCCCCCATCCACCCCTTCCCAACGACCAGAATGTCAAGGTTCTATCTGACATGTTCCAACTCTATTCTCAGCTCTATAATACATTACAACAGTTCTTAAATCAGATCTTTCGAGAAACGTCTATGAATTAAACGACATAGAATTCGCGTATTATTATTATTATTGTTATTATTGTTATTGTTATTGAATCTGAACTCTCAAAATGCTATCCTGTAAAATTTCTTCAAAAGCCGGACAGAACCTTGTCATTCTGAAGCGGCGTGCTGTTGGGCGTGAAACACCACCCTGCCAAATGGACAAGTGAATGGGTGCGCTCCCCTAGTGCATATCCCTGTCAGCATCCTCGACGTAGCAGCATCGAGGCATAGACAATCATTTACGTACACTCCTAGATATCATGCTACAAAGAAAAATAATGCAAAAATGTCACCAATCTGAAAATTAAAAAAATAATATATTACGAAAATTAATTATACAGCAATTTGACTACGTGTGTATAGGAAATGCACTTTGCCGACATTCAACGTAAGAAACGGTAGGAATTTATGGGTTTGTCAATAAACTGAAGTTCATGAATCAAAACATGAACATGAAAATGAGTTAAAATTCGGAAACAATCCTTTTTCAATAGTAACACCGAGTAGTACTGTGTAGTGAACATTATCCCTCTGAAATCTATCCGATCAGTTGGACGAAGTTTCGTCGGAATTTTAAAACTAAACCAATGCGCACGTAATACGTAACCCACACCACCTATGATGAGCAGCAATATACACAATGTTTCAGAGAAAAGTGAAGAAGCACAGAGCACAAGTACGCGAAGAGCGAATCATTACTAATAACAATAATTTAATAATCGGGTGAGTATTTAAAACGAATAAATACAGAACCAAATCACGATGTCTAGTACATTTTTATCCTTCTCCTAAAATGCGACTAAAATAGCGCAGGGCACCTGTTTCTGAGACCCAGCGTTCAATAGCGAAAACTCCCTTGACCCCCCTGTCACCTGCGTTTGAGCACTTTTTTCTGAAACACCCGGTATATAGTTGAATAAAACCACGGTAAAGCAATTTGGCATGTCAATCGTTGAACAATTGTGTTAAATACAACAACGCATTTTAAAGTCTATTTCGCATAATACAAAAGAAATAAAATTAAGACTTTGCATCGAATGTACATTCCCACTGCAACGTAACCAAAACATCACTAGATTATCAACCAGATATTCAGAATATATTGTCGATCGATAGTAAAAATACGTGTGACACTTCGATGGGTACAATAAAGTAACATCGGACACACAAACACACACAAGACTCGGGAATATCGGACATGCAAAAATGTACATATCTTGCAAGAAGAAAACACTAGCACGAAAGTTTCGGGAATCAACTACCACCGTTTTCTCCTTATCTCCCTTGAATGTCTAGCAAACCGATATTATCACGATTGCCACACTATTCGAGCATTACGATATATTACACAGAAAAGGTTACTTTCAACGCTTCGGTTGGGGGCAGTCATCCGACTCAACCGACACTAATAAATCAATGCATCGGAAACGAATTAAGAAACGCCTCTCACCAGACGTGCCAACATGCGCAACGTGTTACATAAAGCATTTAAAAAGATTTTTTGCGCGATGAATATAATATGCGACCGACAGACGTAAAGAGGCACTTCAAAGGAAATAGGTAATCAATTAAACGTTAAGTATCTATTACGCATTTTAGTTCGCGTGTAAATCACATACTTACTTTAATCGGTGGATAACTAAGCACGTCAAACAACATTTCCCTGATTTTCTCCGGAGGTTCTACTTCAATTGTTGAGATGAAATGTTACGATGCCAGTGCCCCTTGGGCGCACGTTTTCAGTCCACCGATTGTGCATGCATACCTCTCAGGCTCTCAGCGAGCCCGGAACGACCGCAAGCCCACAGCGGTGCACCACGCCGGTGCCATGCGAAGCCGCTTGCTCACCTTCATGATCCCTAGCGGATAAACAAACGTGGTGAATTACTCCGGGTTACGTACCCTCGCTCCAACGCAAATTGACAATACGTCGTACATTAGTGCTTCGGTAGGCATACTGCCTAATTAAACATACCCAATTGGTGAAGTCGAGGTCGATGTCCCAGACCAGAGATTTCCAGGTTTTATGTCACTGAGCAGCGCTTAAAAACCTGGTCAATTTTGGCGTGCCCCCTCCTTAAACACCGATAACTCCAAAAATTCCTTTAATAATCGAAATAACACCCAAGAATATGGAGTTCTAAATTTGGCTTGGGCAACTCGAGTCTGCATTGTTGAACCACGAGTATCGTATTTGAATAAACACAACTGAAATTAATAAAATTTTTGCTATAAATACAAGTATCGTGCAAGTTCATATCCACACAGCTATAGTTCTTTAACATTAGTTTTCAGGATTCACTTTAAGCATCCATTATCCATTATAAAATAGGATATTTTAATAAATATTTTCCCCCTACTTGCTCAACAAAATCTCTCCCCCTCCCGAAAGGCGGTACCACAAGCGGTACGTATATTCCAGGACAAACGTTTAAAACGCTGCCTGTGAATTCATCGATCTCACATGGATTTTGAAACCTAGCTTCATTGAAGGTTTTTGATCGATTTTCGATCGTTCGAGTAGACAGGAATTCACCACGTTTGTTTCCACCGAGTATCAGCCGCTCTCCACGTTGGCCCGCAACGGTGCTCCCGTCACCTCCCTTGTCACTGCTCCGGTCGCGGGGAAGAGAGGGGCCGACAGCCTTCCAAAAGACATTTTTCTCCAGGCTTTACCACATAACCACCGACCCCAAGGCCGACTTATTTCATAGTTAGAACGTAAGATAGGTACAGCTAACGTCGGCGTTTAAGACGAATTATGTGGCCAATGCATTTATGATACGAAACATCAATCATTCTATTAATTAACATGTCTAACGTTTAGTTTTTCAAATAAATTATATACCGTTTGACATAATATGGAACATTATAAATGTTCTAATACTGTATGTGAACATTTGAAGAGGCAAATTACAGATACAAAAGCAATAAACATATAAATGAATATATTGTCTTCTTCTTACATTTCCACATACTGAATAGACTTCATTTTAGGTTCACATATTGGCACCGGAGAAAAATGGCGACCTCTTGGTCTCTCTTCCCAGACGCCCTCTTCAGCTCCCAAACCCACCTGCACCGCTCAATTCACCCGCCCAACCGCTCCCGTGAGCTCCGCTCCTCCGAAAGCCAGTGGCAGCAAAGCACTTGGGAGAGGCATAAAGGACTTTTTCGGTTATGCCCGAAAGCGTTGGAGGTCCAGAAACGGGGAGGGCACGTGTGAAAGATTTTACAGAAGCGACATGCACCACATTGCACGACAACACGCTACCAAAACAAGCACAAAGTCGGAGCAACGCTCCAACGCTACTCGTGCACGTGTGCTGGGATGGCAGGGGCGGATCTGTGCACATTCAACGATTCCGAAGAGTAAAAGCGTGTCGAAATTGAAGCGACACGGAACGACACATCGATACACATTTTTCTACTAAGCTATTCGTTCCGATACATTACGGTTCTTGTCATCTGTCGACTTTATTTCTACCGCGAAATCTAGCCGGCGATTCTCTTTAGCGCAAACCCCCCTGAAACCACTCGTAGCAACTTTGTAGGTAAATAACGCATTTGTTTCTATTTCATACGAACGGTGGTGGACAGATCATTGTATGTAATTAATATTCTAGTTTACATCCACAAGCAAAACTACTACAAATTACTTCACTACGTAGTTATTTGCAGAAAGGAAAGGGATAAACTTCCTTTACCGTCTTTAAAAATTATTAAAGCGCACCCTCCTAGTTAGTCCGAACCGTTTCATGGCTAGAAATTCTATCAGCGGTGGAGGTGATGCGGACTGAGTCCGTACGTCTAGGGTAATCAAAATCTCGAAGGCCGGTGAAGCGGCCGGTCTGTATCTTGGCGCGCGCGTCGGGCACCGAACCCGCCACCTACGCGCATCTATCTTGAGCTCGGAGCGCGCGTTAGATCCGCCACTGCACAGGGTCCGGGTGCCGGTGCGGGGTGCGAGGTGCGCCGAAGAGGAGGAGGAGGGGGGAGAGGAGCGGAGCGGAGGCGGCGGACTCACCTGGCGGCGTCGCCGGCGAGCTGCCCGCGCGCCGCAGCGAAGACGCCCGGCGCAGGCGCGGCGCCCCCGCGTCCGCCGTCGCCGCCGCCTCCGACGCTGCTGCGCCCACCGGCAGAGTCACGCGCCGCCCAGCTCGCACGGTGTGCGCGTGCGAGCGAGCGAGCGAGCGAGCGAGCGAGAGCGCGCGCGGGGGGTTGGGGGCGAACGCTTCGCGCGGCTCGCACACCCGCGCGTGCGCTCTCGCCCCGAGCCGGCCAGACCGGTGTGGTTTTCGCTCGAGGGGTGGGTGACATCGCAGCGTCTTGCTTAACGACTTTTCAAGTCGTCGGGAGTCCAACCTTCATTTTCTATCTCGTTCCATAACGCAATGCCTACATACACTTATGAATATCGATTGACAGATAAAAGCATGGATGGCGTTGCAATAGTAACGCAAGTCAACATCGCCTTTACCGACATTTTTATTTGTTTTTTGAATGGCAGCTTTCGATGGCTTCGCCACTTGTCATAGAATTCCGTATTCAAACGCACGCACGAATTCTACATGTCTCATGAATTATAGCTAAGCTGTCGAAAGCCGCTCATAAGTGTAAAATATAATATACTTCGATTAAAACATGAAGTCCGTCGACACTTTGTCAGATGTGACGCTATCATCCAATAGGGAGCTTGAACATCACTACAGTGACGTCACTATAATGACGTTCAAGCTCCCGATTGGATGACACCGTCACAGCTGACGAAGTGTCCAAGGGCTTAATGTTTTAACCGAAATAAAGAAATGTTGGTGAAGGCTGTCTTGCACTCCGTTATTGAACCGATGTTACTACCTTCTCGAATTACTCTATTGTTATTATACTGACCAAGCGCAACCCAACAGAGGAGCAAAAAACCACTCAACGATCGGCGTCCATTAAGAACATTTCAGTCCGACGTTCGTTAAGAACAATCGAAAGAAATGAATCATAGCCAAGATGGCGTAAGAGTACTCCTGTTCCAAGAAAAGATATTTCTTATGTATGTGATTTTTTTTCTCACAAAAAGGTAGTATTACGAAAAGTATTGACCGACATAACGGAATAACGGAACTAACGGAACGAACGCAAATAACGGAACTCCTCGATTATAAACCTTCAGGATCGCTTATCGTCAAATTTCAACAGCGTTCTGTATTTGCTCTATATCGTCCTAATAACGTTAATCTTCGTCAATAACACAGCTCGTATTTACTTAATAATCGACGAGGTAAATTTTCAACGTGCTGGGGAATTTTCCCCCTAAGAGAAGGGAGGGCATCATTTTCCTCTCGTTTTTTACATATTCACCCAGTCTACATCCGCATTTACGTTCCTTTTACACACTCTGAACATGCTCTAGTTACAGTGAGAGGAGAAAACCTGCGCCATGGATCCCAAGAAAAACGTAAACACCGAGAAAACGGCGCGTGCTCTCTGCTCGTTGGCATGCGTAACACGCCGGTGGTTGTGTGGACTACCGGTCCGGCCGCGTTGCCTCTCGAAAACGAACCGAAAACGCCGATTGTCATGGAGATATGCAAATTATCGTCTTGAATACCCACGGGGTACCATGCTGTCTATTTGATCTTTTTTTTTCTTTCTTTCAAGATCTGCATTTTTAAATCGCCCCAAATCACGGCATTACCTCTCGTGTAATTTACTAGATTACGGGGACCTGAATTCTTTTAGTTGGTAATTCTAATTAGAGCATATGAAAAATATAATAAGTGAAACAATATTTCTAGCGATAACTAATGTGAAATTATCAGCAAACATTCGGGGGATTCACGTACTGCGACTTCACAACCCGTATAAAATATTCGGAATTCAAAAAACAAAATAGGGTACGAACTGCACTGCTAAAGCTTCCCCTGATCTAAAGGTCAAGGTTGGTGTGGTAGACTGCTCTTGTATTCACAACCAGCGTAGTCCCAATGGACTTTCTAGCACCGAGTCGCCAACGCGGTCGACCGAACTTCAACGAGCTGCCAACATTCTCACCGGCGCGAACGGAATACCGCGAAGCACATTAACTGCATTTACCTCTGCGCCTTTCAGGTGTGTCGCTCTAAGAACACCTACGAGCTCAGGTCAAATTTAGACAGAGAGGTATCAATAAACCTCCAACAATGTTAGCAACACGTTTCAATTAAAGTGACGCCTTGTCGTTCGTCGTAAGCGATACAAAATACCAGATTTGCCGCATTAACAAGAAAATAAAATAAACATGTTGAATTAAGTTGTCCCTAGCAGACGTGAATTAAAAAAAGTGAACACATTTTGAAGGTATATTTATTTTATTTGAAGGTATGATTTATTTTATTTTTAACGGACATTTATAGTATATAATTCAGAATTTTGATATTGCGTACACAAAAAATATTACTTCAACTGAGCGTATGTGAAAGTGATACGCCAATCACCACGAGGGCATTATGAAAATACAGAAAAACAATTGTAATACTTTACAAAATTTAATTTGTAACTGTAATATGAATTCATTCTTGAAAACTAATTGATATGTGCATGTGCACATATTGTAATTACATGCAATCGATTTGACATTTATTCCCAGATCAGTTATAAAATCGAATTTTGAAGGAACTATTGAAGTTATCCTTTTATAATGAGTTCGAGACCCTACAAATGTCGTGTATATTAATTTATCAATAAAATTTAACTGAAAACAAAGTTAAAAAGCGCCTCTCAATCTGCGAAGTACGTGGAAAGACGAAGGAAATGACTAGGAACCGGAATCATCTCGGGCGAGGGATAGTCTGCTCATTTCAGGTTGCTGAACCACGTTCGTGTGATTCGAACACAAACAGTGGTTCCGTAAGTTATTATTTAATATTCTTTATCTTTTACAAAATCGCGATAACGGTATGTTTTCATGATCTGGGCTGTCCGGGTGACGCCGCGTCGAAGGCTGGGGTGCCGACGTTTCGACCGGTCGGTTACGTCGGTCGAAACGTCGGCACCCCAGCCTTCGACGCGGCGTCACCCGGACAGCCCAGATCACGACTCTGGCCGCGGAAGCCTACGATATCGGTATTTTTGCATCCACGAACTAACATCGAAAACATCAACGTTCAACCAACATCGCTGTGGCATCCGTCGCGCGGAAGGGCCGAGCGGGCCGCTGCGCTACTCACCGGCCGAGGGGTTGGCGGAGACGGGGGCGGCGAAGGAGCGCGAGACGGGCGCCGCGGCGCTGGGCGGCCCCGTCCGGCGCGGCACCGACGTGGCGCGTCGCGGCGCCGCGCGGTCCGGCTCGTCCTCGCCCGCGCCCCGGGCACCTGCCGCACACACAAGCACGCGCGCGCGCACGCGCCGTTACAACGCAGTCAGCAGCACTGCGAGCCTCGCGCTAGCTCCCTTTCCGAAACGGACAGCATCAACAATCACACACAAGCTGCACAAACACACTTCCAACAATCATTCATTGCTTTTCATTTAATACACAAATTCTTTTCAGTAGAAAGGGATTAGAAAATTAGACAATCTTCAACATATCAGTTACAGGTCTTACTTTCAGATCGATTATAAATTATAATTTACAAATTGAGGGTAACATTATAATAACATTTATTTCTACAAATTGTTCTAACAGTTGATTTCTTTCTTGTTTTTAAAATGGCCCACTAAAATATTTTCTGAAGTCGTCCTTATTACATGCCGGAAACCAAGCGCAAGTAAAACACTACGTCGTTAGAAAACACGTCGCCCGTTCGCCGGCATCTCACATGTCGACGCTACTACCGTATAAAATAAAACTACCAAGAACTTTTATACGCGATTACCTCAATTACTTACTTGTACGTACACTGAAGACGTACTGCTCAAACTTCGTTTTACAACACTATACACTGTCTGCTTACATTCCAATCAGATACGGATGCGGAGGTGATAGTCGCTAAGATTGCGCCTTGAGATGACAAGGGTGTGTTTGTCGGAGACCTAATGGAATGAAGTCTGACTGACGAACAACGACGGACAGAAGACTGGAAAGAATACCACGAAAAGCACTCGCGAAGCTGCTTACCTCACTCGGATCGATCTGGATTCCCGCATCAGTGACATTGTAGAAAAAGAACACTCTCTTTCTCAGATCAGTGATTGAGTGATAATATGCCAGCATTATTTTATTTAAGACACTAGGGGAGTTATGAATTGGTTTCAGTTATGTGGAGGCTTCAGGGGAGTAAGTGTTGGTTTCAGAAAGAACTCCTTAAAAAAGTGATCCGTTTTACAACTCTTGGCATTAGCCAATTGTAAATTTCAATTCCGAGGAAAGGCAATTGTAATCCCTCTGCAGTAAAGCCGAAACTATGATTCGAGTCGGAACATATTAATATGTTAATTTTGAAAATGACAAGGAGGATCAACAAATCTTTGGAAGATCCTGCTATAAGGGAGGACATTAGAAAAAGATTAAAAAATGGTGAAATCGAATCAAGCAGACTTCAAATACTTCCCTTCACCCGTCGGTGCCACGGTAAGAATTACTAAACGATTCAAATATCGTTTTAGAGAACGGACGAGACTCTTGCACAAAAATGAAAACAAGAGCAAGAAACACGCTTACACCGTATAAGAAACCCTCCGTAGTAAAGTATTGATTACGCTGCATTTAATCTTCAACAATGGAAATTATGACATGTCCTTTAAAAACATTTTATTCATTTATTACGATACAACCCATAGAAGTTGTATGGATGACAAAATATGAAAAAAATTAATTTGCACAAAAAGGGTTGCAATTTGCACAAATATGTTGAAATATGACCCCGTTCTCTATCAGGTTTTTCGTCCGGTTTCTCTGATCCTTTAAGAGAATGCTGAGATGCCCCCTTGTTTTGCTTCGGGGCATAAATGTAACTTTACTATCCGTGCACATTTTCAGAATTTCAATGGGAATTGTTATTCAAAAATCGTTCTCGGTGTTCTCGCGGCAGTAAGCCGATTACTTCATGAAAGACAGAATAAGGGATAATAACCCAGATCTGTAGCTGATTTGCTTTGACAAATAGATTTTTTATTTTACATGTGGTGTGTGTGACCATTTTCTAATCAATTGTTACCAAATGCACTCGTTTTCACCTATATTCATAATTCAATTTGTATACGAACTAAGTAGGGATGATCTGCCCTGAAGAGGACCGCGATATGTCGGTCGAAACGTCGGCACCTCAGCCCTCGTCAACCGGACAGCACGCGGCGTCAACCGGACAGCACAGCTCATGACTAAGCCTACGATATCATTTAAGTGGGGATCCCAGAATTTAAGACAACGTGAACAAAATGCACTTCTCGTAGTACGTCACATTCAGTTTTTTACTATTTTTTACCTTAAATAAAGACGAATTCTTTCACTTACACCCTTTGTCAATTTTCATTGTTTTGGTAAATGCAGTAAGTTCTCGTAAGATAAAAAATAATATAGCTTATCTCAGACTTAAACTAATGGAGTAAAGAAAGGTTTAAGGTCACCATATTCAGTATAATATCATCATTATATTTGCAAATATAGTGTAGTATCAATAGCATCATCACTGATAAGCATTTTTACATGTATATCATCAACACTGGAGAAGAAATTACGTTTGGGAGAAGTTTTTCATGACATCTAATATGTTGGTCTGATACATTTTTTAAAAAAAAATCTCAATATGCACCCTCCTCAAATGACTTCGAACAGAATGGTGTTTAGTATTACGTGTTTAGTTATGTCAATAATCACGATTAAAGGGACTGAATAACTACAATTCAAGGAATAAAATGTATCAGTTTTTTTGGAAACAACTTGTGTGTGATTTACCTCCGAATTCAGTGCGTTTTCTGGTCAAGTTTTCCTCCTTTCCTAGAACGAATGTTGGGACGAGCCTTGCCCTTATTTCTTTTACATTAATGTAGATTTTATCCCTACAACTTAATATCAGCAATGCATTTGCTTTTTGGCACAAAATAAAAACGTTATGTATATCATACATGTCTACATGTTAATGCATTTGTAAATATGTTTGTTGTTTTGAGCCTCTTCAAACAATAATGCGACGTTCACTGTAGTATGTACTAGTAATATTGACGAACTGTAGCATTTTCAATATTCTGGAGACTCTCGGAATTGGATAGCTCTGTTCAAACAGTTTAATTTACTTTTTACAACGAATAAACTATCACGATAATTTGTATCCTAACATGAAGTATAGACTATTAAACTCATACTCCGAAAGAGTTCATGCATCTAAACCTGTATGTATAAAATTTACAGAATAATTAGCACAGCACATTCAATTCAATGGCAGAAAGTAATTTTCTTTACTTATGCTTTTGAATTTTCAAAAAATTGCAATATGCATTTTTTTAGAACTTATGGTATTCTGTTAAGAGTGTGTCACGTGATGGATGAAGTGTCAGTAAAATTGAAGTTGCAATAATATAATACAACGTAAGCGTTACCAACAATACGAAAAATATTGTGATGTTGGAGCTCCACTATATGTTAGATTGCTGTCGGTTTAACTCTACATTTAATAAAATTTCAAGGGCATAAAAAATACTATTGTGGTCACTGGACCTTTACTTACAACGACCGAAGCTATGGTTTGTAACAAAGAAGCAACTGAGACACATTTCGTAATAAGAAAAAAATTATGGGTCAGTGAGAATTCTAGAATTCTATATTCTTTTCGTTTCTTTGCTCCGCATCGATTCGCAAAGTCCGCCAAATTTACGTGTACCTCAAAATGCATTTTTATGGTCATATTTCACCATTTCAAATACTTGCAGTCCTATTCATATGTTTGCAATCCACAGACATGTATGCAACAGAAAAATGCTGGGAAAAGATCAACGTGAAGGATCCGCATGACATGCAAACATAATCTACGTCGTATCATTGCAATTCCGCAAAGTAATACTGCAAGGGAAACGGAAAGCATCGTCGATTTATTCCACCGCATTACAAATGTCCTCTGTTCTGCTCCGAGAACGACTGACGGCCGCGAGCATGTCACCAAGTTTATCGCTCAAGAACGCCGAGGGCGGGGCAGAGGAGCCGGTTCATGGAAATAGCATTGTCCGAACAATGTGAAAGTCGTCTTTCAACTCACCGCCGGCTGCAGAATGCATTGTCCACGTTATAATGTACACTGCGTATTATTACGTCGACAGCGAAATAAACGATTCCTCCTATATAAATCTATCAATAGCAGATACAGACGCAATAGCAACTCTGCCAAGAAATTAGCAATTGTTAGCACGATGATTTTTAGAACCCCGAGGAATTCATATCTCTGTTCATGCAATTTGTAGTGTGCAGACACTTCGAAATTTTTTCATTATGCGACTTATTAATGGTTTACAGCCTTTGCGAAACAAAAGTTTGGTGTGCGCAAAATAAGAAGCTATCATTTGTAGATCACCCGCTTCTGACATTCTACTTCATCGATGCTTGTGCTTGGCGTTCTTGACGCAGCTGAGCACATGCATGTGCCTGATATATCTGCCTACAAAGACTTTCAATGTGGAATGTTGAGCGGAATTCACGCCAATCCGCGGCAACCGCTCCCCAAGGCTGTAGATGATCAATATAAAAGTTATAAAGAGAGTTTTATCATAGGTAATACCACGCGTGCTCGGGAAATTGTCGATAAATCCCCGACTCGCGAAGCGAGGAGTGGATTTATCTGACGATTTCCAAAGCACGACTGGTATTTAAGGAGTATTCCACGAATGAAATTATGTCCAACAGTTCCAAAATGCGCCAAATATTGAAGATAACTTAAAGCTATGTTAAAATCAAAGAGATTATGTTATAGTACATACGCGGTTTATTGGACATCGGCATAGCGATCGATGTATACCGCCACCAAAGGTAGATGAGTCAGTTTATGATTGGCCAGTGGGGAGAAGAGGTAAGAAAAATCGGATAGGAAAAGCGGTAAACTTTTTGAGATACATCGTCCTGATTGGGACATCTTTTATGTATAGTTAAACACTAGTGATTTTAATCTCACGAGTGGAATAGTCAAGTATAAAGAAGCTGTGCTCAATTCGTGAACCACAGGTGTCAAAAGAAGATTTAAGATGTCGCCTTAAATTTAACTTAGATTTAAGGTATCGTATTTCTTCGGGGAACGCACGAGAACGTCTGACGCTGTGTTGTAATAGAAACTGTGACTAAAGGGGTCGCTCAGAAGGAGACAATGGAAGTTCTGCCGAAGCCAGGACGATCGCGATGTTCGATTGCGGAAAACCAGCAGCAATCTCTTTCTGGCCATATTTCAGGACAGGCAGTAAAAGCCAGAAAATTGCTTAGAAGGAAGTGTAACTTTAGGAACGGAGTTATTTTGCGTGACCGGGTAGTGGTTGCTTGGACATGGAATCGTTAAGATACCGAGAAGCGCCGTCAATTTCCCCTGAAACGGCAGAATTTATTTTCCTTTCGAAAATGGTAGTTAAGCTCTCATAAAGCTATTCCACAATTGGCGCCAACAAAGTATAAAAATAGTAATCCTATTGTTATTCATTTTCTTTGGATTCTGAAAATGTGACAAATCAGATCGATGTGGCCCTCAGTGAGATCTTATAAACACTTTGGCCCTCAGGCTTCGTAAAGTTGCGAAGGTATCACTTTGTAGTATAGAAACATATTTTCGGTATACTGGAGAACGCGTCTTTTAAATACGCTACATTTGCACGAGCAGCCACCTTTTACGTCCAAATAGTGGCGGATTATATCAGTTCGTTCTGATTGCCTTCACGTTGTTACAATCTCCAAAAGAAATAACCTTGTTGGACAGTGACCTTCGTTAACAGGTTGACTCAACGTGATGCCAAAACATAGAATATTTATATTATATTCATTATAACACATAATGGTGTTTAAAAATCCATTAAGATTTTACTGAAAATGAATACATCACTGTAATACACTTATAAGCACATTGTACTGTTAATCCACAAACTTTATTATCCGGGGGTGAGCCGGGATCCGGGGCCGAGCCAAATCTTGTTCAATGAAGTTCAATTAATAAGCTCGCGATTTCTCACTTGATGAGCATTTGTGAATACTTATTCTTGAAATAATTCAAATGTTTCTGAGGAACAATAAGCGTTTATAGTTACTTCCTGTGCATTTCCAAATATCGACTACAATCAAACACATGTCTTTTTTTGTAAGTGGCACGAAAGGTGCGTGTAAATGACTTTCGCAACATCAAACTTAAAGAGCAAAAATGGAATGCCAAAAATCTGTAAGTTAAATGGCCATGACCCCAAAATAACTAAAATGTGATGAAAACTGGAAGGTGACGTAAGCTGTCCAGAGTATTTTAAGAAGTTTGGGAAGTCGTTATCAAGGAATCTGTTTAAAAAGCGCTGAGAATCGAGGGGAAAGATCTTCGAAACTGCCAGCGTCAATGGAACACGGAAGGTTAAAAGGTTCGCTTTTCCCCACAGAAATAAAGAGCGTGAGAAGTAGAATGTCTATGCAATCTAGGAAAGACGCCCAGCAAGCTACCTTTTGAAGCCGGGGGCGACATTGGTATAGTACCAACTACCACGTTAACACCACATATACGTCGTAAATCTATTATTTCGTAATTTATTTAAAACTGTAATACTCTTCACGGGTTAAATTAGTCATCTCATGATGATTGAAACATTTATTTTAGTTCGATTTCTTTTATGAACCGTCATTTTTGGATAAACGAACCGGAAGCAATCGCAATCTAATCTTAATGAACAAAAATAATGCAGGTTATTCGTCCGACCGATCTACTAATCATCGTTTCCACGATATACGAGTATAATTAGATATATTATTAATAATGTGTTATTATTATTGCGTGCTATTATTATAACGTGATATTAGTGCGTAATATTATTATTAATAATATGTAATCCATATTTTTCGAACAGAGCTGCGTCTGCCTAAGTAAATGATTAGGTGAGATCTGGGATATATATTAAAAAAATGCCAATAAAATTATCTGAAACGATACCTATATTAACACAATGACAGCACTTATCCTACCAAGCACACACAACCTATACTGTTTAACCGCGGACCACAAGTAAATAAAAACTGAGTTTGTATTGCCCATTGAGACTGGAGTACCGAATTATTTTACAGCGTTGTCAGTAGCAATAACAGTGAACAGTAATATAGACTTTTCAGTTTGTTCAGGGTGCACCTGCAAGTACAAGAGAGCCACCAAATGTTACAAAAGTAGATCGAATCAGACACACTTCGTAGAATTCTTCCGAACGAAACACTGAAATTTCATTATTCTGCTATTTACTTAACGCTTTTTTCATTCATTTTTCATCGTCTTTTTTTAAAAAATTTTTATGTCCCCTGAGGGATCCGTCACTCGGGCAAACTAGAACGTTTTAAACTGCCGATCTTCATCGCACAGAAACAGCCATCCCCAAGACAAAACAAGAATAATAATTTTCTTTCAAAATGATTCCGCAGATAACAAGAAAGATCAATTTATTTATTTATTTTACGTCAAAAAAAAAACAGTTAAAACTGCTTATGACGTGCTATGGGGAGAAGTGAATTGTGTGCACATTCTCAAAATTCTGTGATCCCTACAGTAAGTCATATACTACTTGAATTTTGAATGAATGGAGAAAAAAAAAGAAAAAAGAAAAAAAGAAAGAAAGAAAAAGAGCAAGCAAGTTCCCATGTAATAAAAAATCTATTTTCAAGGACAAATAAGCAATAAATTTTGGGCTCTTATCCATGTTGTCATCAACCAAAACATTTGACAGATTCAGGTGAATCGAATCGATCGAAAGGATACCTTTCTCAGTCGTCAAAATATCTAAAGGATGTGCGAAGGAGTAGATCTGAAGAAAACAAGCAACATTGCTCAGATAAATATGTAAAGAACACAATGAAACGTAACAATGGAGTTCCGTGTGTGAGGAAAATGGAAAACGTTTACTACAGATCACTCCCCATGTTCTTCACTAGATAGTACTCTGTATGGCATTCATACACGCCCAATAAGCCATACAGCATTCGTGAAGCAGTAGAAATGGGGAATATATGGGAACGTGAAGGTTGGAAAAATGGGGGAAAATACTGAGTATAAATAAAACAAAGATGATACGAAGAAATAAAAAGTCACAACTGACACATAAATACGTCTGTACACATTAGATATTTAAAAAGCGGCATCAGTATTGTCTGATAACCTGGTCAAACAATGAAATTTGCTCACGAATCTGAATAGGTCTTTCTGTCAGACTTCAAAGTGCTTATAATATATCTGGTATTGGTTTTGTGATTTCACCTCATGTTTCAGAGGAATAGCCGGTGTAGTTAGCCGAACTACGCTCCGTGAAGTCACGGAAGTTAAGCAATGAGAGAGACCACAGATTCCTGGGCGGGTGACCGTCTGAGAAGCCCGGTAACTAAAGGCGCTGAGCCCCTGGGCGAAGGGATTCACTTAGTGCGACGTGACGGGACACAAAAACGACCCTCAAGGAGGGTTACTCCACAAGTTCAATGCCCAAGAGGGCTTGGAGAAGTGTTGCGAAGACGCAACAAATTTTTAAATAATAAACTGATTTATTTGTACAAAGTTACGCCGCTAGATCCTCCCACTTCACGATGTCGGCTCGAGTTCAGGTACGGCGGAATAGAGTTGTCCTTACGCCCACTTTAACAAATTCTCGCAATCCGATTGTAGAGTTACTTAGATTCTGTCTGTAGTATAGTCGGAAATCGTATTTTTCTCTAGACCAATCATAGACACCTGACACCGGACACCTTACAAAAGAGTTTGCTATATTTTTATGGTTCGCGATATGTTCTTCTACGAATGACAGTATTCACAGAAACAGCTGAGAACATCGAACACGAGATATCCAAACATGTAATTGTGTACTTTGCATTCAAGTTATTCTTAAAACTGATCTTGAATTCAATACAGTCATTTAAGAAAACTGAAAAGGTATACACTTTTGTAGATAGGGAAAAGTTAACTGTGTTTCGAAAGTGAGTATTATTAATCTTCTTTTATGTGTGCGGTGAATTTTCGACGAAAATGTAGAGAAAAGCTATTACTTCTTTAGTGAAAACACCTATGAATTATGTTTTGAAAGTACAGTTGAGGTGGTTAAAGCAGCCAACCGAGTTGTAGACGCTCGCGACGTTAATGGAAAGGGCTCACTCATAAGGCACTACCTTTCGTAAATAGTATGACGAACAAGCTACGAGCGACGGGTAAGGCTATTATTATTACTATTACTTTTTCATCTTTCAACTATTAATAGTTAAATTGTTGGGAAGGGATTCTGAAACTCAAGAAAGCGTGCGCAGATGATTTTCTCCCCCATACGTCACATACAGTTTTTGACTAAATAAATAAAGGCGTAAGATTCCATTGGGATTTTTCTGCCATGGAGGAGACATAGCTACACGAGGAAGTCACTGCAAAACATGTTAGCGGACTATTGGTGCAACAGCGTGCAAGAAACTCGTGGTGATACCTTGGAACAAAAAGACCTATTGAGTTATTTTGAAACGTGAGCAAAAACTACTTTTACTTCATACGTACTGAATACTCTTCATTAAAATTTTCCTTTTTATCATTCCATGATCGCTTTAATACTTAAAGACTGTTTTTGTAACAATGGAATTGCATTCAGTAACATTTTCTTATAAATTTTTCATGAAAAACTAAAAACCTCTTAAATGAATTATACTAACAATTTCTGGGGGAACAAAATTCGTTTCCAAATTCTGATTCAGCGATGATAAAATATAAAATTCACGTATTTTCATGAGAGTAAAAGGGAATAAAAATTTTCACCTGTGTAATTATATATTAAAATGATAAAATCATTATTTCCAATTTTAAAACACTGCCACAGATGTACAATTATGTTTTTTCTTTTACAACTAACTTGGAATAAAACGATCCGTCCAAGAGAAACAGCCTATTGCACCCGAATTACAACATATTCAAAACAAAAAGAACTGGTTGGTCTCTCACGCGTAAGCAGCAAATCGAGCAATACTATTGGAGCTTTACACCGTTGGAACACACTCGATTATCATATGTATACTGAAAATTATCTCGTGTAGAATTTGTGCCGGATGCAATGATAGTACAGAAAGCAACATATCTTTAAATAGAAAAAAAAAGGGAAAAAAACACTTGAATCCATTAAACAGACGCAATCGCATTGGTCCGAGATTGAGACATAGCCACATATTTTGCTATCGAAAAAAGAGGCACGTTGCTGTTGCTCTACCGTCCATCGAGGCCCCCCATCGCGAGTCCCCTCTCCAAGCTATCTGCGCAATACGCACTTTTTTCCCCGCTTTATGCCCACCACTACGACGACGTCGCAATACCACCCGCCTAAGTCACAAGAAGCGAGACGAGATAACAAAACGCTCTGAGAAACTGCGTGGCGGACGCTGTGAAAGTTTCGTCACTGGAACAGGGCTGGGGCGCCGGGCGCGCGCGAATCACACGCTCCGGGAGCGCGTTTCTCGCGCGATATCAGCTTTAGCGTGGAGACACCACCCTTCCTCACCCTCCCGCCCCGCCCACCTACCTCCTTCCACTTTTGAAAACCATCGGCTTCTTCGACCACCTCTCACCGGGTTGGGTGGCTCGGAGAAGCAGTTCCCTCACAAACGGGCCACGGACCGCGCACCGTCTTTCCTATTCTTACTTCCCCTTACGTACACACACGTATACTTACACCATCACACACGTCGGGAGACCGATTCCGGCTCAGATGGCTCAGGGCATCAACGGATGTCACTTCGGTGCCTCTGACCGGGAGGCCCTACGGTTCGAGCCCCAGACTTTTCGACACTAACTCGACAGCTAGGTCGAATCACTGGCTGTCTGGAGAATTCTAGCGACCGGCTGCTCTGATCGCCGGTTTTCCGTGGTTTCTCCGATCAACACCACGTGAATGCCGGAGCAGTACCCTAACAAACAGGCCTCGGATCCCGCGCGATCTTTACTTCCTTACTATCTTACCTTGCCCTATCTTCACCCCCGACAAACACGTTTACTTGCACAACACTATTACACATGTACACATGTCGTGCGATCAGTCAGGTGTTTAGAGCTTGTCCCGGCAGGGGTGATGCCCCACTGATGGAAAATACCTGGTGGTGGAGAAACCCGCAAGCCGACGTGTAGATCGGCGCCCGATCTCACCATCTAGCGGACGAATGATCATCGCTACTTCCCGTGAGCACATTTACAAGCACTACATTTGTGGGACTAATGACTATAGCAGTTGAGGCGCCTGGAAACACGAAATAATCCATCACTTCCCTCTCACGAACATCCATTAGCCCCTAAGCAACGTCGCTAACTTCATACTTCACCCTGCTTGAAAAACAAACATTGACCTTTTTGAAACAGACACACGGTTTTGATATTTAATGTGGAGGTAATATTTTTCATTGACCACAGTATTGCCTAAGCAAAAAAGGAAAGCCAATTCTACGAAACGGAAGTAATGAATGTGGCTAGCATGGGATCCCTATATCTCCTCGTAACACTAACAGCCTATTCGATCATTTATTGGTACCTACGTGGAGATTGTATACATGGTTACGACGGACGTAGATAGAAAGGGCTTAGTAGAAACATCTTCGGTGACTTTACTCCCGACAGTGCGCAATATTTATCAAAGAAACCGAAAGATGACGGACAGGATGTATTTGACGTAAGAACATTATACGACCCGTTAAATATCTTCTACTCGAGTGAACCAAGAAAGAAACTTTCCATACCAGAGATTAAAAATTATTTTTTCGATTCGCAACTTTTACAGTTTGTAGAGAACAGCTTGTTTATTACTCGAACGTAGAATTTTTCACGTGACTTTATTATCGAACCTTTTAAAAATTCAAAAGAACGGAACCTCATAACTGTAGTAAAGCATTGTCTCGTTCAAAAGAATGAGTGTAAAACAACAGGAAATGAGCATTAATAAGGGGTATTATTTATATTAATTTATTACTGACTATGGACTTCTACGATAAAGTACGAGTATCAGTAATAAGTTTACTTTTTCGCGTAGTTTGTATCTGGCCTTTGAGTGCACTTCCAGGAACATGCTTCATTAGTACATTGATTTTCGTAATTTGTGCGGTCGTGATATTTTGCTATATGAGAATCAAATAAATCACGTTTTTTAAATCATGAAAAGACTGCCGCAGCCGACCTGGATGGCCGAGGTGGCTAAGAGCGAGTACCGACTCAGCGCTTCGGTCCGAAGGGTCGCGCGTTCGAGTCCCGCCTTGGGCATGGCTGTTTGTCCCTTGACTTTGTGTGTGTTGTCGCGGAGGGCCTCGCGTTCTGCTGACCCCAGATCAGAGGTGCCCGCAAGTGTTTGTCTAGTGTATGGTCGAATATGCGTCCCTTCGGGACGTAAAGGGCAACCGGCTGTCGGCTGGATAAAAAGCCCTAGGAAAAAAAAGACAGCCGCAAACTACACAACTACACTGCGACTAGGGACTGTAAGCCAATTTCATTTGAGTGATATATCTTGCGCAAGTCCAGTGTGCTTAAGATCCATTTTGCACACTGTGTGTAAACGCACAAGAAAACACATATGTAGTATCATCAACTTTTAAATTAGGGATTTTTTTTCCATTGCCCGCAAATAAGGTGTGGTGTACATTAAAAACATTATCCCGATAGAAAGACAAAATCAGACAATAACGCTATTCTCTTTCGGATGATCCAATGATTCTGAATGTTTATTTTGCACCATTCACAATGCTAAGTCACTCCGACGGGTCGCGCTCCCCAGGAGGAAAAAAATAAACAGCGGAAAGTATTGCACAGAAAATGTACTTTATTTCCATCAAACTGCGAACGGCAAATTTACACACTCCACTTGCCAAGCAAAGTACCAAACCGTTTCCCGTCGGGTGGTCATCCAAGAAGCGGTGATGTGATTAGGAACGAAGAGAGAAGAGCAAGCAAAACTTCTTACTTCAGTTCCCTGTTCACAGTAACATATGCAGGTGACATTTCTTTTAACAGTTGTAATGGTCACCGGGCTTTCGTTCTTCAAAGAGTTAAAAATTGGAGTGCAATATTATCACGAAGATTTTGTGATACATAACTTTGCAACAATTATTTGAGATTGGACATTTTTATTCTATTTATTCTATGATGCCACATCAGTTAACCACTTAATAGTGGGACAACTCAAGATACAGCACCAGCTTTTCACTGATCGAAACTGGGCTACAAATTCCGACCACTTCATATGTGTTCTATTACAATAGAGGTGGTGGACAGAGAGGGTTCATGGTAGGGTTCTCCGGATTGCCCTGTTCTTCATTCCATTGTCATTCATTTTATAATTACCATCATTTCTTCTACCGAGGCAGGGCCGCTCAAGCTCCACATGATGAACAAGAATTATCTTATCTTCAAACGACGTCAATTTGTAAGTAATAAAGACGCACAAAAGTGGAAGTTTAGAAGTTAGAAATGACACCCTTCAGTACAAGCAAAACGTATTCATAAACGTAAATAGTGTATACCATCCATGTACCCTATTACGTTATGCAAAATTCACGAAACTAGGGGATTTACAACAGCGCATTCTCTCGCATTATTTCTAAATTTTCAATTTTCGAAAATTCAGAGTGTTTAACGAAAACGAGAATTGCGCCGTTCTTTAAAGTCTCCCTTGTTCTACCCCTCAAAAAAATTGAAGCGGTTTTTGAGTATTTTTTTATAATTTCCATTAACTTCAAGTGCGACAACTATTGGTTTTTAGACAAACAAAATTATACAAGACCTTCTGATTTGATTGAACAGATTTCATTTACAACCAAAACTTCTATACACTTTTGCAATGTTAACTACAAGTAAAATACAGAGTTTGCCGAAGAGGCCCTGCACCACTTTTTATACTGTCCTATGATACACACGAGAAAATTTACGCAACAAATTAGGAGCAGTTTTTGAGAAAGAAAAATTGCCAATATTTATATTATTTCACGGGGACGGACAACGGACAGGCCGATGGACGGACATTTTGCTGTCAGTCGACTTTTCTTAATCAAGGACCCACAAAACATGGATTCTGACTACACGTGTCAGAGTAAGTAATTTACTGAATAACAGAAGATTTATCCACCTTTTCGTTTCCGGGGCCCGGCAATTAGAATTTTTCTGTCGAAAACTCGTTTCCGGCTCACGATTACAATTTTTTCTCTTCTTATGAAGTAAGGGCGAGAAGGTAAAAAAAAATAATCCTAGCAACAACAAAATTAATGCGGGAAAGAAAAGGAAGAATGAAAAGTGTCCGAAGTAAAGTTCCGAGGAGAGGAAGAACAATAAGGTTGTAGAGCAGAAACTTCTAGATACGGTCGAGTTCGGAGCATCGGCGATATTCAATTTACTTATGTTGATTACTTAATGAGCGGTCTCTTCGAACTCCAATCAGTATTTATCAGTCAGTCTTCTGTACCAATCAGTCTTAATTATTAGACTAATACAAAAGCAAACGACATAAATGCGTAGTAAATGGAATTTCATTTCAAATCGTAACGATAACTAAAAAGAGGATTTAAAATTCTAATTTAATTTTGAGAGCGTTATAAAATCGTTGTTAATTACTTCATGTTATTATATACATAATCATCACATTAAAGATACATTTATTTCTAGACCTGAATGTTTGTGTGTCTTCCGTAATTCTGTTCGAGTGTGAAACATTCCAACATGAACCCAAATTGTCCACGTTTTTTGCTATAATTTGGGATGGCGTCCCAGATACCATTCTAAAGAGTTTACGATGACTTCGTTTACCGGTATGTTAAATAGCGGGGCTCAGCGAATAGATTTTCAATGAAATGAACACTTAATGCTGCCTCCTGGTTTTCTAAAAGAAATCAAATCAGGATTGATAAATTATATCAGAGAGAGACAACCTTTGTTCTTTTATACACGGCTACATAGATTATAGATTATGCTACATAGATTAAATGCGCGGCTTCTTCACAGTTTCGTTGCCAAATATTTTGGCGGATCAGATATGTCTGAATTTTGCCACCAGAGGAACACAAATTCAGCACTGTAATTCCGACACGTAACTGAAATATCTTTCATGGAGTGGATAATTACAATACGCGCAGAAGTACCCATCACCGAACTAGTTCCAAGAAAGGTTTACTATACGTTCGGGGTTCGGGGTAACTTGCAACAACATATGCCTATTTTTAGTGTTCACACATTGTAAACACATATAATACAACTGTAGAAAAAATAATCAATTTTCACTAATTACATTTTACTTTTATGGTGCTATCAAGTTCCATATTAAGGATTTGGCCAAGTCAAGTCATGTGATGACCGACGATCTTCGCAAATAATTTCTCGCCGCTGGTTTTGTTTGTGTGGCACTCTACGCTACTCAATTTTTATTTACCTTTAAGTCTAATAAACCCAACAGACTCATCCGATACTACTATAGTGACCTACATTACATCACGCACGTGCGGAAAGGCAGCAGCTGATGGGACGATAACACGTGTGGAATACGAACATACTTGAAACGATCTGATAAAATAAACCGTCCCCTTTACCAGCCAACGTAAGATAAGTATCGAGTTTGTAAAGCCTGCACAATGTATCTAGAAACGTTTTCCATATCCGTTAAAGAAAGCACGTCAAACAGTGCGAAACGCGCTCGTGCTACCCGGCAGATTACACATCGTTAGAGAGATTAGAGGCAGCGGTTTCCAGGCCCGAATCACGCACAGTATTTGCAAAAGATGGGTCTTGTCATCACAATAGCGAAATTAAAAAAACACAATGGCCGGTGAATAATGGAGTATGAAGCAAGAGATGGCAAGAACGATGACGCGGGAAACCGAAACAATCACTCGAAAACTTGGCTGCAGCCCCTCCCTCCTTTGTACACCACATACTATCCGAGAAATTATCTGTACGTCGACTTCGGGCTGGGAAGGCCTTTTGTTCACCGAACATTCCACAGGTAACGAACGGGACTCGAACCTCTCTACACGAAAGGAAAAGGGATTTATGATTACTAATTACTTCGCCTTGAAAATCCACTTTACACGAACAAAATGTGCAGTATTCATTCGTTTAGGATTTCACGAAAGTAATTACATTCTCTAAACCATTTTTTCAACACAGCAATTGAATTTTCCTTAGATAAGATATAGCTATGAAGTTTCAAACATTCCTAAATAAGAACTTCATATCATCGTATCTGTCGTTTCCATAGATACGACCAAATCTTTGACGGTTTAATTACGAAATTTAGTAAATTTGCACAGCGAAGACTAACGCTCCTATTGAAACTACTCTCCTCGTAGGCGACGAAACCGACAAACGCTATTACCAGCTATTACAAACCGTGATATCCAACCCCATTCCAACTCCTTCAAAAGCAAGTCTCTCATAACTCAAGCCTTCACATACATAACTTAAATCCAATTCTAACAACACAAAAGAGCTTTCAGTTCTCATCCTCTCCGAATCAACAATCCTCCCCCCCCTCAAGTCGCACTGCCCGGAGGCGAGTACCTGCGGCGCGTGCGGGCGGGCGGGCGAAGCGCGTCGGGGGCGGCGAGGGCGGCGGCGAGCGCAGCAGCGACGCGAACTGCAGGATCCAGGTGGCGTCGGGGTCCTCGCGCCACAGGGGCGACGCCAGCGGGTCGCACTCGCACGCGGCGGCGGCGGCGGCTGCCGCGCCGCGACGCCGTCGCCCGGCCATGGCGGGCCCCGCGCCCCCGCTGGGTGGAGCGCTCCACGAGCACCCTCGCGCTGGGCGCTGTCCCGACGGCGTTCACCACCGCTGCTCTGGCGCCGGTTGTCGCTGAGTGCGTTCGGTGAACAGTTCACAATCGCACGCGACGGGGACACTTCACAACATTGCTATAGAACGCGAATTCACACGTAACAATCTCGGCGAGGTGTCGTTCAGCCACAGTCCTTCCACATCGACTCGAGGCTAACAATCGCCCGCACCATCCCAGATCACAAACATCGAAGTCTAATCCGACACTTCACCACCCATCCATCTGCGCCTCACGCAGCACGTTCCTCCGCCGACAGCAGGAGCCCTCTCGGCGCACGACCGCCTACGCACGCGAAAGCAGCCCGAATGGAACCGCGCGCCGCCGCGGCGGGGGCACGGCACAGCACGGCGCGGCGCGGCGCGGCGCGAAAGAGATTCCGCGGAGCGCAGGCGATGACGCGAGTCGCTCACGTCCCCGCCACTGTCGCCAGTGCCGCCGAAGCAGCCGCCACGCACTGCATCCAAAGCGGCGGCGGAGGCGGCGGCGGTGGTGGCGGCGAGAAACCGCGCGGGGGGCAGGAGCCCGGGAGCGGGCGCCGTTACGCAACGTCGGCGGCGGAGAAAACCCGCGCCAGAAGGAAACCCGCACCGCAACCGCGTGGAGTACGCCGGGAAGCGAACCCTGGCCGGCCGGTCGACGGTCTTACGAACTTCACGTCTGCCTGAGCAGTCCCTCCCAGAAATTAAACGTATACTGAATTATAAATGGGAAATTGATTACCATTGAAATTCTCTTTGCTGTGAAAGAAAGGCTCCTACACAGAGTGTAATAACAAATTCAGGACGTGCCGTCGGGACCGCAAGCTACGTTTCCTCTCTTAGAGCAAACATTTTGAGTTGATGTATTTAGAATAATCCGGAAGAGCCAACTGGGTGAGAATCGCGGACCTCTCTTCCCACAACCCAACTCTCGCAGTTCCATTCACGACTTTCCACCCGCTTTCAACGCGCGGTCTCGACCCACAGTGACCCGATCAGTGGACTTTTCGACTCGCGAGACCATACGTTCCAGAAAATCGGCTCGGCACCTGCACCGCCACCCCCTTCGCCTCGGCGGCGGCCGGGCTGTGCACGCGCCCACGCGCCCGTCGCACGCAACGCCCGCGCTCGCCTTCGCCGCTCGCCCACCGCCCGCGCGCGCCCGCGCACGCAAGGCCGCTGCGGCCGCCGCGCCGGCCCCTTCTTCCCTCCTGCCTTCGATCGCCGCCAGCGCCACCGCCGCTGCCGTGCACGGGGGCGGGGGCGGGCGCACGCGACGCCGCGGCCGGACGCCGGGCGCTCGGGGCGGCTCCGTCGCCCGCAGCCCCGCGCAGCGCAGCGCGCGTTCTTCCGGCGCTCGCCGAGGGCGCTTCTTGCGGGATGCCGCCAAGGCCTTCTTCTTCCTGGACGCCGCGCGCCCCCCAAACGGGCGACCTACGCAACAGCACACGCGCGCCGGCGCCCGCGTACGTCACGCGCAGACGCCTTTGCAACGCAAACACTCGGGGAGGAAGCACGCACGCGAACGGGCCCGGGCGGCGGGGCGGGGAGCGGAGCGGGAGCGCGGCAAGCGAGGCGCGCGCACCTCGTCGCCCGCGACTGCCGCCCGTTGGCGCTGTGACGGCGCCCGCGGCGCGGGGGACCGGTGGTGGCAGCGGTGGGAGCGACGGTGGAGGTGACGGTGACGACGGCGGCGGCGCCGGTGGCGACGTACACGTCAGTGGGAGAGAAACAAGGATAGAAAGGAGGGAGGTGGAATTGCCGGTGGCAACGCCGTGGTAGGAGCGGTAATTATGAGAGTCGCAACGATTAGATAACAGCCGCGTAAAATTTTAATCGCGATGAACCGATGACGAATCGAGTAGTGCGGGAGGACGTGAGAGGTGTAGCGATAGAGACGAATTAAAAAGCTTGAGGCTGGACAACGAGGAAACGCAGGCACTTATACGTCAGTGCAAGATATTAAGATACCTAGGGCAAATGGCAATGGTAGAGGTAGAAGGAGGTGGGCAGTGCCGGGGGCGAGAGGCGGGGGGGGGGTGGAGAGCACGGAGAGTTCGGCGGAAGGCGGATGGGGACGAGGAAGGCAGGGGGGGACCAGAGGAGAGAGGAAGCTGGAGTTAGAAATGCTTGTGGTGTCAGATGCTAATGACTATGTGCAGGCAGCTGAGAAAACTACATCAGTGATACGTAAGGTCCAAAAAAATCATACGCTGATACATCCTGATATTACTCGCAAATGCGAAGAAAAATTCTCTTCTATTCTAAATGTACATTCAATCTTTCAAGGTCTTGGGAGAACGATTTTCTGATCGTACTTAAAGAAAAATAACTGCCAAACGACTACCGAAAGGCAGGTTTCACCCAAATATGTATCCACCAACATTTTCATGATCAACCCTTTGCGATGCAAAATTAGTCAACCATCCCCACCCATATCATGACCATGATAACGAGAGATAAGAGCAACGATGGCTATTGTAGTGAAGAAGGATATATGTAGAGGTGGTGGTGGTGGTGAAAGTTTAGTGCGGGAGTAGAATGTTTGTGGATAGTGATGGTTGTGTGGTGGTGGTAACGGTAGTGATAGTGGCGAAGGAGGGGAAAGTTAGCGGTAATGGTGGCTGTGATGTTTTTGTAATGGAGGTACGTGGAGATGGTTGTGAAGGTGATCGTGAAAGAGGTGGTGATGGTGGCAATGGAGGTGGCGGTAACGGTGGCGCCGGCGGAGACTGTGGTGGTGGTGGTGGAGGCGAAGGTGGAAGTGGTGGTAACAAACCATGCGGAAGACGTCGTTCCACGCCGCTGTCACAGGGCCCGCGCCCTCCGCCGGCCTCTGCCCCCGCTCCCCGACGTCCGCCGGCACCGCTCACATATTACGCAAGCAAGGCCCTGCCCCTGCCCCTGCCACCGCCCCTCTTTCGCACGGCTATCGCCCACATCTCCGGAAGTCTTTGGCTGAGAAACCCGCCATTATCATTAAGAACTATCTCCGTCCCATCAGGATGGACTTACTCGCACAGTTTACCTCCTCCACCTCCACGCAAATACGGTTCGAATTCGCTTCCATCCTCTGAGGATGGGCTTTCCAAACGCACCGACATACCACGCACACATGCATGGAATTACTGATTATGATGTATTATTGTACGTTGAAATTAACATGAATAGCAACCAAAGTCATGCGTTCCACCAACAGATATGGAAGAGATTGTTCAATTGATTGGGTTTAATTTTATCCCAATCCATCATTTGATTATTAATAATTCCATATATTCAATCCCTCTACACCTCAAAATGATTAAATAATGTGAGATTTTCAGAGATGTATTAATATAAATAACGATAGTAGCAGGTTTAACGTAAAAAAAGTTTTTTACATTAGAGACCGGTTTGCTTGGGTCTAAAGAATTAATGTAAATAGAAAAAATCACGGTTGTGAAATTTTACTTAAAATTAGTAGTAGTAAAATAAGAAGTCTAATAGTTCAAATTGTTCAATGTGGGTCAGACCCGATTCGGTATACAAGTTCGTTTCCGAATGTCGAGAAGGGGATAGATGCAGCAAGCAACATTTACAATTCTGCACACCACCCGTTCTTGGTTGCGCGTCCTTCCCAGAAACACGAATTGAGCTCATTATACAAATCCACGTAATGCGGCATTTAAATATTTAACAGACAGAACACAATTTTTTGAGGTTAGGGTCGGCAGGAAGAGCATGTATTCTTATCAGGTGCTCTACAAGAACAACGTGCCAGAATTAAAAGTTTCCGAGGAAGACACCTACTGGGCGATCGAAACTTCAGGGAAACCATAAACCAGCTCATGCCACACCTGCCGCTGGCGGAGAGATCACCGTGCATGCCACACACCAAAATCGTAAAAACTATATACACGACACTCCCCCACAATTTATACTTCATATTACAATACCATTCTAAAGCTGAATTAACACTGAATACTGGAAGTCGTCCGTTAGTAAGGCTCGTCTTGCTACATCACTTATATGATTGCTATCATGTGCTCTCTTCGTAGAGACGATCCGCAACCAACACCGCAAGAAACGTGGGAACGGGAAATCTTCTCCCCTCTCGAATTGTGGGAAGGACGTTCAGCGCTTACTCATAAAACTTCAATCATTAAAACCAGCGCTTGCCCTCAACTTTTGATTCCGGCCAAAGATAGAGCAAGGCCAGTCACTTTTACAAGCACGGTTTTCCGATAATGTAAGCAAATATAACATACAATAGTCACTCCAACTCCTTCCTTTTTACCAATGATCCATTTACATGCACGCAATTATTTAAAACGTTCCACTATTAGTTGTGTACGTGGTCTTTTTTATCGCTTTATCGCCATAGATGTTAATTTCAATCTTCTATAATCCGAGTACTTCTATCGGTAATTTTACACGTTTATCTACTATCAATTTTGGCGTTCGTACTACAATTGGTTTTCACTATCGACCTCTGAATGTTCAATTCTATTGCCTTTTCCTCCAGACAATGGATGTATCTAATTCAACTTCATCTGCATACGACAGCACTGTTCTTACTGTACTTCGGTATGATCTCAGTTTAGTTTCCTGTGTGCAGTGTTTGTTTCGGGAAAAGCGTAAAGCCTCAGAATCAGACTAAAAGATAATATCCTCTTGTTAGTCTGATTCTGAAGTAGAGTGTAGTGGAAGCCGAGTGGTAGTATAGATAAATGTATCAATTTTTAAAAACGTTCAAATCACTTTTCGGCTAAATCAAAGCAGTTCATATTTGGGTCTTGTTTTTTCCTTTCTTCACGAAAACACGCATTTTAAGTCGATTCTCAAACGCGTGCCATCGATTTACCATCGCCCATCACTGCTCTACATATCCGTAATAGCCAGCCTAACGTGCGGTCAGGGCACTGCCCTCTGTCGTATCGATTTCAAGAGACCGCTCGTCACACGCACACTTTACTTGACACGAATCCGTCAGGCGCCTCCAAACCATCCCCAGCGATTCAATTGTTTCCGGGGCGATACATTACAATACACAGATCTACCGTTGCCCAACCCGTTAACCGACTTGGAGGCTGATAGATAAAATCTGATAATTGAATAGTAAAGTCAACAGACAAGTTTTCTGTAAAACCGACAAAAAATTTACAATACAGAATAGTAAAGTTTGATTAACTGCATTGAAGTTATCGATACTGTTATTTAAAATAGCTTGTTGGATGGTAAATTATAAACACTACTTTGAAATAACAGTTAAATGATCGTTGAAATATAAGAAGGGCTCAGAGAATCATACGCCAAATTCGTAAAGTTTTGAGACACAGTTCTTAAGTTTAGTGCACACATGAAAATCGATGGTGACCAATGCAATGGGTCATGTGTTATCGTGCATATGTTTATCTTCCATCTGACGTTTTACGAAAGTGCTCCAAAACACACAGAACTATCCGAACGAAACTTTTCTATTGTTTTGAGAAATGTAGCCTTTGGGAATAATATAATTTGCAGACCCTTGGCATTTTAGCAGAATCTCTTGTTTTACAATAATATTCATTCAGTTGTGAAATCTAATGAACTAATGTATTGGAATCATTTCTCAACTTGACGCAACTTTCCGCCGCATCTCGTAGATTTATCTTTTAAATATTCCATTATATTAATATTCCAATACATTTTTTTAAATATTCCACGCACGGCCACCGTATATCCCGTCGCCAGCCCCTGTTAAATGAGGTTCGAGCAGTCAACTGCCATTGGAAAGTGCAAGCAGCCAAAAAGATATCAAACCGCTACGTGAAAGGGGAACAAGGAAAGGCTGAATGCTTTTTAGACATTTTCTTTCATTTCCTTACAATGGACGGAACGACGGACAGTATATGCGGTTTCATTTATTCACCCTTTATTTTTCGTTAGACCGACTTGTCACAATCCAGAATTCTGTACTGGCAAATGTGAAGACCAAAAACACTACGCAGTTTTGTATTGTTTCTGGGCGCCTCGACTACTCAGATAATTTGTCCCGTAAGTGTAGTGCATGGCATATCCTAGTCTGGCGGTGTTTCTCCCTGAACGTGAGATTCGGAGTAGGCTTGAAGGGTCTTCCAACTCCAGGTATCTCCCTCAGCGAGGTGCCGTCTCAGCTGGGATAAGCTCCCGACATGTGTGGGAGTGTAGTGCAAGAAAGTGTGTATAAATGGAGAAGAAGGAGGTAGAGGAAGAGCACGCCTCATGGTCCGAGCCCTATCACTTAATAAAGGCAATTTTATTATACTATTACTATTATTGTACTATTACTATCACTAGCGACCGGAAAAATATGTAGTATGAAACGTCAAAATATGTACATAAATATGTAACAAAAACAGTAAGAATATGTAATAAATATGGAAAATGGGATATATGTAATATTAAAAATATTATAAAACACATTCACATAAGACGTAATTACATTTATAAAAATTTCATAAATAATTCTTTAAAATAAAATAAACGATTTTAAAATTATTTGGAGAACAAGTTGGTGCACACTTTGCACCATACGACTTTCCCGCCAGTAGTAAAAACTTCATCCATTGCTATCCAGGTCTGTACCAGCCAGACTAGACGCAACAGAAGCCATCGTACAAACTACGACCAGTAAATAATCGCTGCAGCGTACAGCATCCTTACCGTTACAGTCGACGATCGCCAAAGTTTAGCTAAAATTAAGATTAAAGGTCACGAAACGCGGTATCAGTGATACTTTTCACACCTAAAGGTGAAAATTATCAGTCACTGACGCGCTCTTCCCGCCACTGAGAAAACTGAAGCAGGCGTGCCGGCCTATGAGAACATCCCACCGCGTATTCACATAGCATGCCTCGAGTAGACAGCACGTAATAGAGTAGGGAAAATGCTGATTTTTTAAAAATATTTCTTTTCGTATAAAAATTGTAATAAATTTGAAGAAAATCGATAGAATAAAAAATATTTTGTGAAAATAGCAAAATATGTGAAATACGTAATATAGTACTAAATATGTAAAAATATGTAACGAAAAAATGGATATTGTGTTAGTATGGTGACGATTCGCCAAGGTTACAATTTTGAGAACGGTAAATAGAAAGACAAAAAATATGTAATTACATAAAAAGCCGGTGTCTATCACTATTATATTTCGCATAAGAATGCGAAAGGAAAGACAGCGAATAGTTCGTTTGTTAGGATATTGCTCCGTCATTCGCCTTGTCATTGGACACATCACTGGGCCGCTAGCCTTCTCCTCCAGAGTGGCTGAATTCTACCTAGCTCTGTCGAAAATCCGCCACCTTGAAGACTCGACCTGTAGGATCTCTCGACGAACGATGCTCAAGGTGATGGTGCTGGCGCTGAGCCATCACAGCCGGTCAAAGTTTTGTGGTCGTCAAGATATGGTAGAAATCGGCATGACGTTCCATTTTTCTATAGGATTTCATTTAGAGTTTATGCCAATGGCCGCGCGAGCGAAAGAGGCCCTAGCGCTGACAGGTACATGGAGAGACCATTTCACGAGCAATGAAGGTGTGAGGTTAACTTGCAAAAGAATCGAATGCGCACGCGTGATATGAGTGGTATCTCCTAAAATAAAGACACAAACCGCTGAAAAACACAGGACGATTGTGAACAACAAACCTCAAATGAAAACTAATATATGCTTGAAACTCCGTCTGCCATCTGGTGTCGGACTGTGGAACTATAGAGTTTTCTATGGGCGGCTATCAATGAATAACCGTAGAAGTTACAATTTAAATGCGTACGAAGTTGTGCGCTAACAAGGCTGGATCATCCCTGAGGCGCAAAATAGTGAATGAACTCGAATGATCACCCCATGCAGCCTCCGTGTTTCGCACCCCGGCAGTCTGAAGAGGAAAGACTGGCCTCGCCCGAAAGTCATTTCGGCAACGTTTCCGAAAACGAAACACAGCAAATATTCGTCGGCGGCGGAGGCTATACGCAAAACGGGAGGGGCGGGGTCAGCTCTTACCTCGAGCCGGAGGCCCAGAAGAGGGTCCCGGACCGGGATACTGAGAGCGGATCGGTCGGTCGGCTCCTGACGACGACGTGAGACGGCATACGATCCGCATAGCAAACACGACGCGAGGGGGCGGAGCAGGGGCGAGGGGCGAGGGCCGAAGGCGGGGGCGGCGGCGCGGAGCGGCCCCGGCCTTGGGGCGCGGAACAATGCGGCAGCCGGCGCCTTCCGGCCCCGCCCCACACCGTCCCGCCCCGCCCCGCTCACCTCCGTCTCAACGTGCTCCCTCAGCCGTTGTGTCACCGCCTTTCGGCGACACGGGATACGCGCTCTTTTGACTCTGGCTCTACCTCCCGTCTGGGCAAATCAACTCTTCGCGCCACGGAAACGGGTGTGACGGGGAGTGCACATCATTAAAGATTTCACCGTTCTGGATGGGCATGATGGGAGTTTTTCTTCTGATCGTGCTGTAGCCCAACTTGATCCTAGTCCTGATACGTTCCGGATAATCGCAGCGCTGTTAGTCTCTGTGAGTTCAGGGGTTGGGCCACAAGGGTTCGGAGGGATAGGAAAGATAGCGTGAAAACTTTTACTTTTTTGTTTAGAGTACTGCTCCAGCATCCACCAGGCACTTCATAGGAGGAAACCACCATATCAAGCAGTGAGAAACGGCGGCGGCCTCTACAAGACATCTCCACGCAGTGACGTCCTCCGACGGAATTATTTCGTGGTGATGAAAATCCATCACAGCCGAGACTAGATCCTAGGATCTTCAGGTAAATGAAGGGCGGTTGCTAACTCGCAAGCAGTACACACAAACCGTGTTTTATGAACTATTTGAGGACAACAATTAACAAAGCCTACTGATAAAAAACTTCCAGTGCAATATGAACTGTGACTTAATTACACATTAATGGGTGGAGTTTAAGAAACAACAGGATAAAAAAACTCGCGTAGTTATTGATTTCAAAGGATGGGACTGATTTCCTAGTTTCTTCAAAACATGAATAAAGAAGTTCAGATGATCCAGTCGAATGAAACCTTTTAGCATTTCTTTTACACATGTACTGCCTCCCGTCTGGTACACCTGCTCCGGGTTTACAGGAAGTTAAGACTCCTGTCTCTAGCCTTTTTCGCCTTCTTTTCCCCACTTCCAGGGCCCTCTGTAGATTTACGAATCGTTTGTGATTGTAGATTTATGATTCCTGTAAGTGGGAGAAGATGGCGCGGCAAACTACATGTGCGTATTTCTCCCATATTAATAAAGCCATTATTGGGGCTCGTTTTGAAAGCTGAGTGAATCTCAGGATCGCCCCGAATAGGCCATAGCCGAGTAAATATACTCACCTTTGGTGATGAGGTTTGAACCCGGGTCCCTCAGGTTAGCAAACGTGTGTCCTAACCACTACGCTGCCATGACCCCATTGGAGAATTATTACGCATTACAATCTTCTGATGAGCAAAATTCAATTTTCGACTTAGTTTACATTAAATGGTCCGACTACCGTAAGCAGTTTCACATCCTACCCAATTCTTCACACTAATCCCATTAATATCAAATTTATATGAAAATAATAAGTACGATATGCTAAGAAAGCCATAAGGAAGGTCGATACTTCGCTCAACTTTACATAAGGGCAATTCGATTTCTTCTCCGAGCACGCACAAGTGGAGGAGTAACGGGAGGACCTGTAAATTCTGGCACACGACAGGTGGTAATACAAGGGTGCATATTCATGGTCGAAAGGGCACGCTCTCCCCCAGCAGTACACGCGGCGGGCGATTGGACAGGGCTTCAGGCTCCGTAACTTTCGGCTTAGGGTCCACGCCCGGCAGAACGATTTTAGCAGCTCCGCTCACGCCTTCATCTCTCACAAATATTTACGCGACACAAGAAAAATGACTACTGATAGACGGACTTGCAAAACAACACATTTTAAAGTTCTTCTTTCCGATACAACAAATCAAATATTTTTTTAACAAGAAAGGAGGGTAAAGTCAGACGTTTCGTATGATTTGTAGACATCATCAGCGCTTTTAGATGAAGACTAAAAAAAATGAAAACAATGTTTTCATAATGTTTGAGTTTTCGTCAAAAAGCACTGACAAGGTCTACAAATCAGCAGACGAAACTTCTGACTTAAACCCCTTTTTGTGGAAACATTCTGACTTCCTGTATCGTAAATAAAAACTTTAAAAGAAAAGTATACATCGTGTAGCATTACTTCATAAGAACATCAAATTTTGTTTTATTTATCTTCGTAACCCATATACTCAATGAACCAAAATGCACACTCTCGGACGATTCCTAATTAGCGGTTTCCTGGTTCGGCAAAAACATCTAACCGCAGTAAACACACTATGCATTTCTAACCGAATAAATAAGAAATTTGGGTGTATTAATATTCGAAATTGTGAAATTTACGAATAAGTCTTTTCTTTCCCTCATGCTCTTCGTCATACGCACTTCGGTGGTCGAATGGCTAGCTCACTAGAGAGCCTACACGCGGGTTCGTCCCTGACCGAGTTGCCTGTATTTTTTAGAACGACGGAAAATCCACACTGGTCATGGCGTAATTGTAGCATGTAAAAGAACACTAACTTAACACTCATCGAAATTAAATCCTCCAACTACACGGGAAACTCCCTGTATTGAGATCGTTTTGATGGTGGTTCACACGGAAAATTTGGGAGTCAAAATTAATAACATCGGGAGGCGATTGTGTGCCAAAATTAATGAGTCGGAGTAATTGACCCCATATGCGAAGGCAAAGAATCCGTTTTTAAGCGCTCTGACGATGTAAACAAACACAAACAAATTGTCCTATTTAGTCATACTCCTGAATCTTCCACAACGTTGAGTGCGTGTTTTTGTACGCTCACGTCATCTTCCCCAGTCCATACACAAAACGTGGTGTCTATTACCTTGAACTCTTCTCCCATTGCAAAAACACTTTCGCTTCGCTCAAGACGTCCTTCATTTGTGTGATGCTCTTGGAAATCGTCAATGGACATGGCACAGTGTATTACGCCGGGTGGGTTTAATGAAGTTGGGCACACGACTCCGCCAATGTTCAGTTGTGACAGCGGGGTACAACTTCATTACGACCGTAGTCTACCGAAATTCGACCATAGGTCATCACAGCTCTATTACCCAAAAATCTTAACAGCCACTATAAGTAGCTAAACAAATAACACGATGTCATACACATTCGATATTGCAACAATTACAAATTGCGTAATTACTTCACAACTAAATTCATAAAAACGTACATTTTTTTCACAGCTTTTCCCATTTTTTCGGACCTCTAAAAGTTTAATTGAAGTAAGACCTCCAGAATATCAAAGAAATGCAAAACCTTGTTTCATACGAATGTTTCGAAATGGAGAGCAGTTTTTTTTATCAGAAAATGTTTGAATATTTCTAAAAGGTACTTATAACAATCGGTTCTACACCATATTTATAACCGCACTTTGCACAATTCGAGCACAAATTGTAAAGAAAAATACTGATCGATTTTTGCAAAAAAAATTTCGAAAAGTACTAGGTGTTTCACATACAGTACCCCCGTTTCAAAATCGCAAGGCGTCAATTTACGCCAGATCAATCGGTTGATATGCATTTTGAAATATACCCTGTGTACGATTTATACTCTAATATTCACGGACGGACGGTCCGACATTAAAATAAACCTTTCTTTGGTACCAGAAACCCTCGAAACTTGTATTTCCAACAAAATCTCGACATTGATTTTTACGTTAGATTATTTTACCTATACCGTGTATTCGAAACACTAAAACGTACTGAGGGGGCAAAATGATACAAATGTATAAAAACCCCGCAAAGCACACCCATAAGTGAACTTAACAAAACAAGCGAAGACAATACTTGTGAAGGGAGCGAGGTGAGGTAGGAAACGATATTGAAGACACTGAAGAAACGAAACCGGGGAGCAGAAGACGGTACGCTTCTGGGAGGAAGAGGATGAAGATGAGCGACGGTTGCGGGGGCGGGGGCGGGGGCACGGAAGGGTTGGGCGGAGCGAGGCGGGGCGGGGCGGGGCGTGGCGATGACTCAACCGCCGTCACGCTCGTGCGCCTACCGCGCGAGGTCCCCCGCGAGGGGTCCGCCCCCGCAATACAACTCACGCGCTGAATAAGATTTATTCCACGTAAGATGTGACCCAGAGAGCTTGGCAATACCAACCTCCCGTAAACCACCCGCCATACATACTACATTGACTTAGGGACTTTTGATTACCATTTAAGTTGGAGAAAGTAGGTGCCAACCCCAACGTAAATTCCCCACGTAATGGAAGTACAGCTGCCAGGGACATTTTTTTGGCTGGAGACTGGCATGCATGCGAGCGAAATGAATTTGTGCCAACTTCAACGGTTTCAACCAGCAAAACGTGTGGAGATTGTGAGCTTATGCGAGTGAGCCGCATCCCGCACTTGCGTGCTAAAAAAGCCATTTTTTTTGCGATTTCAGTGCGCGAATTGTTTCCTAAGGAAAATCTTATTGTGCGCTGGGCTTGACATTTTTAGAAATGTCAGGTAATTCCAGAAATAACTCTCCAGTGAAGCAGAAGGGGAAGTGGATTTTATCGAGTGGTGAAAGGCAGGTCCTTCTTAATGTTTATAAGTACAAGAGCGAGAAAAATTCTCGTAAAGAAGTGAAACTTCCTGAGAGCAGTGTCATTGCAAAGGTAGCTGTAATTGTGGGGGGTAAGCCATCAATGTCACAATAATTATTAACTTTATTGCATGCCTCAAGAACGTCTTCACAATGAACATGTGTGTGTGAATCATAATTATTTTATTGAAATATATTCATATATTACAGAGCTTACACAACTCTGGCAAACGTTATTAGGGATTATAAGGCAGGAAAATCTATTAAAAGTAAGAAGAGGTAGCGTTCACGACCGTGAGAGATTCAGCTGATGGATTTGCAAGAGAAGCTATTAGCAGATATATTTACCAGGAAGCTGATAATGGTAAGATATTTTATATTTAGAGTAATGATGAAGTATGTTGCTCACTTTTTGAAGACTTTCTAAAGACCTATTCATTTGCAACAGGCAGAAGGCTCTCACTTACAGATGTTTGGCAGTACGTGAAGGAAAATTATATTTTTTTCATTCAGAGGGTCATGCACAACATTGTACTGAATTATTAAGGAAATTGTTTAGCATGGAGGAAAGGAGACCCAAATATTCGTATTTGTGAGTCAAATTAAATAATTGTAAAGAGGTTATATTTTGTGGCAGACTATATGAAAAATAAGAGAAGTCAAAACCCAAAGACTGTAGTGTACCTTGATGAGACATGGATCTATATGAATGGTAAAAGAGCCCTTTGATAATGTATATTACTGAAAATATATATATTAAATGTATATTACTTATTTGTAAAAATTATGAGACAAAAATATCATTTTCATTAGGTTCAACTACTTATTCGTGGCAACTACCATTAAAGGCACCAGTAAAAGAGTAATTAAAAGACCACCAGAGGGAAGGAGGTTAGTTGTGGTTCATGTAGGAACAAGAGAAGATTTTGTACCAGGTACAAATGTTTTCAGTTTTAATGGCATTATGTACAAACTGAGGCATGTGTACGAAGCATGACATTTTGTAGGTGCTGGTCTGATATATGCTACTGACCTAAAAAGGGGGCAAGATTATCACGGAGCAATGAACAGTTCTACTTTTGAATCCTGGGTTAAGAAACAACTGATTCCTTGCATTCGCAATTTAAGACCTTGCATCATTGTCATGGATAATGCTTCATACCATTCAAGGCAGGTAGAGAGGCATCCAACAACAAAGTGGCGAAAGGATCAACTGATTGTAAGTATCAGAAATGAAATGAAACTATTGTGCTTAATGAAATAAGTAATGTAACCAAAGAAAATTATTTTTAGGAATGGCTGAACCAGCGAGGAGTACGAGTGCCAGAAGCTGCAAATAAAATCTCACATGTTGCCCTGGCGAGCCAACATTGTGAAAGGATAAAAAGGTACCACGAGATACATATCAGTGCGTTAAAGAATACATTTCATTAATATTTTGCATCATATTATCTTGTTCTGTTGCATCATTGTAATTAAATATTAAAATATATACTTTAAATATGTACAAATATATGCGTCTACACTTGTGATAAATAAATGATATATAAATCTAATAAATAACTGACCTCAGCAATGTATTGGTAAAGGTATGTAGTTGATGACATGCTGGCTGCAGAAGGGCACACAGTTTTGAGGCTGCCACCATATCATTGCAAATTCAATCCTATTGAACATGTGTGGGGCATTTCAAAAGGGTACTACCACAAAACTGTACGTGAAAGGCCTGGGCAAGGAATGGAGAGAACTAAAGCTGTGTGGAATGAGGCAATAAATCAGGTAAAGTTTTCAATACACCATTATAGAAAAATGGTAAATATATGATAACAGTTATGATTATAATTTTTTTTCAAAATTAGTAAAACAAGAAACTAGAAAATTATGTTATGGCATTAACAGGGTCACACCAGAAATGTGGAAGAATTCAGTGGAACATGCAGAAAAAATTATTGAAGAGTATTATGAAAAAGAGGCAGTGGAAGAAGATTATGAAGAAATAGTAGTAAATTTGAGCAGTGCTAGTGGAACTGACACAGCTGAAGAAGGCACAGGAGAGGAAGGAGACACAATTCCATTTGAGCCAATCCCAGGAACATCTTCAATGTGAAAAAATTGAAAAAAATATTAGAGATTCCACAACTTCATCTCAAGAAACATCTGACATATTAATACAACCACCCACAGTTGTTAGAGAACATGTTGGGACCCCCTGTGCAACAGAACAGGTAAGAACTGGAAAATACTCCATTGAGAATTGAAGAAAATTTCATTTCATTAACACATTCTCCCAATTTTCAGTCAATTGTTCCTGCCCGTGCTTCAGTTGTGTGTTTGGATCGAGTAGGATTGCAAAAGTGAAAACAGCGAGTAAGCATTAAAGCGTTTGGAATAAATGTGATAATCTTGTAAAATATGTAACTCAATATTTCAGATGTGCCTCAAATTATAAAACTCCTGCCTCCGTAAAGCGACCACCAAGTCAAGTTTAAGAACAAATTTGGTTACACTGTGCTCCGGAAAAGGTATAGCTTGAATTTACTCGATTATGGAATTGTGGTTATTGCAAGTTGTTACATTAATATTATTACATTACAGTCAATTGTTCCTGCCTGTGCTTCAGTTGTGCGTTTGGATCAACTAGGGTTGCAAAAGTGAAAACAGTGAGTGAGCATTAAAGCGTTTGGAATAAAAGTAATAATTTTGTAAAATATGTAACTTAATATTTCAGATGTGTCTCAAATTATAAAACTCCTGCCTCCGTAAAGCAACCACCAAGTCAAGTTTAAGAAAAAATTTGGTTACACTGTGCCCCAGAAAAGGTATTGCTTGAATTACTTGATTATAGGTGTGTGATTATTGCAGGTTGTAAATTAATATTTTTAAATTACAGTCAATTTTTCCTGCCAGTGCTTCAGTCACTCGGTTTGGTCTGAGAACATTTGCAATGTGAAAGAAGTGAGTGTGCATTAATAGTTTTAATATGAGTGTGAGATCCTGAGTGAACTCCTGCCTTCTTAATTCAACCAAAGACACTAGTTAAGAGCACCATTTCATTAACATTAATTAACCCCAATGAATTAACAGTTAATCAATTTCCTTTACATTATCCCTGTAATACAATTAATCATTACTGCCAATGCCTCTGAGTTTGTGTTCAGTTTAAGTACGGATGCTAAGTGATATAAATGAATGCACTTCAAAGATTTGACATGTGTGTGAAACATACATTACATTTATAAATGTTTCAGATATGCAATAATGGAGTTCAGAACATACATCATTTTATTTAGATGTTTTGTTCAAATGGTAATCAGTTGTTAAGTGAAATTAGTAAGTATTTATTTCATGATATTATTTGGCATGATATAGAGTAAAATTTAATGTTTACTACTGATGCGCTATATTACTTTTTGGTTATTAACATTTCATTTTAAGTTATTTTTCAGTGATTTTCTATTTATGTTTGTAAATTTTATTGGTTTTGTAGGTAAATTTTTTTGGTTACATATTATATTGAATACTGTAATGTGAAGCAAAAATTCTTGGCCAACTTTTCTTCTGGACAATTTTGTTTTTCATATGTTGCAGGAGTTTGAAGTAATATATAAGTTAAGTAGCAATTTTTTTATTTAAATGTGATAATTCCTTTTTTATTTTTTTTTTGTTTTTCATTGCAAGAACATAATTTCCTAGGAATAATTTTTGATCTTATAACAATAACATGTCTGTTTATTGAATTTATCATGATTGGACAATAGATACTGCATTGATTGTTCTATGTTGCAGGGTTGCTGTGTTTACCAGATTATTCATTTTCGAAATATGGAATTTTTTATGTATATTATTTTATGTATTGTAAATGTCTCCATTATTTTTACTTATGTTTCTGTATGCATGCTAGAAATCGGCCCTCAGTCGTCATCCTGATCGGGAGGATGGGTATGCTAACAATATATGTAAAATTTTCAAGTAGTTTATTAATTTGTAAAGTCAGCCAAATTTCTTAATGTTGATTTTTAATGATAATATTTTCACAATCCAATTGAGGATTAATTCACTTTCTTATTCAATTTTTTTATATATATGGTAGCATACTTACTGCTTTGTTTTCTCCGATCACTTAAGGTAAATGCCGGGATGTTTTGTAATGTTTGTAAGCCCAGGGACATTAGGCTTTAAAATTGTTGTAAAAATTCAATAATTTTTGTGAAAATAAATTGCTGTGGATCATCGGTTTTCAAGAAATTTTAATGACTGCTCCTTGCAATTTGTCATTAAAATTGACCACGGTGCATCAGTTTATTCTTTACTGAACCTTCACATTATATCAAATCATATATCTGATCAATTCAGTTTTCATGAAATTTCAAACATTGTCATTTTCATACAGTAGATTTGTTCATTCCTTAGATATGCTTTGATCGTGGTCATGTGTCGATATTACGTGCATAAAACCATTATTATACAAATATTTCTAGTTCAGTAAAGAATAGTTTTATTTCACTTCATTGTGTACTGTTTGAAAATTAAAATTATTTTGAGTCTTGCATTTCATTTCATCTTTATTCTATAAATTCCGTTTATACCTTTTTTCCCCATTATATATACCTTTTTTTCCAATATATTATAAAATAACATTCTACTATTTAATTTATTCTTCAGTTTCAATAAGATTTTATTAATTCTGAGAGTTCAAATATTTTTAAATTTATAAGTAATTTAATTAAAAGTATTATATTTAATATTATAATTAATAAGAACAAATTTCATATATAAATTATAAATTAAATTATTTTACCATATGCCTGTTGCGATTTATAAGTCGTAAAACAACATTAACAAATCATTTCAGCATATCTAGATTTTTGAAGGCGACTACGTACATTTAAACAAGTCGCGTCGGCGCTTTCGCGTTTTATTTCGATGAGGTTGGCAGTGCCGAAACTCCGCCATCTTGAATTTTTAGGGTCTTTTCTTACGTGGAAACACCTATATAAGTTACCACGAGTCGTAGAAAAAGTACCGTATGAAACTCGAAGTGATGGATATTCATACACCCGTGTGAAGTTTACAATACTCGCTCGTATCGTAATATCACACTCGTATATTAATTCCCATCATTACATCGTTTCATGATGAAATTTGTGTTCATGAAGTTTTTATCGAAACATTATTAAACGATTGTGTGCTAAAGTTTATTTGATCTTAGCTAAATCTGTAATCCATTTCTGTTTTGCATATTAAATTCAACCTGGTTTAAACAAAAGGTTGTTTAACCGCGAAGGCTCTTTAAAATTAATATTTGCTCCTAGAAGCAAAAAACGAATGTGAGTTGTGCGATAATGTTTTTCTGTGTTCCTTTCGGGCAGGAGGAAACTGTAGGATTGAATACTTTAGCGACCTTCACCAAGCTGGCGCCAAGCTGCGTGGATTTGAGTTGGGTTGGGGGGATATGAGCGAGATACAATAAATGATGGGTCCAAACAGGTCCGAAGAACATGATAAGGGCTCTGATAACTAATAGGACCAGGAGAATAGTATGCAACGTTGGAGCAACAACTGAGTTGGAGAAAAAATGTCGTTCCCAAGTTTCCACTTTTCAATGGTGGAACAATCAGCACTGTAAAGTAAATTTCAAACTAAAATATTCATTGAAATTTTAAGCTATTCAAGTTACTTCATCAAAAGTGGAGCACTACATAACTTTCTCAACACTAAATAATTCGTATGCGAAAAAGTAAAAACGTCGGTAGAGACGACAAACTTGGTTATTGAAAGCAAGATATTATGTATAATACTCCCTCAATTTAAGATTTTTAGGAAAACTGAAGAAAATAGGATATAATAATGAGCGTATTAAATACTTAGAATATTATTAAAAATAATATGATGCTTAAAGTTTTTACGAAATTGACTTTTCAAATTATGTTTTGAAATCTACGATAATTTGTCTATTGCGGTCCCAATTATTTCAAGGAACAAGCACCGTATTCTGACGAGGTCTCAAAGCTGTACGAACGTGTTTTCTCTCCTTTCTATATTTTCTATCTATATCTCATCCTCCCGTCTCTTTATTCCCTTTCCCTTCTCTTCACTTAGCTCTTTGCATAAATACGCCATGTCCTCTGCAGTTTAATGGCAATCATGGTTCCAACTTTTTGAACCGTTGATTTTTTTCGGCGAAGAGCCCTGCAAAGAGCGGAAGGTCTTTGGAATAAACAACTTTCGGGCCCCAGGCGGAGGAGCCCATGCATATTAACGAGATGGTGGAGGCGGAGGTAGCCGGCCCGGCGCCGCGAGAGGCATGCACTGCCTTCGGTGCCCGCTAATGAAATTAGCTGCCCACGCCGCGACGCGGCGCGGCGCGGCGCCACCGTAGGCAGGTACTCGAGATGGCCGGGCCCGCAAACGGACTCCCTGCTGCAGCCATGTGGTTCGTCTGAGTAGGAATGTGACTTTGATAGTGATGGTAGAACTTAACATTTCAAATTTTTAAAAAAATCGCATTTTGAAAACAAGGCTAGAGCCTTTTATAGAATTGTAAAAATTAAGATTTAGTATTTTGTAGCATTTGTTGAGAACATTATTATTAAGGGCTGTCTCTTTGAGATAAAAAATATTTGGATGCTTTTTAGATTTTCCCATTAAAATAAGGGAAACTAATTTAAAATTTCGCCATTTGTGAACTTTAACAAACATAAAAACGTAAGATGTAACGCGTGCGCGCGCCGTAGGCATTGTGAATAATATGCCTCTTCTTCCCGTGACCTACTCTTCCTCTTCTTCTCATGACCTTCTCCGCACAGCGAACTGAGGAAGCTGAGACCCCTTGAGCTGACCCTGAGCGCACAGGCTTTCAGGATCAGTTTTTTAATTGTTTATATTACTTTTTTACTATGTTTTGTCTGTTAAATCTTAATTATAAATTAATACACACTGCCATTCTCAAATTAAATGCCCTCAAATATCAATGTGTTGTTGGTGTCACATTCCTGGTTAGAGAGCGAACACGAAAGAAACTATAAAATGCAATTTAGCAATTATTTCGCATATTCACGACCATTTCACATTTTGTGCTTGGTTTCGCATTTTAAGGTAGATTGAAAACCTTCAGATATATTCTCCACCGACCGTCAAACATACAATTACTAAATTTTTCAGCATTTAGTAATATTTCGTAATTTTAGCAATCGCTAATATCTACCATCTCTAGACATCGACCCTAAACTACCGATGTTTTTAAAACTGGTTTACTAACCATTGACGTTCAAGTGGGGAATTTAATTTGAAAGTAGTCTTATTAATTAATTTTTATTTGAGGATTAACTGGCAAAACAAAGTCAAAAAATAATGACAGTTAATACAGCTTTAATTATCTAATTCGAGAATTCAAATATAATGGAGGCTTCTTTAACGACGAACACTCGATTTTATTTATTTTTCACCCTTGGCCACTTCGGTCTGAAGATTTATTTCAGAAGTTCATTTCGAGATTTAAAATTCTCGGCTTCAAAAAATTGATGTTAAATACATCGACGATTTTATAAAAACATAGATGTGTTGAACAATAATTTCGAAGCCATGAAAACTAGCTAACATGCGTTCTGAGTGAGTGATATTGGTTGTAATTAAATATTTGTTGATTGTTTGTACTTCAGACCAAAATATGGATAATTTGATGATTAAATGGTTAATTATATAGCCATTCTATTTGGATGGAGCTGAATTAATAACGATGAACGAATCAGTTCGGACTTCTTGCTAATGTTTGCATTTGCTTCAGAACATTGGCTAAAATAAGGTGAATACCGGGAGCGGTAGTTCAGTGCATCAACTGATGTCACTGCAGCGCCTCTGACCGGGAGGTTCTAGGTTCGAGTCCTGATGACGGAAGGATTTTGGACACTAGCTTTTCAGCTAGGTCGAATTCAGTCGCTGTCCGGAGGAGAATTCTAGCGGCCGGCTGCTCTGATCGGTAGTTTTCCGTGGTTTCTCCGATCATCACCAGGCGAATGCCGGAGCAGTACCCTACCAAACGGGCCACGGACCGCGCGCGATCTGTCCTTCCTCTTTCTTGTCCTATCCTCTCCCCTTACACACACTCACACTAACATGCACTACACTACCACATATTCCGGGAGGCCGGTCGGGAGCTTAGAGCTTGTCCCGGCTGGGGCGGTGCCCCGCTGGTGGGAGAGTCCTGGTTAGGGGGAAACCCCACTAGCCGACGTTAGGTCGGCGCCGGATTTCGCCATCCAGCGGGGGAAGATCACCGCCATCTCCCGGGAGAAAAAAACATGCACTTCACTAACGGGACTAATGACCGAAACAGTTGCCGTGCCTGGAAACACGAAAAAATCAAATCAAATCAATAAGGTGAATGTTCGAGTTGAGGCGTCTTATGTGTCTCGCAATTATTTTGATGTTAAAATACGTTGGAAATTGTGCATGCACAGACTGGACGTCGTTTTATGAGAATCGCGATGCCCGAAGGCTGGAGCCTTCTCCGCCGAACTCGGAAGTGTGTAAAGCAGCGACAAGTGATATAGTGAGGTTATGTCAAATTAGGAGAGATCGTGGAAATAGACATTTCTGACTGGCGCAGATGAAGTGGAAACTACCCTTTGTCTCTCGCTACCTTTAGAAATGTCTCACTAGCAGTCCGATTCCTATTTATCACATATCTGCTATCGTCGCATTACTGCACTTCACCTACATTACCCGCGTGGTGTTGGCTGTGTAGCTTTTAACGATTCGTCTACTTGTTTTAAGGATTAAAGGGCAAAGGTTTTAGAGGATTAGACTACTTGTTTTTTTTTATGGTTTGAGTAATTTTGGCATTCTTTTATATGAGGCAGCTACAGCCTTTCTTTGAGTCACCTTGTTTTCTTGACTGTAACCTTTTGTACATTCTTACATTTTCATTATTTAAAATTCATTATTTTGAGTTTGTGTAAAATGTGTAACAAAAAACTTGTATTCATATTTGGTGTTAATGATATGCTTATCTTTTCGCAGGTGAGAAAGTTATTGAATAGAAGCCATTATTCCCGAAGCATGGTAAGTAGAATTTATTGATCATTATGCACGACGTTTAGATATACAAATCGTATTCTGCGATGGCTAGAAAGTGGAAACGCAAGTTAGAAGTAGCAGGTCTGCCGATTCAACTGTATTGTCTTCTGTAAAATTTGTTCAGTTTATTCGTGTATCTTAGGTGAAAAATTTTATGGTACTTTTTAAAATTTATTCCTCCTGTTAAACAAATATGCTTTTCGGGTTTTTATACATCATTTCTTATACACTTAGGATGCAAAGCACTGTATAAATATCCGCTATTTATTTTTAATCAGTTTTTTGTGAGCGTTCAAAAGTACCTTTTTATGGAATGTATAAATTGGTGATATCAATTTATAGTATAATAGTTGAATTCACAACATCGTATAAATTTAAGTCTTTAATTCTTTAAAATCTTAATATATTTCAAAATAGATGCAAAATGATCCATTGTATGAATAACTTGTTGCCGCCAATATTACATATACTCTAAATCACGGATTACTGACATTCTAACGTATTCATAATTACGCGCACTTCCTGTGATAAAATTACTTCAAAATTAAAATAAGACATACATGAAGTTTATTTTTCAAAATTGTTATTAGAGTTGCTCCTAAAATTTGTTTTGTATTTCCTTCATCATCGCCTTCGACCTTTATCGATTTATTGGTTTTCTGAGCCGCTTTCGGATGTGACTAATCATTTCAAGGAAACAGTACAATCTCAATATAATACAAAATCATAAAGAATTTTTTAATTACGATAAAGATTATTGGATGATATTCCAAAAATACCACAACTACAGTGGTACGCAAAAAGACAACGCCATTCTTACTATCTGTAGTTCAAAGGTCCCAAAATTCTTCAGTGTGAGGAGCCCTTGCAATAAATTAAATAAATAAACAAACATAATAAAATTTCACGGACCCCCTTTCGCTTTTGAAATTAAAAAAATTGAAATAAAAAGTAAATGTGTTACAAATGCTTTTATTTTGATTCGAAAGGAAAAAATTAACATTAATTATACGAGATACATTTTAAACTTCAACATGAACAATGAAGCTGGTTTGAATTAATTATCTCTGCAATGTAATGTTTAATGTTAGATAATTTTCAATAAGTCATATTCAATTTAATGTTTCTGTCTTAGCTTTGATTTCTAATACGCGAGGAGGGAGAATTCTATTCCAAGTAAATTAGTAGAGGGGGAAACAGTCATGGACTTAAAAGCTTGTCTTGAGAGTTCTGGGTAGTCAGTCCTCACAGTCTCAGGCAAGTGGATACATTATCCACATCACACACCGGGATATACTCCCTTAGCTGCAAATGCAATTTCTCCCAATGTACCTTAAGGACGTCATCTCCTTTCGAATATTTTCTCCTCCCATTACGAAAGATCTGCAGTGAAAGGGAACCGCTCAAACATTTCAGAATCGAATCTTTGAATCCACAGCTTCAGATTGAATTTCTCGCATACTATGTACACAGTGGAAACAAAGTTATGTAATGCTTCAGCGAGAAACGGCGTTTTGTAGATAAAAAAATCGTATTATAGGTCCCTGCTATCGAAAAGAGGATAATTCTTGTTCCGGTATGAAGTAATTACTTTCTCTGACACGTTGTGTAGTCAAAATCCACTTCTTTGGGTCCTTGATACAGAGAAATCAGCTTACGGCAAAACGTTTGCCTGTCCGTCGGTCAGTCCGTTCGTCATTGAACAACGCTAGCGGCTAAACCGTAAGCAGAATTTTCACCAGAATTGATATTCCTCGATCGATCTGGCGAGTGTCGCAGCGCCTTGAATCGTCTCCTATATTATTTCAGTAGTATACATACCTTTTGCGGCTCTCACGTGCAACCAATCTTTATAAATGGAGGTCTCTACAGAATGACAATTTCACGGAGACGTGACGAATTTCACTCTGACTTTAAAAATACGAACGATTTGTTGAAATAAACGCATCTAAATATTCATGTCAAATGCAACCCGCAACAATCGATTGCATTTTTCAATCTATATCGTTAAATAACTCCTAAACGAAGCATTTAGGAGATCTTCTTACACATTCTATTACATTTTTGTTGGTTCAACGCTTCTCGAGTCTATCCCACATCTTGTGAGCCTGTAGAATCTGTAATTGTATGTGAAATTAAATTATTGATATTCCACTCGATTGAATCACACGGGTGCTCGGTAATAACGTTAAATAAGAATAGTTTGTATTGACAAGGGTGTATTGTATTGTTATCAATTACAAGGAGACACACAGAATAAGTGACTGAGGATAAGAGAGTCTTGAAGAAAAAGATATATTACAGGCTTAACGTGGAAATGAAAAAGTAGGGAAGAGAGTGAGGTTTAACAGGCGAGAACTCGCGCACGGGTTCGCTAGTTTGAAACATATTTTAATTGTTGGGGATGCATGAAGCGTCAAGTTCATTTTCAAATTTGTCTCAATAGTTCCAATTTTTTGGATTTTTTAGCGGATAGAATAAAGTTCGTTTATAAAAATGGCGCTGGTTTGATTTTCGTTGAATCTCCAAATTTTTAAAATTGAAAAAAAAAATATTTTTTTTCGGCATCTTCCTACAATTATAATATGGAATTCACAGATATTTTTGTATTGAAATCTATTCGTCAAAATTATATCATTAAAAGAGATCGTGTACAATTTTTTAAACATATTAGTATTGCGTAAATTATAGTAATTTTAAAAACAAGATTTTGTCATTAACGGCTTCAAATGTTTTCTTATTTTTTTCTCGAGTAGAATTTGTGTGTGATTTTGATCAAACGCTCTGAATTTCTGAAAATTTGTAAAAGTTAAAAAAGATCGAGAAAGTATGTGATGTTGTAGCACTACTATTTTTGATTACCTTGATTGTATCTCTTACCTGAAAAATGGTGACGCTAGATCCCTTTAGGATTAAATCGAGTGCATTGAGATGGCTGAAGATATCAGCAAGGTAAGGTTTTAAGTTTTAAAGTTGTGATTAAGAAGATATCTCTTTTGATAAAATTATGAGATGTTATATTTCTTCTTAAAACTGCCTCGGACCCTCGTCTGAAACACCGATGCAAATGTTCGGGGGCTCGCGTATTCCTCTTTAGGATATTACATTATGTATCCAGGGCTCTTTATTAAAAAAAATGTTTTACTTTAGTTTTCGAATTTAACTATTGCAAGGAATGATGACATTTTTTTAAAAATTTAGTCATAAAACGTCAATGGGGAAAATGTAGGGAATTTCTTCTTCTTTCTAGGGGTTTTCTCGAATACTATGTCATCCTTATTACGTAGAGGTCGCGCGATGAATTTTGCACTCGACTGACGTCACAGGGCAGGGAGACGAGTCGACTGAATACTGTCTCAAAAATCATATACTTCCTATCTTTTAGAAAGACAGCAAAAAAATACATTTACATTTCATAAAAGAAATCACTCATAAAACCAAACAAACGAATCACCGACGCAGTCCCAACACATTTCTGACCGTCAGGTTAGCGATTTCATTCCAGAGCTGGCAGTGGGCAACCCGATGTTTTCTGAACAGCGATAGTATGAGTGACTACTGTGCATTTGCAGTGCCTACCTGATTGTGTGTCTTGCACGTTAACGGTCGTCGAGTGTTTGGATCTCATCGTTTCCGCCGCTCCGCGGAGCGCGTTGTCGCCTTGCGTCAATTCGCCCGTGTGTCTCGCAGCTCTGCCGTTTCCGTCTGCTTCTTCCCGTCTTCCCGACCCGTCGCCGCGGGCGGGCGCTCTCTGGTGTCGTCTCGGCGCGCGATGCACTGACCTGGAAAGACCGCGATCCGTGGATTTGATTTGCAGACGATTCGCTGCTTGAAACGATTCCTCTGGAGCCTAATATCGAGTCATGGTTGTTGACTCGCTAACTTCGTTGGTTCGATATGATAGATAGCGGATTTGATTTTCGAAACGAATACTTTTTGCCGTTTCTTAGGTTTCAATCTTTGGCGAGACTTATCTACTTATGTTATGATAATCCGTCGCGGAATTCTGAAAGAATGGGAGTCTGTCTTGGGAAGAGAGAGGGGAAAAAAGAGTTGTCGACGTGGGTTCTTCTGTGCTCAAATGGCAATAGACCAGCCAAATGGGAATAAGTGAGTTAAAGTACCAAGTAAACGACCGAAAATACCACGAATTGTGTTCTTAAGAATACGAAGTTCTGCATTTAAGCAGTTGGATCCTAGTATAGTTTGAGTACTTTCTTTCGAACAGAAAAAGAGGGTGCATTGAAACATTCGAATATTATAACGTTGCGCGTTCATCAAATATCACATCAAGTAAACTGAAAATGGGAGCATGTCTTTATTAGTTTTTTTGTCATGTACAGTGGATTGGAAGAAGTTGTTTAAAATATTCGTGATATGCCTTCGAGTGCTATTTATACAAGTATTTCACGTAATTTTGCTCTAGATATAGATTGATTATGGGATCCAGTTCATGCAGAAAATTCATATCGTGAAATGACGTATCAGGTGATGATCGCTTAACAAATAATTTATTCATATATTAGAGAGGGTTTGCATAAAAGGTACTGACATCTGGTTTAATAGCAAAAAGTTATAGAAAAGTTTGGTGCCTTTCCGATTTCGTTTATCAATTATTCCATTTCGTATATTGGGGTTTCAACTTAGTACTTCCATTATGTACATCATAATCATATATGTTGAAGAAAACAACATCGAACTGCGAGAAGCGATTACCAAGTGTGACTAGGATTTATTCACTTTTTTTCTCTCTGGGTTAACGGAGAGTTCTTTCCTGTGCTCCCTTCGATGGACGAATTAATTGAAGTATGTGCACTTAGGTATACTGATATGTATAAATATAGAAAATGTAATTCTGCACGAAATATTGTAACGACCTGGGATTAGGAAGTCTAAAATTTGGAACGGTTGATTAATTGTTTTAAGAGGTTTCCCGATTCCAAAGCTACTGAAATTCCAACATTCAACCCTCTGGCTTACATTCTAGAAAGGGTTGGAATCCAACTATTCCTTTAATATTATACTTCATCTTTTGCGGAAAACGGCAGTCTACTTTTGTCCGCTTCGATAAATCTTACTTCTCTAAGACACACTAAGAACCCAAAACGAATGTAACCAGCAACCATTTCGGTACAAGTTATGAAGTCTCGCGGACCGAACGAGCGCTGCTCACTCTGCGTTCGCTAGAGACGTCGTGATTGGTGTTTCCGGCGTAACGTGACTAGTTGTGTCCGCTTATTTTTAACCGGCGATGTGCAAAAGCTCTTCACTGGAAACTTTTAATATAGAGAGCAAAAGAATGTTTCAAGAACTATGACGACGAAAATAGAAAGTTTGTTATACACTGTTAGCCTTGTATGAAATTGATCGCCTTTCAATGATAATAAAATTAGTTAGTAAAGTCTATATCTTACCAGTTCTGTGCTATGATTTTCTTACATCTTTGAAATAGTTCAAACAAATGTTTTGATTATTTCTTGTACTACGAAAATGGTAGTACTTTCTTGTAGCGACTCTGCTTTGAATATGTTTAGATCTGCAGTTCAATCAGATTATGATACATTTCAATTGAACGGCTTCTTGTCATTTTGAATGGGCTCTTTCACTACCTTATTACCAAACGTTCCAATAACCCTTTGACAATAGTAAAATGAATTATTTTTCGTTGCAACTTAAATTTAGAAGTTCACGTATTCTTTGAAAGTGGTTAAGAATAGATAAATACATTTTACTGTGTGCTTATTAAATAATACGCTTTTATATCTCGTACTCGTAGAAAGGTGTCTTCCGAGCGCGAAGTTCATGCATGCAATGTTTCTCTTTATTGAACGGTGTATTGTGTTCCTCCGCCAGCGTGAAAATGGCATTTTCCATGATACGCAATGCAACGTTTGCCAGCGTCGTTCTCGCCCCGCCCCCTGCCAGGCGCATTCCTCAGGCCTTCCGCGCCGTCCTCGTCAGCCTCTGATGCGATTGGCTCGCTGCCTGCTCCCGGTTCGCCGCCCGCGTCGCGCGTTATCAATACACGCGAACGCGGAGACGGCGAGGACTCGCGAGATCTGCGTCGCAATCCAAATTTCCTCTTCTGCTCGCCGCCTTCGCTGCCGGTGTGCCCAGGCAGAAACGCACTCGACTGTTGTTTTTTTTAATCCTTTTTACACAGAGCTGCCAGCGATTCGGGGCCCCTGAACACGGTCCAGGCGGGGTGGGGGAGGGGGACGGGGACGGGACGGCGAGCTGGTGCTTCGGGGCGTCCGCCGGTTATAAGCTCCTAATCGGATTACAGTTTCCGGAAAAATAATTGCGATCAGAACGGCCCACACGAGGGCGTTAATGCAATCACAAGCTCGACGACGGAAAGAACCTTGTTGGCGCCTGTATCGTGGGGCGGGAGATGGAGTGCGGGTCAGGCGCGGGCCGTGACGTGGGCGGCGGCGGGGGCGTGGCGGGGCGTTGCGGGGAAAGGGGGGCGTGGCGGGGCGTGGCGGGGCGTGGCGGGGCGTGGCGAGGCGTGGCGAGGCGTGGCGGGAGGGGCGTGGCGGGGCGGGGGCGGGTTTGGGGCGGGGCGGGGCGTGGCGTGGGGGGAGGCAGCGCCGGAGCGGAATTGAAAGCATCGGAGCAGCGGTAACGTGATTACGGTCACGCCTCGGCGGCAGGTAACCGAAACCCTGGCGCGCTCCTCTTCGCTCGCCCCGGGGCTGGCTCTTTCTTCTCTTCGCCGCCGCGGAGATGCGCTCGCTCTCCTCTGAGATTCGTCATGCCGAAGGGTAAATAAGAATGAGGATGTGATAGCCTGGAAGGCAGAAATAGGTAATTTATATCGGGATCCAGATATGCTACAGGCTTTTTCGAATTCACGATTATTCTATCATCCTATATATATATATATATATATATATATATATATATATATATATATATATATATATATATATAAAATCAATAAATTGAGAAAACGGGCAAGTTGTCATGTCAGATTTTGTTACGGAATTAGTTGTGTCTAGACACGTGAAACATTCAGCGCATTATTGAAATGTTATGTTAGAAATGCTTAGAAAAATGTTTCTATGCCAAATGTTTGATGCGAAAGTTAAAGTCATGTCTCTGTTAAGGGAATGAAACTTTTAATGGACACGGATCTCGTACTTCACTTACATAATCAGCTTAAATTCTGGGATAATATTTTAATTGCAAACGGAAAGCAAACTGGAATTTGGTAGAAGGTGCCACAACACTGATTTATTTTGAAAAAAAAGACGAAGAACAACTACATAATATTCTCTGTGGAAACAATTACATATTTGGGATTTGTGTTAATTTGTTTCCAACGAATTTAAAATAAAGTATATGGTGGAAATCTGTGTTTCCCGTAATTAATTTTAATGCATATTGTACAATTAGAAAAACATTTTTTACAAATTGAATTCATTATTTTTTTCGAAAACGAACCTTTTAAAATGCTCCTGAAATCTCCGCGAAGCCACGCTATTGATTTATGCTGGAATGAGTAACTATCGTAGAAGTAATTTCGTGCCTTTGACACAGTTGTATATTTATTCAAATTATTTGCTAGTAGGCCAACATCTCCTGGTTTCGCATCCTTATTTACTTTTATTGAAGCGACTTTTGTCTATACTGTTTCCTCGCCGCTTCCTTCTCCTCCTCCCCCCTCATCGAAGGCGTCTCGCCTGCCCTTGGACCAAGTATGCGGTTAATCAGGCCAGCGCCAACTTGTGTGATTAATAGAGAATTTATATCGAACTTTTCGACGTGATTTATTAGCGAAGTTGCGAATATTCGGTGCGGAGCGACTCCGTGGTATCTCACGCCCCCCTCGCTGCCTGCACGCCGAGCCGCTCTGCCGCAACTCCTTGACCAAGTTGCGGAGAGCGCGGGCGCCGCCGGGCGGTTTCTCAGAACCAACCCACGCCCCCCACCACACGCCCCGCCCACGCCCCGCCCACGCCTCGCCCACGCCTCGCCCACGCCCCGCCCACGCCCCGCCCAAGCCCCGCCCAAACCCCGCCCAAACCCCGCCCACACCCCGCCAACGCCCCGCCCACTCCGCCTACTTGGCGCCGCGCAGCACACAGCAGATTCACAGAACGGATGCGACAGCGATGCCCATGTTTTCAAAACATCCATATTTCTATAATAAGTCGATGTTTTAAACATCGATGTATTGAAGCTGATGTTTTTGGAATATCGATATTTTGTGCTTGATTTTTTTACGTTTTCGATGTTTTGTTCTTGGATAAAAAAATCCCATAATCCCAATATTGTAATGGATAAAATATGATATAACTGATGATGCCACTGCCTGTTTGTGTGTTCGAACCGCTCGAATGTCGTTTGTACAGTTTTGGAATCAGTCATTGAAAAATTATACAATTTGCAAATCGTGTGCAAATTTTTAATGCATATTGTACAATTAGAAAAACATTTTTTACAAATTTAATTCATTATTTTTTCGAAATCGAACCTTTTAAAATGCTCCTGAAATCTCCGCGAAGCCACGCTCTTGTTTTATGTTGGAATGAGTAATTATCGTAGAAGTAATTTCGTGCCTTTGACACAGTTGTATATTTGTGTGTAGACGTGTGATAATTTATCGAATCGATAGAAGACTTCTAGGGAATCATTTCAAGAAAATAAGCCAAATTCAAAGATGAAATGTATATTTCTCATTTTAACAACAGTTAAACTAAGTATTTAGCAATAATTTTGCATCTCTTTTCAAAATATTTATTTTGCAATGTACAACTCAATGACACTTTCGGGACACCCCCCGAAGGAATAGCGCACATTTCGGAATTATTTATAAAATTGTTCTGGGACATCAGGGAACCCTTCAGAATTGCAAAAATTGGAATTTTTTTATAAATTTCCAAATTTTGCAATTTTTATTGTTTTTTCTAAACTGCATTTAAACGAGATGCAAAGTACCGCAATCAGATCGGCGCTTTCGCCTTTCGTTTCCGAGATATGTAACTGTTCGTAAGAAATGAGCATCTCATGACAACTCCTTTTTCTTTGGGAGTCAATCCTTTCGCGGTTCGCACACAAATCTTCTCTTCAAGCCGTTTTGCAATGTCTCTTTTTGTTTTCAGCTACATGCGTTTAATATTGGTAGCAAGGGTGGAGCGCCAGCGTTAGTATATATTGCGGTAGAAAACGTTGCTGGTTAGATATTGCTGTTTTTCAACTTTGTAACTTTCCGTTTTGTTCTAAATGGTAAAATTTATTAAAATTTTTATGGGGATAATGGAACTGAAATATGTAGATTTTTAATTTCAATAAGAGAGCAATTTTGCAAAGATAATATATTTCCGTACTTGAAGAATCTCTCTTTCTCCAGCTTTACTTGTGCGTATTCTGCTTTCCTCTTTGTGAGATACAAAGGCTAACCATGGAATTATGCTTTAAAGTGGCATAGACTTCTCGTACTTGTTCGTTTCCTAATCCCTTGTTAGTTACTTTTAAGTAAGCTTTTCCAGTTTTGTCTACCTTCTTCCCAGCTGCAATTTCTTGTCCCCTCAAACACAGTTTTTTCTTCATTTTCTCTATTTTTCATTCCCTTATTTGAATTGAAATATTTATTTATAAATATTATAGAAGAGTGGAACCAGTTTTTGAATACAAATTTTGATTCAAAAATTTGAAGCGGTTTTGGGAAAACGTTTTTGAGAGTTTCTGAAAACGCGCAATTGTGAGTTCATTTTCACAAAAATTGTTTTGAGTTTTCGGGACACTTCATTTGAAATAATTTGAAGCACTTGCACTCACAAATGCCGAAATTTATTAAAACCATAATGTAAATATTAACGATTTGGGAGATGTATTAAAAAATTACATTTGTTGAAACCTTTTTCTGAAAAAACAACAACACAATAATATATCAAAATGAAGTTTATGTAGCACAGTGCTGTATGAGAGTAATACGTAATTTCACGTGCTTGCTCAGGTTTCATAGTACCCATGTGTAACTCGATCAAAAACCAACGTGTATTTTTTACAGATAATTCTTTTACCGCGTTGTTGAACTTGAAAGGCGGAGTATGTTCTTTTTAAAACCCTCTCCCTCGCCCTTCCGAGGTCCATCACTGGATGCACGGTACTACACTTCAGCAACGGCTCCACGTTCATTGTACTATAAAGAACGAACGTATTTAATATTTATACGTTAATTTGATAAATTATAAGAAAATTTGTATGGTGAAAAGTAGAGCTTTCTTTTAGCCGCTCCGAATCCATGTTAAAATCTGATCGACGACTTTCTGTGCTTGGAAAAGCATATGTAGGGGTATTTTGAACACTATAATGCATTTTTAATTTACATATTTTTATTACATAATTTATTAAAAGTAAGTATATGCATAAGTACATATTTTGCTTTTTTGTTGCAATAAATTCCGCTCCCTTGATATGAGGAGGCCCCCTCACCCGTGCTGCGAGTCGCTCGCCAAATCCAAGGGCAGGCCCCGTTCTCTCGCACGTCGGACAGCGCCTGCACCCGCCACGCCTAACGACCCCAGCGGCGGACGGCAGAAGCGCAATGGGGCAGGCGGGGCTGCTGCGCGCCCGTAATTTTCCGAAATTGCGCGTAATCCCCTTCAAAAAGTCGATGGGCTTCTTGTTTGGAGGCCCTTCTGGAACGGGTTGCGACCGCCCTAGGGCTGCAATTAATGCGCCGAATAACGAGCACTGCCCTCAAAGAGCGCCCTTGATTGCGATTGGGCGACCTTCTCGCAGTCATCTTCTCCCTCCTCTGTGATGTGTTTTAGTGGCATCTGCTGTCGCATGAATTCCCTATCTTGCGGTTTTGCCTGCTCCCCGCTTTACTCTCCTTGTTCGTATTTCAACTTGTATGGTACTCATTATATTCATAACATTCATGTGAGAAGAAATTAATGTCACAGGCCTGCATGTATTTGCAATTAAAGATCTTGGAATCGTAACGATATGATCTAGGCCAGTGGATTCTAACCTTGTTGGTTGTACGAAATCTCTGTTTAGTTAAAAAATCTTGAGGTCCACTAGCCAAATATATAAGTACAAAATATAAAAACTCTCACACGGAACATACATGTATACTGTACGTACTGTAATAGGATTAAAATTGTATTGTTTATTAAGCATAAAGTTCATCGATCCAGTCTCAAGGGACTTTCGACATTGTTTGGTTTTGTCCTTATAGTTTTAAATAATTTAAGTTGAGAAAGTGCTTAAAGTTGAGAATGTTCTTAACAAATACATGGTCGAAATCGCATGCTATGTCATAGTGGAAGTTTAGCTTGATATTGTTGCCAAACTATTATTCCGAAAGGGACCACGGATGTTTTAAAAAATGAATATAGTCTCGTCACTTGGTAGTCCAATGAATTAGACTTCATTTGAAGTTCAGTTCACTTTCTTTATATACTAGTCTTCTGACTACGACTCTCGACTAGCGTTGTGCGGCCCACTAACACGCTATCCGTGACCCACATTTGGGGAACCGCTGCACTAGGCGGTCGTTCACGTTAAAATCTTTGAATGAAATAGTGGACGCTGCGTTGAAATTCTTTACCCCGCAGGTTTTTACTACACCATTTTCATGGAGAAATAAGGTAAGCGGAAGGCTTATCTCAAAATCCAGATATTTACATAATATTTTGGTGAATTCATTATTGCTGTGAACGTTTTTTAAGCCATGTAGACACACTTGTCTGTTATTCCGGCACGAGAACAAAACCTGCAATGAAGAAGAGTTCCACAAAGCGCGGAGTGGACTGAAGTAAGCTGCAGCTGTGTCGTGTCTGCAACATTTGCGTTGCGCTTAAACGGAGGCGCACCCGCTCGTGCAACGCCAGCGCCGGTCTGGCGAGCATTCACGCGGGGCGGGGCGGGGCACGGCGCGGTTCAAAGGAGAGCCCACTCCGGCGGCGCCCGCCCTCCGCGGTTACTCTTTTTCCGGCTGGCGATATTGCCGCCCTGGTGGGGCGGAGCGCGGGGGGCCGGGGCGCGGAGTGCTGGTACGGTGACGGAGGGTGTGGCGGGGCGGGGCGTGGAACGGGGCGGGGAGGGGCGAGTCGGCGTGCCGAGCGCGCAATCAATATTATGACCGAGGCGGGACGTCGGAGCAGGGCGAGAGGCGCCACAGTGTCAACACGTTTCTCACTCCCCCTGCCCCTCCCCCTGCCTCCCCCGCCCCCTCCTGCGGGCTCTTCGCGCGCCGCGCCGCCTCGCAAGACCTGCCTGCGGTTTCATCTCTGCCGCCGCCGCCTCGCCGCGGTCGCGCTGCGAGCGGGCGCGTTCCAATTCCGGTGTAATCCCAAACCCGATACAAGCGCCCCCTCCCCGCGCGCCGGCGCCCGCGCTCAACCACTGCCGGCAACGGGGGGGGAGGCGGTTTTTCCATTATTTGTTACTTTCTCGCCCACTGTTCACGTAGTAAAGGCAATATGTTGTAATGCTGCTGTCGAACCGACGATTTCAGTTGGGGGTGAGCTAACTTCTTAATGCTAAACTTAAATAAGAGTTCGAATTCCAATGGGGTTAAATATTTTGGGGGTTCGAGTAGTATTAAAATATTATGTAATCTATTCAGATAATGTGACAAACTACATGCTGTTGTAGTCCACTAGCTTAAACTTGCGATTTCTCAAGATTTAGAGTGCGTTTCCTTTCATGAGTTTTGAGCGGATCACAATCTTTTATTTACAGTTGATGGTTGCCATCATTAACCTACGATTTCTGTGTTATTCCTCCCTAGTTCTGCTCGCCAATGACTTTCTTTCGTTCCCGCTAATTTTAGGAATTCTCCTTAATAAATCCTACCGGCGCAAAGCAATACAGCCCGACAGAAAAGTCTCTCCTGGGGGAAGTGCTTGCAACCTAAATTATGTTGGTAGCCCGAGCTGCGGCTTGTGACAAAAGAAAACGTAAATACCAGACACTATGATCAAAACTAGGGAGTGAATTTCTATGATTTAACATATTTTTGTCCGTAGCTTCAGTGCATAGCTAAGTGAAATTTCCTGACATTTGGTTAGAATATGATGCTATGTAAATTAATATGTTAGTGAATATTTGCCCGATTTTTCCTGTTGCATATTGTGTAATTATAGGCGCATATTTTATTAAAATAAAGACTGGTCTACAAAACGTCTCATCTTTTCGTTGAATCTATTTATTTGTGGACGTTAATTGATTCGAAAGAACTTGTCTCAGTTTCCGTTTTTTTCTATAGATGATAAAATGTTTGTGCAAATGTAGCATACTTCTTGAAAACATAGTTTTTAAACCAGTCAGAAGAAATACAAGACATACAATGTGCTACACTAAGGTGAATATTTACTTCAATTATTTCTCTCGCGAAGTAGGATAGATTATGTTTGCACAAAAATACCTTTTCATTCCAAGCATGCTTCACCTGAATGTTTTCAAGAAAGGTTTATAGTGGAAATGAAATATTGTTAATTTTAATTGCGTATTAAAGTGCATATTTCAGAATTTTTAGGTCATAAATGCGTATTTTTAAAAGCATATTTCAAGTTTTTTAGGGCATAAAAATATTCTCTATAATCATAACTTATGCTAGAATTGTTGCCCGCTTCATTTGTTTCCCAGTGATCTGGTTGCTACCAACGTAAATGCAAATTTTAAAAGGAGGCCCTGACTCTGTTTAGTGCGGAGAGATTTTCCTAACGCACTATGCTATTCTATGCTACTAATACTAGCAGCGTGAAGAATACAGTAGATCAGAAGAAATTAACGGTGGTAATGGAGACGTTGGCTCGATTTCAACGACTGAGCGTAATGAGAACAGGTTTATTCTTTTCCCATCATCCAAGTGAATACACTTCAGTCCATCCAATATTTTATTTCTGGTGTGTTCATTCCCCTCCGAAACGGAGGCCGATGAAGTCAGCATCATCGCGGGGCCGGAGCCTCCGTGGCGACCAGCGATAGCTGACTCCCAAATCCGCCGGGCTTTCCCCGCCTACCCTTCCGTCCGCAGCGACCGCAGGCGGCGATCAGTTGTTTTTCGCGGGATGGGAGATAATAGTGGGGCTGTGAGCGGCCTACTAAAGTGAAATTATTCCTCGCTGCCTCGCCTGTGCCCGCGCCCCGCGGACTCGTCTTCAGCCGCGATGTTTTTACTTTCTCGCTAACGCTTACTCAGTAGAGAGAAAGTTATGTAAATTACGCGAAAAAAATCGGCAGAAAAACTAATTACATGGCCCTGGTAATGATAAAGTAGATAAATCCAGTTGCTAAATTTAGAAAAAATAATTCTCTAACTCGTGGTGTTACCAGTATCCATGCTTTATGGGTTCTTGATACCGAAAAATCGAATGAAGGCAAAGCGTCCGTCCGTCTGTGAGTAACACTAGCGGCTAAACCGTTCAGCCAGTTTTCTCCGAAATTGATATTTCCCAATCAATCTGCGTGATGTCGCGACCACTGGAATTTGAAACCGATATTTTAATTTCGGGAGGGGGGTACTTTACATTAAGCGCGTGAGACACAAACTTTTCAAAAAATGAAATAAAATAAAATAAAAAGTTCCATCGTTTTTTATTAAATTCTCTTATTGGAGAGTGTGAAGAACGTTTAAAAGAAGTGTGCAGGTCTCATTTTCGTTAAAACCTAAAAAAAAATCGAAAAATGCAAAAATTCACAATTTTGTCGGCGTCGATCAACTACAGTTGAAGATAGAGATTTTTGCATTAATGAAATCTGCTTTTTAAAGACGGATTATGAAATAATGTTATGTACAATTTTTCCAAAATTTGAGTACTTTTCGTGTAATTTTGCGTCAAAGAAGAGCGAAAAAGTATGTGCGATTTTAGCACCACTAGTTTTGTGTTCTCTCCGTAATATCTTTAAACTGAACTGGAAAAAGAGGATCATCGTTGGATTATTTCTCCAATTTTTTTCTGAATAATAATAATAATAATTTTATTGCTCTTTCAATCAACAGATACAGTATAAATAATAATGGAACGTTATTATCAATCAACAGATACAGTATAAATAATAATGGAACGTTATTATCAATCAACAGATACAGTATAAATAATAATGGAACGTTATTATCAATCAACAGATACAGTAAAAATAATAATGGAACGTAATTATCAAATAGCAACGGAAGAGTCTGAACGCTATGTTGATTTCCAGACTCACCGGAATATCAGCATATAAACAATCAAAATAGGATGGAACATATTATTGTAATGGCAAGTTGAAAATAATTTTTTGTGATATTGTTGGGAAAGCCAGGTGGAGAGCGTCCGACAGGTGCAGGGCGCTGGGCGAGCTACGCCGTCGCCCTTGCGCCGCCTTAAGCGTAGTACGTAGCAGCGCAGCTGCAGCTGATGATGGCCACCGCACTGGTGGATCCCCAGGCATTCTCTGGGCATGGAGAAGTTACTCTAAGAAGGAACCAGTTTCACAGGTTGTGAAACAGATGAACCCATGTCGGACTATGGCATTGCAAGAGGTTGTGTCGAAGGCATTTACAAATAAATCACATGAAAACGAATGATTGACGAATTGAGGGTGTGGACGTAACCTGTAGTTATGTTGCCAACAGTAGCCAAATTGTAGCGGTCAATGTGGTTCTTTCTCAAACTAATCTCTCTTTACTGTGGGAGCTCCTCGTGCTTGCTTCTTTGGTTGTTCGTGCGGCTGACTTCCCTATAAATATATTATTAATTATAATATTTTTAGCAGGGTCATCAAATGAGTATACTATCTAGTTCAAGGTAGGATTCATTTCTGTGAACATGCTTTTTGACCAGAAGACATTAGTAGGATATGGATATGGTGAGTAATTTTCAACTGGATGACATTCAAGATGTGATATAAAAACATTTTTTGAAAGCAAAATTTGTTTCAAGTACTTCCGTTTTTCATCGTAGAAAATGACACTTGAAATCTAATATAGTTTAATACACTTGCGCAGATCATACACTTGCGCATGAAATCACCAACGTTTCACCTTTTTTCTTTAAAAAAAAAAATTCTTGTATCCCAAATAAATTCACGCGTTGCGAGACGCAGATATTTCAGAACCCGATTGTACATCGTGCTCTACAAATTTACTGTTCTTGAATGAATACACCTCGTGATTTATCACGGCTACATTCAAGGGCTTGGCCATTTTTCATCCGGTGGGAGAGAAAAGAGAAATAAAAATTATAATTTATTAATAAAGACCAACGTTAATAAAGAAAAAGATCAACGAAGAAGTGGTAATCACTTACCGAAACAGCAATTGCACAAATAACTGAAAATGATATTTTTCAATTTGTATCATGAATAGAGACAAACAAAACGTTTTTCAAATGTTATTGAAGACAATAATTGTTGACCTAACACAGGTTTCCGTGAAATTTCTTCTTCCTTTTCTGAAACAATTATCTTAGCATACTTAGTGTGCATAATGCATTGCGTCGTATTCCTGGCTTTGATTATAACCTGGTTAAAAAAACCTTAATTGTTTTCGGGTATAATGCAAAACCCTATAATAATAAATTACAAATTCCCCATTCTTTCGTATCCTTCGCCCATCCTTAGGAGGTAAAATGTTTAGAAATTGCAAGAAATTATAACTGTGCCTCTATAACGATAATCGAACGTGCAAGAAAGTACTCTGAGCAGTACGCACTGGACAAACGTTACGGCCAGTTCTTAAAATCACTCAACATTTTGTGACCATTGCATTAAAATGAATTTTAGAAACTCAGCTACTCGAAAGCGAGAGCCTCTTCGATCTTTGAAAAGCCAGGTATTTACGAGTTATCTTTAAAGCATGTATGTGCAATCCTTTATTTCATGACTTTGGATTGATGAATTGAAATTATAGACAAAACGTAAGAGGGTCGATGAAGCACACTATTTTCTTAAAAGGGGTCAATGAAAGAAAAAGGTTGGGAATCCTTGTTCTAAACTAAAATTGGTAAACGTATAATTAAAGGGACGTTGCCTTTGAATTAATTTGAAAATAGTTACTTTTAAAAAAAAATAAGTATACATTTTGGTATATTTTACGAGTATGAAAGAAGATATAAGTCTGATGATTTAGAGGGTATTGCCCTCTCTATCCTCTCGTGGCTGCGTTGAATATAATTGATAAACATATATTAGACATACTTTACGCGGGAATTAGTTGTGGTGGGATAAAACATCAATCAAGTAGTGGTTCTAAAACAGCACGTACTTTCTCGTCTTTAGTAATGGTTATGTAATACTATTTATACTGCAATTTCTCTCCGAATTAACACATCACGATAATTTTTTTTTTTTGGTGCGAAAATTAAATAGTCTTACTATATTCTGCGTAAGCAGTATGCGAAAATGTAAAATAATTAAAAGTTAATAAATCATACGATACTGATAGCTTTGGAAAACAAATGGAAATAGATCGAAAAATAGATAATAGTAATTATTAAACATTATAGTATTGTAATATTCTCCAAATGTATAAAAGTATTAGTTTATATTAATGCGAACGAAAGGCAGCAGTCATTATCGCCTTCTGTTGTCAGTGCGGCGTTACAACAATGGGTTACAACCAGCAGCAATAACCACTAACTCGTATGGGATGCACATTTTGCCAATTAGCATTGTTGATATGGCTAGCAAGAAAAAGAAAATGGATAGAGAAATATAGTAATTAAATATATTTTTACATTCATCAAAATGACTCAGTTTTTACAGGCATTATTCTTCAATCCCACATCGTATTAAGGAAAGCGAAGTCATCTATCGTTTTCACATTTAACACAATTAAAAAACGCAATTTGAAATGAAATAATATAAATATAATAAATAATATTAAAATTAAATATAAAATAACTTACAAATTCTAACTTACGTAGCATCCAACTGCGGAGCATCACTTCATTTTACGTTCACGAAGCGTAGTAAATTGGAGCGGGGGACTGTTTGTCGCCAAATTACACAAAGAATTCTCATATTTTCAAAAAATTCAGCATGAACTTAAGTAAAGAACTGTTTTTGATGAATACATTTCATTAAGAAAAAAATTGTATCTTTATAATTGTAGTTGTAGGAAGACATCGAAAAAAATTTCGAAATTTTTCGATTTCCGAAAAATCAGGGTTTGCAATCAACATGAGACACCATTCTCTTAAAAGTCCTTCACACTATCCAATAACAAAATTTAGTCAAAAACGATAAAGCCTTTTTTTTTTAAAACATCCCAGGCGCTTCATGTAATGTACCCACAATATTAAAATATCAGTTTCAAATTCAAGTGGCCGCGACAACAGCCAGATCGACAGGGGAATATCAATTTTGAAGAAAATCGACTGATCGATTTAGCCGCTTGCGTTCACAGACGGACAGACGTTTTGCCGTCAATCAATTTTTCGGGATCAAAGACCCATAAAACAAGGATTCTGGCTACACCACATATTAGATTTTTTTTATAAATTTCGCATATGGATTTATCCACTTTTTCGTTGCCAGAGCCCTGTAATAAGTTTTTCCAGCCGAAAGTTCGCAGTTTTCATGCAGAATTACATAGCTTAGTGAAGTAAGTAAAAACTGGGATGATGGATAGACTAATAGAAGGATAATTGTTTATGAACAGGAGCTATATATTGCAGTCAGATATGCATTTCAGCCGTGGTCCTATAAAATTAATTATTGATAGGTTCATTCTCTAGTGAAAATCCACAATTAATAATTACATCGTCGCACTGTGTTATTTAGCAAATGCGTCACTGAAATGGAAATGCAAGTGGCATTACTAATTGTGCTGTTTTCATAAAATTATCTAAAATCTCGTCCCATGTTGATACTCGTGACAACGTGACAAAGAACAGCAGCCAAGAGCGATAAGAACATGACAAATGTTGCTGAAGAAAGCTCGTTAATGTAAGGAATGTACTTGATCACTTATGATAGTAATGTACAGTAATATTTTTCACGTGAGATGTGACAAAATCGAACATCACCGGACGGATCATAGAACGTGAAAATGATGCAGGACAACATGCGGCGAATATAACTCGGTAATGCAGTAAACCTTGCTCAATGCGGAATGTGCGGGAATCTAACACATGAATCATGGTCCTGACAAACATAAGTAGTATGAAACTAAGTTATACGGCGTTAGACAAGGTGATCTGAGAGGCCATAACCCACAACTAAAATCGTCACTATATATGTATGTATGCGTTTGGCATTTTCGATTATCTGACATTGCCGGCTCACTAACGGTGTTCCCCATATCTGAGCCTAGTTTAATTCCCACACTTGAGGGGTTAAGAGTGAAATGCGGCGAACATGACGTATTCCCTTCGCTGGAACTTGCAAACTTCACCTGCCTGAGCTTTTCTTCGACACACAGCTACAGAAACCGAGACGATTTTAATGGAAAGCTACGACTATTTTTCGTCCCGACTGCGAATCGAACCCGGGATCAGACTACGAAAAGCTAGTTCTCTACCCATGTGACGCCCGACAGGGCCTCGTCATCACATACATCGGTTAAAAATTCAATGTTAACCGAATTGTATGCCACGAATGTGTCATGAAGGAAAATTTCCCCCATCACGCCAATATGGTTCGAAAGGTTATGGGATCACGGCTTCGCGAATGACATTCCGGCGTGGGCTTGCTCGTCCAGGAGGCGCTTCGTCTTCGGCCAAAGGTGTATTACACCAGCATTGTCCAGTGGCGGCTCGCAAAGCCTTGAATTGTGGTCCGCGAAAGGTTTCTGGACCGAAGTAAAAGACCCTTGTCGGGTCATCCTTGTCGGGCGAGAACATTGCGCGCCTAGCGCATGAACCCTGCCAGGGTCAACACCGCTTGATGTAAAAAAAGGTAAACTCTAAATTTAAGAATTTTCCCCAGTAAATTCCGAAATTCCAAATCAACCCAGTGTGTTTCACTGAGTTATGTCTGATATCACACTTGGTTCCATTCTCCCCCCCCCTCGTGCCCCTTTCAGAGCAGCCGGGGAGACTGCCGAGATCCACAATACGAGGAAGTCTGTATACGCGGAAGTGTGGATTGTCTGAGTAATGAAAATAAGGCTCGCATTTATATTAAAGGTTTTAGTTGTGGCCCTTCAGGCCTTGCAAGTTGGACACCCCTGTATTAAGAGCTTTGCGCAGCGTGAAGCTCCTCATCCTACAGCACTTTTGCCTCTGCGCGCAGGCGAAATCTGCATCCGAAAGCGAACAAGAGAGAGCGAGCCCGCTACTCCGCCCCATGTAGTGAGCAACTTCTATCGCACACCTAACCGATCTCTCAATCACGCTGTGTGGAATTTGATCCCAACTGTGTTGCCAGAGTGTGCTGCAAATTCCCAAAATGCAACATCATGTTGGTGGGATTAAAATAATAACATAATACAATATATAAATAAAATACAATAATTTATTGTATTTTGCTTATTGTATATACATAATTACATAGTACTGTATACAGTCGACTCCGGTTATAGTGAACTTCTGACGACTAACATTTTTGGTTTACTATATACGATGATGTCAAAATTAAATAGAATTTCTTCATAACGATTGAATTTATTAGTATAGATGTGCAGCAAAATACATGAACAGCACGATCTAAAAATTTCAATATCTTTATTTGTCCTTAAATAATCAATTATTTTCAATTGTTTGCTTCATTGCTTCATACATTTTTCATTGGTAATTTTTTCAGATCCTTCTCCAGAGTACGTGTTCTCTCCATATTTGATTCTGTATTGTCCTCTGCGTCTAAGTATTGTAATGCAGTCTTGACACTCTTCACCAATGCCTCTTGCACTGTTGGAACGCCATCCCACTCTCCGAAGACCCTTCTACTCGCCAAATAACATACGAGATGCTTTCAGCAACGGGATGGAGCAAGCGACTAATGAAACTGATCGCTTTTCCTCGCGGCACGATGGATATCGCCGGGCTGTGACAGTCGCGTGCTTCCTGTCGCCTACGTAGAACTCAACGCTCTTCATACCGAAGCAGTAATCGAGGTTCCCCGCCGCCTCAAGTAGCCCACGCAGGACACGACCTTTGTGCAATGAAAATGAATAGCATAAAGTCATCAGTAAGGTCCCCATTCCGGGTCCGCTACCTTCACGTCAGGAGACGCTTCTTCGATTGCAACCTGTATCCAACGATGTTTTTTTTTTTTCATGCTGCCTAGTTTTGGAATTTGTGGCTCTGACCCAATATTATATTCTTTCCCAGGAGGGAATTTATTTCCAGGACGAATTTCCTACGATCACTATAGGCGAGGTTCAGGTTCACTATAACCGAATTTTCTTATACTTATTTGTAATGTAAGTGAAATGGGACCAATGACAAGTTCACTATAAGCGAGGGTTCACTATATCCGAGGTCACTGTAACCGGAGTCGACTGCATATAGTAATGTTAGTTATCTGTAATATAGGTATGTATTTGGCATTTTGAGTCGATAGTCTGACTTTGCCGGCCAGCTACTGGTGTCCTCCCCTGCCTGGGCCTAGTTAAATTCCCACGCTTGGGAGTAAGAGGGTCATGTTGCGAACATAATGCATTCTCTTCACTGTAACTAGGAAGATCAGCCTGTCTGAATTTTTCTTTGTTACACAGCTAAGGAAACTGGGACGATTTTAAAGGAAAGCTACAACTCTATTTTTGCGCCGACCGGGAATCGAACTCGGGCTAGTGCGCTGTCCATGAACCATTCTAGAAGCTATCTGTATATGCTAATGTATACTAGAATTATATAAATATTTAATTGCTTATGCAGGTCACGTTCAGGCGGTTCAAGTCGAACTATCGGAATCAAGATGATGTGGCATTATAGGAATTGAGGACACACTCTGACATCTGACATCACTGTTGTGAGTTTTTTCCCATTTCGACCCAAAACCTCTTTTTAGAATCGAGCGCTGTTGGCGAGGCGGTTGCTTCACGCTGCGCCGTGGCCGTGTATTGGTGGGCCGCTGGCCTGACCTGTGGGGTCGGCGCGAAGAGCAGGGGTGCGGCCGCCGGGGCCACGCCCACGCGCCGCGTCGGTGTCGCGTCCAACCTCCCGCCCGCGCCGCCCGACTCGTCACGCGCCAGCACCGCCATCGCCCCAAGGCTAGGTCTGGCAGGATTTATTGCACTTACAACTCTCACCACACATACATGTATTTGCTGAGTCTTCTGTATACATATTGTTCTTCGATTAAAACAGGAAGTCCTTCCAGGGTCACTAGCTGGCAGGAGAGGGAACACTGTCATCAAATAGAGAGCTTCGTTACGACTTAAATTTTTGGTAATGAAGCTATTGGATGCTACCATCGAATAGACAACTTCTCTTTTCGGCTTGAGGCCTCCCTCTCTTTTCGGCTTGTGTCCTTAAAAAGGACTTACTGTTTTAATCCAAGCACAAAATTCAAGTCCTAAAAGAAAACCTTGCGAACAAGTCATTCAAATGAAATTTGTAATTTGCTGTGTAGGAAATGTGCCAAACCCCTCTGGCAGAATAAACTGAATGACTGGGCTGGAATGTGTGTGGACGCATTTCTCCGCGCCAGCTGCATCTGCAGGGCAATTTGGGAGGCGCGATCTCTCCCGCGTCGAGCATATGTCGGTGTTTCTGCCGGGGGAGCGCAATGGGCCACGATGGCTGCGAACTCGCAGAACCCGTCCGACTGGTTTTCTCTCACTGGGGCTTCGTCCGTGTGCTGGGTCAGGAGGTAGTGGAGGATAGGTACTGTGCTACTCTGCGTGTAGCGGGATGGAACTTGCGCGCCCCGTCGCGTGTCTTATTCACTTCTGCCATTTCGCGAGTTAAATCTTTTATTTCCATGCCGCTCCGTACATCTTGCATCTTCATAAGGAATAAATTATTTACTGTAAGTCTGCAGTGGTTCCTACTGAACTTTACATCCACATTAATTCTGAAGAAAAACAGTTCATCTAGGATAAATGGAAATGATTTCTAAGTACTTGTAGCCATCTCAATACTATACATATTTAGAACATAAGAAAACGACAAAGTAGAGATTGTTCTCCTGAGCGTCGTTTTATTTTCTGCATTTGTCTCTTAATTTGTGTACCTAAGGTGTATTTAAGATTAAAATATTTTTTTACTTCTCGCTTACTACTAATAGAGTATGAGAAAAGTACTGTAATCCGACATCAAGGCTCCAAGGAAGATGCCGTGCGCCTTTAAGTAGTTGCTAGTCACGTGTTGCGTTATGGAACGTAAACGTTTTTGTATATTGGCTCGTAAAGAATTATTGCACTGTGTGTACACTATACTATATATATTATTGCAATATTCGCGAAGATTGTTTTTGTTAAAATATTTTTATTTCTTGCAGCGTTATATGAGAGTATTTTCTTCGTTGTTCTTGAGCAGTGTGCGTGCTATTTTTTGGATAGACATTTTGTATGGTTTTGTTGAGCCGAATTTTTGCCGCTGCTGGTCACTGTTGTTCCTACAATTGAAGGCGCAGAGCTTCATTTGGACTACGTGACCAGGGCCTTTGTACTCTTCATCCAAATCGGAGACAAAGCTGGAGGGTGGTAGGGTACAGGAGGCGCTAGTATCGCCGGGTAGAGCTCCAGGTTAGGCTTGCCAACTTCCGCACATAACAATTTATGAGAAATACGAAAAGTGTCTTCTAAATGTTCAATTATTCACAATATATACATATAAGAAAACGCTGAAGAAAGTACAAACATCGGCGCTATCTATTGTAACATACGCACCATCTTGCGTCCCGCGAACCCACACAGCAGCCACACACGTTTTAAGTATCGTTTGCAGCAGTTCGTATTTCAGTTCCTGGGAGAAAGTGGTACAGGAGAGCGCGCCACTGTAATGGTCTCCGAGTTGAAAGTACAGATGTAAATAAAAATCGATGTATTGATGTATTGACAACATTGATTAGAAAATGAAGATGACATTCAAATTTAAGGTAGGATCTACTCTAAACTAATATTGACGTGTTATGTATCACATTAGAACGGGGACATTTTACTTCGAAATGTTTCATAAAATCTAAAACATAAAATATTTTAAATATCAATGTGTTCATCGACATCGAAAACCTTTTGGTGATGTATCGAAGTATCGATGTAGCGAAGTATAGGTGTATTTCTAGCGTTTTGATAAATGTTGTCATCACTACTTGAAAGGTCCTGTACGTGACTGTACTGCGATTTTTACATTGCTGCGTTTGACATTAGATCAGCTGTGAAGGTGCCGTCCAATCGGGACCTTAAACGTCACTACAGTGGCGTCATAATGGTGGTGTTTGGCCTTCCAATTGGGTGACACACACACAGCTTATTTGAAACACGATGAGTTGAAAGGCCATGTACGTGACTATACTGCTGTTTTCACAGAGCTGAGCTTGAAGGATATCAGCTGTTTCGGTGTCATCCAATCGGAAGGCTGAACGCCACCATTATGACGTCACTTAAGTGACTTGTAAGGTCCCGATTGGACAATACCGTAACAGTTGATGAAATGTCAGCGGCAGCAAAATACAAAACCGCAGCGTAGGCCCCCGTTGCGGGTCACTGGCCGTAGTGGCACACGGTGAGTTGAAAGGCCCTGCACGTGACGCGGCCTCCGTAGCGGGTCACTGTCCGGAGTGGCAGACGGTGAGCTCGGTGTCGCAGGAGGCGGCCGCGGGGTCGGCTTGCTGCGCGCCGCTGCCGCTGCCGCTGTCGCCGCCGCCGCCGGGGCCGCGCCCCCGCCACCGCCCCAGCCGCGCCCGCCACGCGCCCGCCCGCGCCCGCAGCGCCCGCAGGGTGCGCCGCTTGCAGCAGCACATGACGAAGATGGCGGCGGCGCGCGCCACGTCCAGGCAGCTGGCGGCGATGGCGTTGTAGAACTCGTTGAGGTGGCTGGCCCACGTGGCGATCTCCAGCCCGGTCTCCACCACGCCCATCAGCCACAGCAGCTTCACGTAGATCATCAGACTGCAGAAAGCGAACGCAAACATCAACAGCTGATACGCTCCGGAGATTATTGGTTATGAAAATATGTTAAATAAAAAAAGTCGATGTGAATATTTTAATATTAAAACGTTAATAAGTAGGGTCTGTAGGGACGATGAAATATTTTTAAAGTAATTGGCAACAGATCGTTGCTGTTTGTTAAATGCTCTTCCTGAGTGAATATACGGGAGACGAGAAGTTTATCGTAACCAGGGCAACGATTTGTATATAATTACATATTTGTTTGTTTATTAGTTATTTCATATGTGTACGAATAATGATTTGATTAACCATGATGAAACGTATTTTATAATCCACAATTGTCCATATTTTCAGGTATTGTAGCCTAAATATTTTCACACATTTAAGGAAAAAATTTGCATATTTCAACATTTTACCCGCAAACCGTTCCATATTATAGTCTTTCAAAATTCATTTTGAGAGATTATTTTTAATAACCAGTGCAATTTAAAGTGGTAAATTGTTTTAAAAAGTAGATTTGGAGTTAACTCCAACTCCAGAATATTTTTGAACGTTCGAGATGAACTCCCTTACCATTCATATCGAGCAGCATTTTAGTTAGTACAAAGCAATATTAAGAGATTGAAAACGACAGCTTTGCATTTCAACATTTAAAATAGTGCTTGACAACCTACCGCTTTGTAAATGGTCAATTATGAATAAAGAAACTTTCCTTCAGGAACTCAATAATGCTCAAACAGTTGTAGTGCACGATTAAAGCTTGTTCTTAAGCTAATATTAAAATTAAGTTCTTTGACTTTTATTAATGTAACTTAAACATCTTATTAATACATTATTTTCACTGTTATAATATTTTATTCAATTGTTACTCCATATTTTACTCCATACTTTCGATACAAATCATAGCCTGATCATAACCGATGGTTACTTGCAACAATGATGGTTACAAGAGAGTGATTGCTCTACCGACTGAACATATGCGCATCACATCTGCATAAACGGTAGGAAATATGAGTGTATACAACTCGTCAAGACTCGTCAAGAGAAAGTACTATCTTTTTACCTTTAAGTATTAATTTTGCAGAAGTTGAAAAAATGATTGAGTCGTGCACGGTTTGTGGCGTATAATAAGTTTCTATCTAGTGGTTGAATAATAGAATAGATTGTTGATATAACGATAAGGAAGAGCTCAAGAGGCCTTCTTCCCATAGTACGTCACACAGTTCGCGCAATTGCACTTCTTCCCATAGTTCATCGCACAGTTCGGTCAATTTCGCTTCTTCACATAGTACGTCACACAGTATTTTTTAACCTATTTGACGATAAATAGATAAATAAATGAATAAATAAATAAATGAATAAATAAATGAATTAATTTATAAATGAATGAATGAGTTAATAAACGAATGAGTTAATGAACGAATGAATGAATGAGTAAATTAATTAATGAATAAGTGAATGAACGAATGAATAAATGAATGAGTGAAGCGTGCCTGCGCTCGTTGCGGAAGGCCTTCTGAGCGCTGGTGGCGCCCTTTCGGCCGAGGACGGTGGCGTCGCGGCTGAGCTGGCGCACGCGCAGCGCCGTGGCCGAGAAGAGCAGCGCGTTGGCGCCCAGCAGCCCCGCCATCGGCCCGTAGAAGTACGCGAACGTCGCCACTTTGCCCTCCGCCTCTGCGCACACGAGCACAAGTCACGCACACACACTCTTCAGTCGTCAAGCAGGCGCTTGCCACGCCTGCACTCCCCCACTTCCCAAAACATCAATAAGACAACGTTTGGAAGATCAGATGTACTCTACCCTAAATAACGTGTGGGCCTTAAAAATGGTGAACAAATGCTAAAAAAGAATGAATTATAGAGGTCTTAACTATCTATTTCCCTAAGCAGGTTGTATTTACTGTACATCATAAGTTCAAAGGGTAAAAAATCTAAATACATGTAGTATAAATAATAGTTACATTATTTCCGTAAAAAAACCCGTGGGCGAACCTGCTTTTGCAAATATGCAATAACATGTAATATTGAATTGTTCACATCATTTGTATGAAGTGAAATACTAATCTGTACTGTCTTGCAAAAGAAATTTATTAACCTCTTAGGTTGAAAAATTATTTTGTTGTGTTTTCTGACAGTTGAGTTGTCCACTTTCCAATGATTTTCTTTTTTTTTTTCGTGTATGCGTATTGTTCTTTAGATTGCAATTCTGTTGTAAATTCATTTTGTAAACGATAGGAGCATATTTCATTTTCTTCTTTGGAATCTCTCGATGTTTGAGGCCGACTCTGCTTATTGTGAGGACTTCTGAGGACTAACATTTTTGTTTCCGTATATTAGTTTCATTATATTCGATAATTCCAAAATAAAATACAGTCATCTAGTTTATTTTACTATTTCAAAATTACAGTAAAATATAAGAATGCCGAGGATTTAAAAAGTCATACCTTCCAGCTTTATTCAGTCTTTATTCTACATTGACCGCACACTAATATCTTAGTTCAAACACCCGTCAAATACTTCTTGCTCTGTTCAATGGAGCACTTCCTTTAATTTTGATGGCATGACACTCTTTTCTTGTATTCTGGAAGACCACGGTATTTACGACATCTTAACTAGATATTGTTTTAGTCGTTTTGAACTTGCAGTCCGCGTCGATGAAGTTTTTAGGCTGAACGAAACTGCCATTGATGAGGGGAAGCAATTCGCTTGGTGGCAGTTCACTATAGCCGAAACTTCACAATATCCGATTTCACTTTATCCACGATATCACTTCACAGAGTCGCGTGTAAGCACTATCTCTTATTTACTTCATTGCAGCGTGTGAGGACATAATAGTTATACTATGTAGCTATACTTAGAAAAAGTTGTTCCAACGTTTTAGTGTCAACGTTGTACTAATAGCTAGACTTATGCAAAGTTGTTTCAACGTGTGAAGCTTTTATTGGCGTTAATATTCTCTTCCTATAAAATCATTGAATGCAGTAGGTGATTATTACAGAATTTCTTACTAACCGTTCTCTCTGAAACAAGTTCTGGTTTCGTGCAGGGTTGGTCGAATCAATCCTGCAGGCACGTCTCTTGCGTACCACATGACACCAGTGAATGTCGTCATTCCAATCGATGCACCCCACGCGTATAGGGAATACCATAACAGCATTTTTCTGGCCGTGCTGTAGTTTCCGCGCTGTGGACCGAGGGGTTTCCTGCAATACAGCGCATGGTATTCAGGTATTCATTTCCTTAACTTCCCTACATTATCCAGGACAAGTCCAGTATAATGGTTAGATTCGTTAATCTAACTTACCAGAAACCACAGGCCATGTTTATACATATGACATTCAACCAGAATGAAGCCGCGACGGAGAAGAAGTAAATAGCAATTGCTGTGTACAAACAAATATCTTGATGGAGTTACATATTCCTTGCCAGAACAAATTGACATTTTACCAAAACAAACAAGCGAAACCACGTTATTTCTCACAAGTGTACTTACGTATGTGTGCGCACTTGATGAGGAACTTCTTAATGAAGGGTGGCCAGAGGAGGCTGCGCCCTAGCAGCGACGCGGCGTGCCCCACCATGGCCATGTCGTGCACGTACGAGTACACGGAAATGCGGCGGCGCGGCAGGGCCATGATGGTGGCGAGGGCGACGGCGAGCAGGATGGCCTCGGGCACGTGCAGCCAGTGCGCGAGGCCGGCCAGCTTGGGGAAGGGGAACGGCCGCATGCAGCGCATCAGGCCCAGCCGGGGTTCCGCGTACCACACGGCCACCACGTCCCCGCACACGTCCTCGTCCGTGAACAGCTTGCCCCAGAACTTTCGGACCATGTAAAAGGGATAGCCGGCGAAGGCGTCGATGAGCGGTTCGTATCCGTCCCCGCACGTGATGTTGGAGTGGACGACGACTTCGAAGGCGACGTCCTCGTCCGGCGGCGGCAAGTCCGGGTGCAGGGCGCTCCACGGGTACGGGTGGGCGTGGCAGTCGCAGCCGGCGCTGTCGCACGTGAGGGCCTCGCCCAGCGGGCAGCACTTGGCGACGCAGCGCACGCTGCGGCACGCGCACAGCACGAGGGCGCGGCCCCGCCCCCCGCGCGCGTCGCGGAAGCTGTCGGCGCAGAAGTCGCCCTCGGGGCCCGGCCGGAAGAGGCGCTCGCGCAGCGCCCCGCGCGTCGTGCGCGAGCGCAGCAGCAGCGAGCCGTTGCGCAGCCAGGCGAACCGGTCCCGGTCGCGCGCAGCCTCCAGCCGCACGGCGCGCCCGTCGCCGCAGTCCAGCGAACGGCCCCACGCCTCGGGTCCCGCGGGCTGCGCCGAGCCCCGCAGCTCCGCAGGCAGCCACGCACCGTCCACCACTTCCGAGGCGTTCCACGCATCATCCCAACCAACACGGGTCACGTTCACTTCCGAAGATTCCCACGTGGTGTTCGTGCTTACCGGCTGGCATTCTGTTAGGTTCGAGTTCAGTTCCTCCTCGGGAGGGCAACACTTCACTGCTACAAACGTGCTGTCGATACGTGAGGAAGTTGCGAGTAGAATGGCTCCGAATAGCAATACAATACGCAGTACGCCCATTGTCCTCTCTACTGCGGTGGCCCTGCTGCCTACACATGCTGTGCCACTGCGTTCGGCGTAGACTTCGTAGACGCCTCGCGACGTGGGCCAGCGTGCGCGCTCTCCCGTGGCTTATTCAGGACTGACGGTCGTCGCGCGGTTTTCCTCGTCGAGAGGGGAGAACCGGCGATGATTTCTCTCCTTTATGTTATGGCTTTTGAAAGCGCCACTTAGCGGATAAGGATCAAAAATTACTAAGAAGTATAAATGAAGAAATCTATCGACACTTAAATACTGAGAAGTGGAATTGGAATTGTAAATTATTATAAAATTTAAATAATCGAAGAGCATTTACATCTAGAAGCAATATCTATACCACCTTATAAGTAATCTCGATATCTGGCGTTGCAATCTGTAGTCGATACATCCGAAAGACTGAAAAAGTACAGTGGGAAGAGTATATATTTTTGTGTACGTGTTAACTATTAATAAAACTATTTTCTACGTTTCAAAATATTATTTTAACCTTCCCGTTTTAACTAGTAAATGGTTGATTTTGTGAGTATTTCTTTAGTGAGTATTTTGGTAGGAATGCTTAAGAGATGCGTACGTTTTATTTTATAAAAGATCAAAAAAATTGTGCTCGTCTTTTTGTCATTATTAAAGAAAAGTTTAAATTTCTGCACGACACTATGAAAAAAGTAGTACTACATAGGTTTTTACCTAGGAAATTGTGTGGCAGTTGTCCTGATGCTGGTACCTCATATGGATATTTTTTAATATACTCCCTATTATCACTGAGTAACCTAACCACTGTGTAACCTAACCGTCACTCACGGTTGAACCCATTCCGATATTCCAATTTAACAAATGAGGTGTCATTCAACTCGTCTCGTCTCGATCTTCTGGTGAGGAACTGCTATTTGTTTCCGGATCGGTCCAGAATATTGTATGATATTTCTCTGAATATTGTTGTCTTTAGCAACTAAAATGCTTTTTGAGTGATTTACGGCGCCTAGAGGGGTGATACGTAGTTCATTCGATTCCTCTCGATAGGAAACATCGATTGGCTCTATTCTTAACCGGTTCCCCTCTAGAGTATTGTGGAAGAATTCTAGAAAAACACGCGCTTTTGATGGTTTCAGTGCACCCGCAAGAACATTGATGGAACGCTGTGAATTTCTGTACTCTTTTTCCGGCATTTACATGAATCATTACGATTTGATTCCTCAGATTGACGGTAATTAAACCAAATTTCGCAATAATTTGTGGGGAAAAAGTGTTGAGGACTAATCAGTTAGCTGTTTAGTAACTCAACATTTTGTTTAATGAATGGCTTATCTGTTTGTTGTATCCATGACAGAAAAACAAAGTGTGACTAATGATCACTATTTTGTATGTACGGTTCAGGCTACAATGTCATAAACACAGAATCTCTTGTCGAGGTGTTCAAGTCGTTATGAAAGATCTTGCGAATCGACGTTTCTCTCCCGAAAGAAGTTCCAGTCTTGCATAATTTTCGAATTTCGTCTCAGCCTGCCTCTCCCCATAGACTCTGGAGGTCTTTTGCGTAACCGTACACACGCGCTGCAGTTTCTAAACCGTGGTCGCAGGAGCATTTGACACAACTCTCTCCCCCTTCCGGTTTGTTACCGAGATATCATTATTTGCTCCAAACTCCGTCAATTAAGTAATTTACACATTTCTTTGTATTCGATCAGGCAGAAAGCGTCCAAAAGCACATCCTTCTGGACGCATTGGAACAAGAGATTTCGTTGCAACTCTGCTGTGCAAGTTATGAAGTGCTTCTCACATCTCCCTTAACTCACGCAGAAGTACTTTTATGTTTACCTTTCCCCCTATTCTATATAACAGAACAGGTAGGGAATGTATTGGAATCGCCTCAACAATATGATTTCGATTTTTTTATCGTAGTAACGGAACTCTGGAAATATTTCTTCAGCATAGTTTTACTCGATATCAAAGTACAATGGCAAAGTCGATTACAGTACGCAACAAAAAAGAACCGCTATTGAGTTGTGGAGGGAAAAAAATTCCACAGTGGAAGCAGTAGGTCACAGTTCATGCAGGAAAGAGAATTCCAAGTTCAGAAGAAAGCGTAAACAAGATTAGCACATTCAATATCGAAGCGCAAACAAGCGAGGGTGCGGCGTCCCGTGCGTGACGCTTGTATCTCCTCGCTCGCCCTGCCCTTCCTCTGGCCGCTATTATCCGCGTGTGTTTCTTGAGCCCTCGCTTCGCTAGATGCGAGAGGAGAGGGGAGTGTGGTTATTTTCGCAAAATGAATTTGATATTAAATTTGTAGTTCGTTTCTTGATGCAAAATACGTTCTACTAAGGCTCCCACAGACTGACGCGGATGATCCGCAGCCTACGTTGATTGGTCGCGTTACGTGATGCCTTATGAGCACGTTCAGACCTGCGCGGCAGGCGAGCGTCGTGGCCACGGATTGGCGTTTAATCGTCTGCGAAATTTGTAACGCGCGTTTCTTCCGCTGCAGCTCGAGTTTCGCCGGAAGTCCGCCCATGTTCGGGAGTCTTCGCTCCCCTCTGGGTCGAGTGACCTTGCCAACCGTCACCAAACGCTGACTCATAATTGACGCTCCGGTGAGAAAGGCCCCGCGAATTCCGCGGCCGCGTCTAGCTCGGAACTTTCCGCGCCGCACCCGCTGCGGATCTACCGCGTCGGTCTGTGGGAGCCTTTACACGGGAGCGATCATTTTTGGCTATCAGATTTTGTTTGCAATCCTCGTTTTTATCATTTACTCTTAATTCAACTAATGGTGTCAAATACTCTTAATTCAACTAATGGTGGGGGTAGCTATTCCGGGGCTCAAAAAAACGTGCGCGAATAATACGCAGTGCCGGCCGTAGGCGTGGGCAGACTGGACAATTGTCTAGGGCCCCGCAGCTCAAGGGGTCCGATGATGGGACAAATAGCGGGAAAAATAGTAATATCTTGAAAATGAAATTAGAACTCGAGAAAAGCGTTATCGTAATTTTATAAATCGCCGTACAGCTGCCTGATATTTCAAGAAATGTTCAATTACTTTTTACTTTAAATGTGATTATAGACCGAACTAATACGGAAGAACTCTACGAAATGAATCGAACGAAGATAACATTAAAATAGGTTCTACTGAAATTCATATTTATTATTTCATGGATTTAAGTAGTGATTTTATTTAACACTAGCTATACAAACACATTCTTCAGCGTTTTGAGATCACCTTGGAAATTGTATTAGTTGCTCACTAAATACTTTCATTTAAAACTATCATTTAAAATATATTTCCAAAAAGCTTCTTCTAGCTTAAACGTTGTAATTTGTATTATTTGTTGAAATAAAATAACTCGTATATTTTCTCGATACAACTCTGGTTCTATTGCTAAGTCGTAACCCGTGACGTCGTTTTGCCTAGCAACACCTTCTTGGTGCACATGAACAGAGATTTCCTCCGCCATGACGGTGAGTGCAAACAATCTCAATAGTAGTCGAAGACAGTTTAATATACAATATACACTTGAGTCAGCGTACCTATCTAGTCTGTATTTCTATAAATAAAGTTAAACAATCTAATTTTGTGGCTCGTTTTAATATTATATAATCTGGCAGGGTTTAAAATTATGTAATCGGTCTGAAAGTATAAATATCCACACTTTTTTTACATTTTGCAATTTATTTTACAAGTCGCTGAAGGAGAACATTATGAGCAGACAAGTGTATTATTCACGAGCACGGTAATGCGAGTGTGTGTTTATTAATGAACTCAAAGTCGTATTTTGGCCGTATACAATATTGAAAGTTGTATCTTATCCACCCTTTTATTGCATTTTAGTATAAAATAATTAGCCATTTTATCTACTCATTACTTTTATCTACTAATCTTTATTATATTAGATTTTGTAATCAGCCATCTAATCTTCTCCGAAAACGTATATAACCAGTATATAAAGACGAGATAATTTTTTTAAACCTTCTTTCTCTTTCACTGCCTCTATGACTGTTTTGTTTGATGCTTAGAATGTGAATGAATTAAGGGCAGACGATACTTCAAAAAGCGCATAGTTTTCAAATCGAGACATGTGGCAAATGCAAACAGAAGGGAATTTGAAATTTGGCGTGAGCAATATAGAACAATTTGTAATGGAGAATTTCTTGAAGGTCTCTATTTTATTGTATTTTATGTGAAAAACAATAAAATCAAGTTTGCAATTCTTTGGTTTTTAATTACCTTTGATAATTTGCTCAGTACATGGAATCTATATTATTTCTTGAACTTAATATTATTCTGGAGCTGGGCGCTGTCTTAACAGCTTTTTCATTGTTTATACACTTTTTTCATAGTTCGATGCAGACTACGGCGCTATTTCAAATTCTGTTACTTTCTTAGTCACAGTTGTTACGAGAAAATGTCCTGTTCGCTTCGTACTCAGTAGTGGAGTACGTGATATGTGGAGTGTATGATAAGCTATTATTATTGCAATGATGCCATGATGGAACTAAAGTATTTTATCAGGCTGTAGCAGTTACAGTAGCTTAGGGGGCAACAGACATCACTAGGGCTCGAACTTTGAATTAAATACTTATTTTTTGCCGTTATTCTTGAGCGTTCAAAGTTGAGTGGAAATGTAAGTAGCACGCCATAGTTTCCTTGTACCATTATTGCGTATCACCTGAAAATAAAAATTTTGTTTAAGGTGCTTAAAAATAAATATTTTCGTCCAAACAAATATTTTTGGATATTTCGCTATATTTTATAAGAATAAATGAATATTTTGAGCATTTAAAAAAATAATACTTTCGAGTTTTTGGCTATATGGGGAAAGACGTCCCAGCTTGGAAGGCTGTGATTGGTCACACATCACATGTTACGAGACTTCCAGGATTGAGTAGAGTGAGTCTGGTTCACGATCTGTGAAGATCTCTGAGGGCCATTCTAAAACTATTGTCGATTCAGGCCTTGGCACTCCGAGCAATAATATACACTCTTAACACGAACTGCTCCCAAACTTCCTCAGATACACAGACGAAAAGTGCAGTATGTTGAAGAGGATTACTTCGAGACTTCTCTCGATCTTAGTTACAAGGTTTCACAGGGGGTAATAAATAAATATTTTCGTCGTTTTAACACATTTTTCAATTATTGAGCACATAGAAACAAATGTTTTTCGTTTTTATATCTCCTAAAAGTCCGAACCCTTCACATCAGTTTCGGGTGGTTTATTCCGCGTGTGCGTCGGTGGAAACGCAGCCGCTGGACACGGTCTCGGATGAGCTCCTGTGCGGGGTCCGCGGCGGGGCCATCTCCAACTCGCTCCGCCGCCGGCCGCCCGCGCCGCCGCCGCCGCCCTCGCCGGTGCTCCCGCCGCCGGGGCGCAGCCGGGCGCGGAGCGCGCGCAGGGTGCGGCGCTTGCAGACGCACAGCGCGAAGACGGAGGCGGCGCGCGCCAGGTCGATGACGTCGGCCGCCATCAGGTAGTAGAAGCCCCCGCTGTGCGCCGCCCACGCGCCCAGCTCCACCGCCACCTCCGCCACGCCCATCAGCCACAGCAGCTTCACGTACAGCAGCGCGCTGCAACACCACTCACATCAGACCCTTTGCTTAAAGACATTTTAAGTACAGGGCTTTCTCCGAAAAATGTGTATATAGTGTAAATGTTCCATGCCCGCTCACTTGTAAACAAATTCTAACTACACTATTTCCATCCTCATTGTGCTATTGCTAGTAGCTTACTACCGAAGGCATTACAATGCGACCATTTTATAAATGTGCCGGTCTAGGATCGGGGATTTAGCCTCCGCGAACGCGGCCAAGGATGCCGAGGAAATCGAATCAGGGCGGTCGATAGAATCAGGGCGGTCGATAGAAGAGGAAAGGTGGCTTTTCGCTCCCGGAAAGTTTAAATTGATCTCTCATTATAGTAGATGCTGGAACTGCTCACCACAGTTCTGATACATTCCTGACACCTAAATAAGTTTTGGTTCACTCAGTAAAGGATGCCCTGCGGTATGCTGAGATCTCTTCCTATATATTATGCCTTAATTCTTCTTCCGTTTGGGGATTCGTCGATATTTCAGGAAAACCAACAGAAAGAAATCGCGTGGAGATCAGGAGAGCGTGCAGACTACAAAACAAGTGTGTACTTCTGCCTGTATGACCGCATGTAAATCCTTAAGGAAACTGCAGCAGTATATGCTGTTGAAAGTGACCGTAATTACGCTTTTCATCAGTCAACATTTGGAAGAAAGACTCCAGGATACAACGCACATAACAGTTTGACACATTTTACGTATGTGTCATACACAAACACTTTGGGAGTAAACTTCGTGCGAGCCATCACGTTAAATAAACAAGTAAACATTACAAGTGTCGTGAGGTTCTTCAAGGTGGAGGATAAATTATCTGCACGTAATTTTTACTTCACGGTACAAGAAACAATGACGTGGAATAAGAAAATGTATCAGTTATCACTGAACGGCATAAGCAGAAAACTTCAGCACACAAACGCTACCATTTTGATGGAGTCCTGTGGCTGCCACAGGGTTGGTTTACTTCCCGTCCGATGTTCAACGTAGTGTCTCCATGCATTGGGTAGCGTTTACTGCTGATGCTCTGCGCCACGGGAGTAGCTATAGAGCGCTCATGGGTTGCCGTCATTTGACAGTTACAAAGCAACCAATCGGTCTCCTATCCACCCACCAACTCTCTGACGGCCGTCGGGCGGAGTGCAGACTGGGAGTTGGCCGAAGAAGATTCCCACTTCCCAAGAGTCGACTCGCCGTCAAGATTTTTGACGTCGCGGTTAGACTAAAATGCGATGTTCTTCCCGAATCTGATGGTTAAAGATGCCGGATTTATGGATAGATGCATGGATAGGAGCAGTGCCCCACTCTCCGAATTACCTGGGGGGGGGTGACATCGCAAGCCGATATGTACCTCCGGCTCAGCGTGGGAAGAACACCGCCACCTCCCGACTGTACCATGCACTAAACTCGTCGTACTTATTACCAAAAACATGGACGCGTCCAGAAACATTATGGTCCGAATTATATTTCAGTCTACGTGACAGTTGGGATGGAGGTAGAGCGATGTTGCCACATACTCGGGCAGAAGGCACGTGGTCATGTGGGCATTTTTGCATCAGATCACAACAGTAGCAAGAAAGAAATCGCAATAAGAGCACACAACATTAGATGACTCGGAACCGCACACACGATCCATAACCAAAGAAATCATGGCGCTTTTCAATTTACAGTTCCTTCGGGCTGTAAGATTTCATTTTCTTCTTAATAAGTATCGACAAATCTGCAGTGACGTCAGCAGAATTTGAAACCTCTGATTGGATAACGGACCCCTCTCCCCAGTCAGCCGTAAGGTACCAACTAGAAAGAAATATTATTTGAACAATAATGCTTAGTTTCCATTCGTACTTGTATTGGAATCCAACTTTCAACGTTTCGGACAGTCCCTGCTACGGTGTGGGGGGGACCCTCCAAAAATATTATGATTAAATAGAACGTCCACATAGAACTCATCGTATAGATTACAGCAGAAGAAAGGTAACTCTTGTCCCCTTGGTCACGAAATTCCAGTTTTAAGGTCCAGTAATGTATTATTGCAGTTACGCACGATGGTCAAGTGTGTTCTTGAGAAAATTATATACGGGGGCGGTACAGTTAGTTTCGGACAGAGCAGTAGATAGTCTTGTCATTAATTGTTGTAATGCTATAAATTGGCAGTCGACATCTCACTCAGTTTTGTGGAGCAAGGTACTTGAGTTGGATGCGTTGCGTGAAATCTCAAAGTGTTTCGTTTCCCTACGACAGAGCACATGTGTTTACTGCCCAGATTGCAAAGACTTTTGAAAGATTGTGGCCACAAGGAGTTAGACCATTTACCGTACAGTTCAGATTGGCCACCCAACAATTTCTACCTATCAAAACTGAAGAAAGATCTTTAGGGAAGAATATTTTCAGTGAGTGTATGGTGAAGGAAGCAGTTTTCAGTGTTTGACCATTTTGCGAACAAAACATTGGAGTCTTTCAAAGCTTAGTAACGTTTCATAAACAGATGTGAAAATTGGGTGGGAGTAAAGAATGATTAAGTTCAATAGCTTCACCCCCCTTTTTTATCGCAAATAGAATTTAGTGAGGATGGAAAATTATGGAATCTACCTAGTAGGTCTATGTTTCTTTTGAATGTTTTATAGATAGTAACTTTTATAATATGTGACTAATGTGAATTTAGACCGAGAAAATTTATGTTGTGAAGTATCCCCTAAATTTGTTTCGGTCTGCACATGGGGCCTTAACCCGGCTCTATCTCTATTCAGCAGTATCACACAATAGATTTTGTATCAATGGTTTCTTAAAAATAATACAAAACCGAATCCTTTCTTTGTGTATTACAAAGTTAATGAAAGTTTGGTTCTTTGTAGACCCTTCAAGAAGTAACACGTGACACTGTGATCTAAACAAAGAACCTGCATTGGGGTGGGGGCACGTTAATTTTATGGTAAATATTTAATCATTGGTTAATCATTTAAGTGAAAAGTTTCAACCACTTTTCGATGACTTTTTTGTCGCATTGACAAAGTTGTTTCATCATAAAATTTAGTACGTGGAGGAAATTTCAGAAAGACATGCATACATAATAATAATTTGTCTGACGAGGCAAGACATTTTCTGCAACTTAGAAAGCAGTTATATTCCTTTGAATGGGTAATTTCTTTAGAGATTGCGACTGACGCTTAAAGGTTGCTACCAGCTTAGGTGATCAGTTGCCTCAGGGCGTCCGTTGATGTCACTGTAGTGCCTCTGACCGAGAGGTGCTTGGGTCCAAGTTCCGTCGGTTTCTACACACATAGCTAGGTCGAAAGGTCCAAATCAACCGCTGCCTGGAGGAGAATTCTAGCGGCCGGCTGCTTTTTTCGGCTCGGTAGTTTTCCGTGGTTTCTCCGATCAACACCAGGCGAAGACAGGAGAAGTACCCTAATAAAAGGGTACTCGCGATCTTTCCTTCCTCCAACTTGTCCTATCCTCAGCCATTATTTACTTTTGCTTGCACTACACTACCACATATATGGAGAGACTTGTCGTGAGCTTAGACCTTGTAATAACTGGGGGCGGTGCCCCGCTGGTAAATACCCGATTATGGAATCCCTCGCTATCCTACGTGTAGTTCGGCGTCGGATCTCGCCATCCAGCGAGGAAGATCACCGTCCCCACCCGCGATAAAAAAACAAGCACTAGTCACACAGGACTAATGATCTTAGCGGTTGGCCCGCCCGGAAACACCAATCAATCATTCAACTAAACGTTGTTGGATCGTGTTGTGCGTGCTGATCCCCTGGCGGAGCGTGCCTTACCTGGAGCGGACGCTGGCGTCGCCGCCCTTGCTCTGCAGCACGGAGGCGCTCCGGCGCAGGCTGCGCACGCGGCACGCGATGAAGCCGAACAGCGTCGCGTTGCTCAGCAGCAGCGCGCACACGGGCCCGTAGAAGTACGCGAACGTCGCCAGCTTCACGGCGCCGTCTTCTGCGGAACGCGAAAAATTCACATAAGATCTCTATTAGCCTTACCCATTAAGTTATTCGTTACTCTGTCTCAGAATAAATGTTATAAACTTCTAGGGCATACAGAGAGATCGAAGATGATTCCTTTTCGCAAATTAACACGTACTGGGGAATTTCATGTAACCACGTGAGGCATGTGTTGTTTGCTCCTGATTGTTAGGCAACTCCTAATGCACTAGTGATCGGCAGGTCAGATTCCGTCGCAGACAAGTCGATATAGTTATTCGCCGAACGATGACACATGGGAATTTGCCTAATAATGAGGAACAAATGTCACTTGTGCAACTTTGTTGGGTGAAATTTCCTTCCACATGCTCATCGACAAAAAGTGATAATCTTCGATATCTCTCTTCACTTCCTAGAGATTGTGGCATTTATCTGGAAATGCTCTATTTATGAATTTTACTTGTATTATACTTTAAACATTAATGTATTTTATGTGCTATTATGTTTATTCATCTAGTCCTGAGGGGACTTAGGCAACCAAAAGTTTGAAACTAGGTTCTTCGCTTTCAATACGAAGTTATGATTTAATAAACCATGGTAGTTGTAACTTAATGAATATGTGGCTATTTATGGAATACCATGTATTTTACATTCACTTTATACATCCTAATTCCAAAATGAAATCGACAATGTTTTTTCTTAATCAACAGTGTTGTTATCAGGCGGTCGTTTGCGCCACGTAAATAGACAATCATTATTGAAGGGTAAGTTCGGGGTAAATTGCCATGGGTGAGAGATGACCAACTGACGGAGTTTGTTGTAAAATCCGCCAGCATGGGCTGTCGCGGGCTTTGTGATGAACTTTCGTCTCCGTCCATTCATTTGGAGCTTAACAGGCCGAGAGAACAGTCTCGGCGGAATGTAATCGATGTAGGTTTTGTTGCTCTTAGTCGGCCATTCTACACATTGCCATTCGGTAGAAAAGTTGGATATGCAACAAAAAAAAATTATATTATATAAAGCTCAAAATAGGCGATGGCCATCTCATCCAAACTGGTGAGGCCATCTGACCCATAAGGTACGGGAGAGATGACAGTTGCAATTATAGAAAATTGTTAATGGTGTTCTGTTAAAAATGATGAATTCTTATACATTGTAGACGAAAATTAAGTTCCCTTTTTTTTTCGGCTTTCACTTGTTTTTATATTTCAAGTAGTTATCTCATAATACATGCTAAAAATAATATGGCCATCTAAACGGGATGTACCCTACTAGTGTCACTTCATTTGTGAATTTTCTATTTGTTTTGTAGACCTACAACATGCTTCAAAAAATAGAATCTTGATATTTTTACTCGAGTATTAATTGCTGACAATATCCATTGTTGTGAGAATACAATTTTCGCCAAAAATGTCAAGAGATCCTTCTGATCTCTGAACGAATACATTTTTTCGTTTTGAAATAGTAAACATTTAATAAAAGAAGACAGCTACACAAGTTTACCGTCCTCCCAGAAACATCTTCGTGTTTCCATAAGTGTCGGTCGCACCCAGCCATGTGGAACATCTTGAGCGTACCACATGCTAGCAGTGAGAGCTGTCATGATGGCGGATGATCCACACGCGTAATATGAGTAGAATAGAAACATTCTGCGTCCACTTCTTCTGTTAATCATTGGTGTGCCTTTTTGGGACCTGTGAAAATTGTGATGAATTACTATATGAAAGGTCCAAACAGCGCGACACGCAATAAACCTTCAACAACGTCTACTGAACTGTGTATTGACAAAAGAATTTCCGAGTTATTTTGCTGAACAGTGCACTTGCAAATATCTGCAGTTTCTGAGATATTCATGTAGAAATCTTCCTCATGCCTGTCATTGAATCGATGTACAGCTAATCAAGTGTCCATGGGAGTCAAGTCATGAATGGGGGAACGATAAGAATAGTTTATGCAATTAGTTTGTGATGTTAAACTTTATTGCATGAGTACATGATTTGAAAACAAGCGACGTTGTGTATTGAAGCCAGTTCGTATTTCAAAACAGAGTGCGCGGTTCGAAATAAATAGTTGGTGTATTGGTTATTATTGTTGATAGAGTAATATTGTGTTATTTCTGCTGACCATGTTTTATGATCTATTTCGTGGGTTTCTGTATGTGCAAAGTTCTTCTAAAACAATGGTAAAAATTATTATATTTTTTTAATAAAAAACAAAATCAGGGATTCATATGGCCATACTAAGAAATTTAGTTTCTGTAGGCATTAAAAATACAACAGCGACTTGTGGGAAACAATGTGCTACGAAATATTTTAATAGTTATCACTACTACTACTATGACTTCAGGAGCTCAACTATTTCTTTGAAAGAAAAAAATTAATAACACTCTAAGCCCAATTGAGACGTATACTATAAACAAGTATTGAAATTTAATATCTGATTCACACATAGATTTACATGCGGGGAAAATAATAATCGAGATTAAAATGGTCCTTAGAATGGAAATTTATATAAAAAAGTTACAGAAACAAAATATCATGTGGAGTGAAAATAATATGCTTATACTTACCTAAATCCACATGTCATATTCACACAGATAACGTTGAGCCAGAAGGCTGCAGATACTAATGAGAAATACATGGCCATAGCTGCAGAGAAAACAAATCATACTATACATTATTGTTCGATTTAAATATGGGGTATCCCGTAGGTCAGTTGCTGCAAGGAGAGAGGGTCACTGTCACCAATCCAGAGCTTCAGTACCAAAAATTTATGTCATGACGAAGTTCCCGATTGGATGACAGTGTGTCTCCCCTCCTTCCAGATTCTGACCTTGGGGAGTCACTGCATTTAAATTGGACAATTCCATAGATATAAATATCATTCCCGCAGTGCCTGCAATCGGGACGATGAGCAGAAAAGTAAGGTGACTCGAAGGAAAATGTTGAGGTAACAACAACATAATCATAACAATAATAACATTTTCAAAAGATAACTATGCAAAATTTACTTTTCTGAAAGATAATCTCTCATGTTCCAAAACAAGAGCAGTGTTAAGTAGAGTTCAGCAAAAATCTGAGAAATTGTCCAGCCATTTAGTTTTTATTTTTATTTTTTTTATTTTATTAAAATATAATATTTATAAAAGTAAAATCTACAGCTGATCTTTTTTAGTTGAAAGATAGTTAAAATATAATATTTATTGTTTACAAATACTACTGTTTATATCTGAAAACGCACCTTGAAAAATTGATATCTTTTGAGAATATGGTAATTTGAAATGTTGTGGGGAGGTCCAAAGAAAGTTCTTTTTGAATTAATAGAAAATTTACAAAATTGTGTAAGTTCCGGGACTAGAATGTGCAGAATCTTTTTCTCTAAAACTTACGTGTAGTGAGACAAAAGATGGTTTTATCCTGAGTAAGAAGATAGGTGGCCAGAATGGTGTTGGACACCAGCAGCGATGCGATGTGGCAGTGCATTGCTCTGTAGTGGACCCAGCCATACGCTGACACACTCTTTTCTGAAACAGTCGCTAAAGTGATCATGGTGAGGGCGAGGAGCGCTGCAGCGGGGATGTGCAACACTGATCCCAACTCGAAAAAACCATCGAAAGGTAGAGAGAGGTAACAGTAGCCTATTGTTGTGTAGGTGAGCTGACTGTTATTGTGAATAACTATTTCCCCGCACTTTTCCAAGTTATCCCTGAACAAGTGTCCATTTGGATATTGCCACCAGTGAAGCAGGACATGACGAGGTCTGTAAATGGGATTATCGAACCACAAATGAGAGCCTTGGGGACATGGCGGTTCCTACAAACAGCGTCTCGTACGCGACGCTGTTTGTAGGAGAAGCGTGCATATTTCCGCTGTGGAACGGCAGCCATTCCTCAGAATGTTTTACGCATTCACACCGCAAACCTTCGCACACTTTCGCGTGTCCAAACGGGCAGCACTTGCTGACGCACTGCAAGCCGTCGCACGGACAAAGCAAGAAAACTCGCCGTCGGTGGCCGTCGTCATCCGCGAGGTCCATGCAAAAGTCTTCTGGGCGGAAGAGCGTGAGTTTGGCGGCGCCCCTGGCGGTGGGCGAATGAAGCACGAGCGTTCCGTTGGCGAGGAGTTGAGCGCGCCCGACCGGCGGGTCCACTAAATGCAACGTGAGGCGCGAGGGGCATTTCGGAAACTGACCGCGCCGCACCGTTGAGCTGTTGCGTAGTTGCAAGTGACCCGGTAACCACTCCATTCCCGCAGGATGTGTCGTTTCCCGGTTCACCGCGCTTTGTTCCGAGGAGTTGTACGAGTTTTTTTGGTAACATTCTCGCAGGTTGATGTTCAGCATCTCATCGTCGTGGCAGCACTTTGTTGCTAGTAGATACTCTTCACTGAGGGATACATCACTGAATACTAATACCATCAGGAGCGTTAATGACGGAAATATTTTACACACGTGAATGGGATAGGAATCCCGAACCATACTGCACTAGCTCCTTCAAATTGTTTTCACTGTTACTGCAAAAAGAACGGGTCATCTCAAACACACGTTAACGTTGAATATCCAGGAAACGCACTTACGTCAAAACGAATCACATATCCAATACTTTCGTGCCACCAGTGTTCACCGCACTAACGAACCTGAGTGACTGCCTTCCGCAAGGTTGAAGTGTTCCTGGTCGTCTTGTTTTTGCTTTCAGTTCACGGAGAGGAATGTGGAGGGGGCCTCGATTTGCTCAGGGGAGGGGAGCCTCGCGAGCAGAACACGCGCGGTCAACCCAGCGAAGAGGAAGAGAAAGCCTTATGAAGCCTCATGTAGACATTTCGAGGAATATGAGATGAGTAGTTGGTGGAATTCTTTTGTAATGAAAAACGATTCCTCCTTTACACGGTATTTTCCTTCATTACAAATTATTTACCGTTGTATTATTGTTTTGCTTTTTGTTCGTCGGTTTCTGATTGTTTTGATTCTTACACTTCATACAGAACCCTCATACAATTTGTTATTTTGGCAGTAAGGTTGGTAGTAACAGTTCCTAATACATTGTGACTTATGTAAATTTAAATACACTCATTTGAGTTTAAATATTGAGTCTTATTTCAATAAGAAATACACTGCTTTCAATTAAGTTCAGATGAGGAAAGGTATGCGAAAAGTTGACAGGGCTTCTTAATCTTTAAACCTGTTTTACTCGCTAAATAAATCGTCAATGTCAACTGTTTACCCTTTTCGTTGTGTGGTGAGAAGTGGTACGAGAGCGCTTGTTGTGATTTACGTGAACTGAAGCTGAGGTCCTAGGTGCGAGTCCCGACACTGGCATATTTTCTGTAACTGTTAATTAATAAGTGACCGTGCACACTCCAAAATGGAAACTTTCTCGTAATATTTCTTCAAAATAAAAGTTCAGAAGTGCACTCTTCTTGAAAACTTAAATAAATTGTTTTGATTCCAGCATTCTTCGGTTGACGTGATGACAAAAAAATAGAGAACATTCCGACCCCTAGCAAAAATTAACCGGCATTCGTAAAATTGATGGGAATCATTTCTACTAGTGTCCCACCGATCTCGCCGCCCCAATATAATTTGTCAGAAAGAAGCGTCAAAATAATCGCGGACGTGACTGAACCGAGTGTAATGTGTCTGGGGAGGAGGAGTCTGGAAAAGAGGTGTAAACGTAAATAACTTGTTTTCATTCATGCATTCTTCGGTTGACGGAATGACAAAATAAAAGGGAATACTCCAACACACTAGCAAAAATTATCCGACATTCGTAAAATTGATGTGAATCATTTCTACACCGATCTCGCATCCCAATATAATAAGGCAGAAATAAGCGTCAAAATAATCGCGGACGTGACTGAACGGAGTATAATGTGCGGGGGGGCTTGGCGTTGCTCCCTGGCAGAGCAAGAACGGGGAACCCCAACGGCCTTGGCGGCTGTTCCGCTTGCCCCCTCCCTTCTCTCGCTCCCTCACCCACTCCTCACCTCCGCCGCTGCCCCCACTCCCCGCCCCTTCTTCTGAGCACAGTGTGTACTGTTGTGGATAGCTGTACTTCCATTTAATCAATAAGACCGATGACACTTGGTCGGACTGGGAGAGATGGCTCAGGGCATCAACTGTTGTCACTAGTAACTCTGACTGGGAGATCCTAGGTTTCCATTCCCGACGGTGCGGTGGCACGGTTTTCGACACTGGCTTGTAAGCTAGGTCGAGTTCAGTCGCTGTCTGGAGGAGAATTATAGCGGTCGGCTGCTCTGATCGGTAGTTTTCGTGGTTTCTGCCATCAACACAAGGCGAATGCCCGAGAAGTACCCTAATAAACGGGCCACGGACCGCGCGCGATCTTCCTTCCTCTTCCTATCCTCATCCCTTACTTACCTTCCCTCGCTTACCATCCTTACATTACTTACACACACACTAACTTGCACACACACACACACACATGCTGGGAGACCGGTTGAGAGCTTAGAGCTTGTACCGGCTTGGGCGGTGCCAAGCTGATGGGAGATACCTAGTAGAGGGAAACCCAGCTAGCCGACGGTTGATCGGCAGGGAAAGACCACCGCCACCTCCCCAGGAAAGTCATTGAATACATTTACGGGACCAATGGCAGCAGTTGACCGGAATCACTAAGAATCAATCAATCAATCATAACACTTAGTCATCTGTGATGCTGTCATCTAATCGGGAGCTTGAACATTACTGAAGTTTTACGGCACTATAGTGACGCTCTAAATTGGATGACAGCAACACTGCTAATTGAGTGACAACGGACTTAATGTTTTAATCGAATTATAACCTATGGTTTTTTCTTTCGTTTTGAGGTGTTAGTTGCCTGTACTGCAAGCTGAAATCACTGTATTAGGGCCATCGAATTGAAGTAATTAATACTTAGAATTTGCTAAGGTTTTTAAACAGAATCTACCAGTTACAATGATGAAGGAGGCATTAATTGTACTGATAGAATATTTTATTGTACGTGAAATCTATTAAAATATTTGTAGATTTTCATAAAGGTATACAAAACATTATCTAAGGAAAGGTTATATTTTTGTTTGTACTTACTCGTATTTACGAATTTGCAAGAGAAATTATGTTTTGATCTAAGAATAAGTGCTAATTTTTTCACAGAGAAATATGTTTTGGGAGTGCATGACACCGAAAAGGTGGATTTTTTGCTCCTGTAGTACAGAGTAAATTGCATAATCGTATACGTAATGAAGTTTAAAATCTATTACCGAAAAAAATAGTTTTTTTCTCAAAACAGCAATCTGCTTATCCGTCTCTCTTTGAACTATGCCAGAACCTGATCTGTACTCAAGATTCTCGCAAAAATGGATTCTCCGAAAACAAGCAGTGGAGTTGAAATCTCCGAAATCTCCGAAATTTTCGCCTGGTGTCATATTTTCTTACGAGAGTAAAATGTAGAAAGATTATTAAGTGCAAACATTCTATTAATCCCGCATAGTTGAAAATATTTTATTGTGCTCTGAACCTATTCATATGTTCTTAACCCATTAAACAGATATTTTGCTAAATCTTTTTCGCATATATGTCGTATACTTAAAACTAAGTTGCTCTCTTTCTTTTTCAGGTGAGTTGCTGGTTGTGTTCGAGTTCTCTAAAATGTACACTTGGTTGTGCCTGCGTAGAGGTGAGTCGCAAATTGATCTTGTATTATGGCACAGTGTTGTAAGTGTACTTTGCCTGAAAGTTACACAATAATTGGGACTTAACAGATAATTTATAACGATTGACTAAACGAGCAATAACAAACTTTTTGTAATAGACTTTTTCTTTTTGATATGTTTCTTGGGTTTATGCCTATATCTTTCTCCCTCCATCTCCATTTTTCTTTTTCTTTTTGTATTTGCTGTCCCTGTTTTCTCTTTTAAATTAAACGACTATTTTTTCGTTATTCCGCTCTCTCTCTCTATTTGCCTCCTTCCGCATGAACGCAGGGCTGCTTATATCCAATGTGGAGGATCTTTCTAGATTTTCTCCATTTACTGTTTTGATTTTTTGATGAAACTTCAATATTATAAGTCCTCTCCCATCTATACACGTATTTTATACATACCATTGATTTTAACTATCTTTTGGTTCTTACAATTCGTCTCTGATTCTTGAATGATTTTTAATCACCAGTACTTAGAATAATTATACCAAAAAATTTGTATTCCAATTCAAGGCGCGAAAGAAAACAATCCCATGAAGATGAGTATAATATTTATGCGAAACGTTGTTTTATCCTTCCATGGAAATATAAAACTTTTTTCTGAAAAAATATGAACTTTGACTGTCACAAAATAACAAAGGAATATTTGTGTTAAATTTTTATTATAATTTACTAATTCCAAACGTTTCTTCGATTCACAAACATCAGTAAATTCTTTGGAATATTAACATTTTTACAGTACTGAGTACCTAGTTCAAATTTTGGACGATATACTTCATATTTCTGATAATTTAGTGCACTCAAATTTGACTTTTACATGTTTCGTCAATATTTTAAATTGTTAAAGCCCACTTAGAAGAGTCTATATTGATCAATTTTATGCAACCGCAGAAATTCCTTCAAGAAAATGTCTACTTTCTTTGTATAACACTAAAAGAGAACGAGAAACAAAAAGTGTTTGTTCAATGCAACTAATTTTGGAGAGTAATCAAATTACCATAGACTGCGACTAATATATGCATAGAATTTGACCAATTCTTTTGAGTTTTGAAGTGGTGACACCGAAAACGACCTCAAATGTACGATTTCACACGCAATTTTTTGGCTGTTCAGTGTACAAATAAAGCAGCCAGACAATTCAGTAATGCTGCTTACTACTATTTTACTGGATTTTTCTTATATCGACTTTTTTAACTTCCCTGACAGATGGTTAATCTTGTTTCCAATAGTTTCAATTCCTTCAGTTGTTATCATAGTACACTGCATAGGATAACTTGATGCGCAACTGGGCGGTTCCACTTGGCGGACGAGGTATTAATGTGTAACAAATTTTTAGTCTTGCTTGAAAGCTATGACGTTTATTGAAAATTCGGGCGACCCCAAGCATTGCTTTCCTCGTGAACCTCGAGGCGAGTTGATAGGTATAACCGGTACAGCATGCGAGGATTCACCCAGGTATGGGCGCGAAGCAGGGGAAGTGAAGAAGGCGCGAGGAGGAAAAGCGACGAGGCGGGCTGTGCGAAAGAATTCTGAGGAGGCAGAGGAAGCGGTGCCGCGAAAGTCGCTGCGCGGCCTGGCACGAGACGTGACCCGGAGGGTGACGGGGGGGCGGTGGGGGGGGGAGGCGGTGCGGTGCGGTGCGGTGCCGCGGAGTGGGTCGAGTGAACAGACCCGGCATGAGAAATGCATGCCCTGCACCGCGCCACGCCCACCTCGCCCACGTCGCCCTCATGTATGCTGCACCGCGCAAACGCGCCGCCGCAGCCCTGCCCCTCTCTCACCAAGACAGTGGCGGATAGCCAAAGATGGTTTAGCAATAATGATATGTAGGGGCGGATTTTGATGACCTAAAGCATCGCCAAAAATGATCAATGAAATGGTCTTAAAATGCTTTAAAAATGCCCTCAAACCAAAGAAAAATGACGTAAAAAATCTTATCAGAAACCAGTTCGAATGAACAACTCAAGCTGTTGGATATGTTACTGATGTAATCGGGGCTTCTTCCATTCGTTCGAGTGAACTCGACTTGCAAACTTGGACTGTTTTTACCAGGAAATCTCTGTCTTCAGTTATCCGGAAATCGGCCGAACTGGCAAGGACGCTGATATACGTCATAAGAATTTCTGAGCGAACAAATTGAATAGGCTGAGTAATTCTGTGAAGAACATTTGTTGCATCTCGTAAATATAATTTGAAGTGTTATTAAAAATGACATTAAAATCGATGAGATCAGGGAAAAATGCATTGAAAATGACGGGAAAATGTAAAAAATGACTTATTAGTGGAAATCGACAAAATGCAAAATAATGACTTAATTACCTATAAAAATTGGTCATTTTTTTATTTCATAACATAAAATGAATTTCTATACTAAATGGCATTGCTCTAAAATTTCATTAAAATCCGCCCTCGAATGATATATTTGCTCTGCTCTCCTCTTGACTCGCTATGCTCACAAGTGGAATCAGGTAGATTATTGCATGTAAAATAATTTTTAAAATTCAAAAAGATCTTCATATCTATTTTGATCGAATAGTTTACATTCTTAAAATTTGGAAAAAATGTTGAATCCAAGTAAATATATTAGAAGTAAGATTTTGCTGTAGTTCCGTGTGAGTAAAGTGCTTTTTGTCAGATAAGGTATTTCTACAATTTATTATTATTATTATTATTATTATTATTATTATTATTATTATTATTATTATTATTATTATTATTATTATTAATTTTAATCGTTTTTTTTATTTCTGGATTTTAAGCAAGTAATGTAAATGTATGTATATACGTGAAATGAAGTCAATTTCAAGACAATTTATTCTGCTTATTTGAACAATTTTACCAGCTATTTTCACATTTCAATTTTAGGACTTTTTTGCACTTTTTATGTCATGTTTGCGTTTAATCGAATGTAGTTGAATAAATATATGATGATTTATTAGAATGTGAATGGGGAAAACGGAACTTTCAAATTACGTGATACAATTTGTCTCTCTGGTATGAATATGTAACGAAGTTTTCGTCTTGCTTGAAAGCTATGATATGTATTAAAAATTTGCACATTTTATTTATCATATACAGGTTTCTATTATTTCCTCTCGTGAAATACATTTATTTTTATTACGTTATTAAAAAATACAACTTTTGATGGGTTTTGGGGATGGGTGATAGTGTCCATCCACATTATTTAAATGGAAACGTAACTAGCTTGGAATTTGAATTATGAATAAAATTGCATTCGTGAAATATACATATATTTCAAACGATGTTTTATGATACTCGTATGACTTAAACAAACGTTTTGATCAGTGTTTTAAATTTCGTTAATAAGTGTTGAAAGATTAATATTTTGAAAATTTGTGTTGCTATAGATGTAACAGGAAAATTCGTGAGTGTTGTGTTGGCTTACTAATCCGCCAATTCAATGAAGAGAAAAAATCCTTATTATTTGTGAAAATTTTCTAATACTTTTTTCTATTAGAAACTTGTCTTATACGAAAATCCTGAATGTATTTGAGAGTAGCATTATTATGTTAAATGACGTAAAAAATGTATAGCGGGTCACACCGCTCGTGAATGTTTCATTCAAATGCCTCGAATTGGATATTTATTTTTTCCCTCGTCTTGCGACTAGCGCAATAATGTTAGTTTCATGCGTGACAGATATGTTCGCGTGGTTGTTCGGAATGCCCTCCCTGATTTTGTTCGAGGGCCAGTAGCGAGGGCGGGGATGAGGCGAGCGGGGGTTGGGCGGACGTCTCGCTGTGGGGCGCTGCTTACTTTGTCGCAAACGGCTCCTCTCATTTGCACATGAAACGGTCCTTTTCCTCTTCGCCCGGCGAGCGGACCATCGTTCGGGGTCGCCCGTATTAGCGTCTATTTACCCGCGTCGCGTTTCGCTCAAAACGCCGACTCGTTTGGCGGCCGGCGCGCCGCTCCCGTCACATTTCTCTCTGCCGCCGCACGGACTGCACTGCCCCCGCCCTCAAGTGCCAGTCGCCCTCGAACTCTTTTAGAGAGCAGAGTTTCGTGCGTAGAGTTTCTGTTGCTTCCGCATTGCACCTGCAGCATCAGGAAACTCGTTTGCACATGGTTATGAATTTAAAATTTTTATCTGCCTGTTATTAACATATCTATTTAGTATTAAGAACATGTGTGTTTCAAAATTATACGGATTGTTTTGGTTATTTTAGGCCTCGTCTTTCAGTAGATAACTATCAACAATATTTTCCGCGATTTATCTTTTAAAAATGATGTAAACAGTGACCTTCATTTCACACATCCAAAATGAATATGGTTCTCATCAAAATGTACGCTTTTCTATATACATATAATAATCCACTAGGTAATCTATAATTGAAGGGGTCACCAGCAAAACGTGCTGACACTTTTGTCGAAAGTTACATTTCAATGTAGAACGGTTGTATGCGAAGGAATTGTCACTGGTGCAAACTCGTGAGCGTACACTTACTACAAAGCATTATTTTCGGTACTCGATTATTTTCGATACTCGAAAGTTGACATTAGATGTAGAAGTTGCTATCTGCGTAGAAATGGCGGGCAAGGCGCTCATGTCACCCTTTCTGAACATCGTAAAACTCCTGAATAAAGGTAAAAAAAAGTAGGTAAATTATGATGATTGGTAGAGGGTGAAGAATACAAAGCTCATAGATGCTGGAAAATAGTATAAAACCTACAAGGAGGACGCAGTTCAAGCGAAAACACCTCCAATTGCGGTAAGATCCAAAAGGTGCTATCTCCCGGGGGTACTGCACACCAGTGGCGGATTCCAGGGGGAAACGGGGCCCGGGGGCCCTGCTGAGGGCTAGAGTTTTCATTCGTTACCTTCTTTTATTTGACAAAATTGATTTAAATATTTATTTATGAAACCTGGAATGGAATTTCTTATGTAACTATTTAAACAATCATATTGTGTAGTACCATATATACGCTACAAAAAATATACAATATAATAACAGATATGTTTATTTTTTAACAAAAATCTATAATGACTTTCTCCAAAATAATCGCATGGATCCGCCACTGATGCACACCAAGAGCATTAAACAAACTGGTGCACACGTTACAAGAAAATCCCTTGTACTAAAGTTGCTTTGAACTGGCTTCCATTAAGTTGAGTTGACAAGTTTGTGTCAATTGCTTGATTGATGGGTAATGTATGATAATAAAAGTATTTAAACATTCAATTTCTTCCAAATTCAAATGCAGATTTTATTTTATTTACTATGTCTGTCAGACGTCAAAAGGTGCTAACTGCTGCATATAGCGCCTTCTGCCACTATATTGTTTCTAAAATGACCAATATTCTGTAATAGCCTTCTTCAAACGTAACAATGCTGATTCTGTACACACCATGAGACAAATAGAAACCATTTAGACACAAAACCAGCGCAGAATTATTAATATTTTGATACATAAACATTTTTTGTGGTTCCTGTAAAATTAGGTTTTGTCAGCACCTTTTGCTGGTGACACCTTCAATTCTAGACAATGCTACTAGTACTTTAGTCGAGTGTTGGTGTAGTGATCATTATATCATATTGATCATCATTATTTGTCATCATCATTATATCATGATGTATCATTGTATCATCATTATTTTGAAAGCATCTTAAAGTTTTCTTGTCAACATTTCGTTTTATTTAATCAATTGAATTTCATTTTATTTATGCTTTTCAACATGATGCTTTGTGTTATTTGTAAAAAGAACAATGACATTGCTTGTGATACAAAAATTGGCAGTATTTCTTTTTTATCTGTCATTTCCGCGTTTTCAGTCAAGGCATGGTACATTTGGCAAGTATTGTTCTCAACAAACGTGATCATAGAAAAAGGCTTAGACATTTCTTGAATTAGCTAACTTCAATTCACGGTGGTTTATTGCCTAAGATACTGGTGGTTTACTTATTTTGTGAACGTTTCTCACTTGCATTTCAACTAGCCATGTCGCCGTCCTACAGCAATATTTATACTGCACTATGTAACAAAGGAACAGGAAAGACGTCTGGCATTTTCCCGTTCACAGCATCAAATAGCTTAATTCGTGTGTGTTAAGGCGAACCTTCGCAACCTTCTCAATGCGACATTCTCTCTCTACATAACACGAACCTTTGCGATATTCTCTCCCGACCTAACGCGAAGCTTCGCGACCTTCTTAATGCATATCTTTGGAGACTTTCAGTTAATACGTCAGATGAATTGGACAATGCAACAACCGTCTACGAGTGTAATCGAGTAGAGACACCGGGAGCTGCCTCCATCACAAGAAGTGTAAGTTATACTTCAACCATACTACCTGCCTTATAAAATTCATCTTTTTAATTAATTCGCGAACGTCCTTTTCAACGGGGCTCATGGCCTCAGAAAAGTGCTTACCACTGTTAAAAAAATCACTTTATAAGACAGGAGGTAACAACGACCTAATGTGATCAGCCAATTTAAAAAATCGATGTATGAGCATGTGTGTTAGAGGAGAGAGGGATGAAGAAGGAAAGATTGCGTACGGTCATTTTGTCAGAGTGCAGCTCCGGCATTCGCGTGGTACTGATCGGAGGAACCACGGAAAACTACCGATCAGAGCAGCCGGCCACCCCAGAGTGTTTGAATTCTATCTAGCTAGAGTTGAAAATCGATTCATTTTATAAGGCAGGTGCAAGAACGGCTTAATGTCATCGGCCACTATAAAAAAATCGAAATAAAAGTCCATTCGCCCTCCCAACGACGCGTCAGCCAACGAACGCAAACATGTTGCTTCTGTATACCGTTGGTAAGCCTTTTATTCCCATGTCCATGGTTTGTCCCTCACCCTACGCTTGGCAATACCTCTCGGCGTTTCCCCTGAGCCGCCGAACGACCGCCTCGCGCTCAGCGGTTCAGAGGCCTCGTGGCGCGGGGCGTCATTCAAAATGTATCTGCGCTCAGCGCAGCGGTCGCGCGGATCTGCTGCGTTTAGAAGCTGCGCTGAATCGGAGCCGCGCCGGTGCTCCACGTCGCCTTCTCTCGCCAGCTTCCCTCCCTTTCCTGCGTCACAGCTCTCTTGCTCTGCTACATTTCACCATGACTAACGCTCTTGTCTTTTCCTGGAACTGTTTCATGTATTAAGCTTTCATCTGTATCTCATGTTTTTCGAATTGTAAGGTGCGTAGTGCAGACACGCATCTTAACCGCATTGTAAATTTTCAGCCTCTTTTTGCATTCATTCTTTCCTTTTTTCGGTCGTAAATATAATTATTTTATTATTTTGTAATTTTAGATATAAAAAGTGTGAACATAAAACGTAATTCTAACAGATTCAAGTTTTAGATATTTTATAAAATGAAATACTTAGAAGTTAAATATATTCATAGAAATATTGCGTTTTTCGTTTTTTTCTTAAGTTAATCTCAAAATTTAAACATGTGGCGGTCCGCGATAACTTGTTACGTTATACATTTTTACATGCTTGCGTTGTAGTTCTTTTCTGTGACACTTTTATCGCCTCGCTTTTCGTGCCACTTTCTCTGCAGTTTGAATTCTTCCCCTCCTCGAGGCAATCGTACCTCCGTTTTGGCAGCCCACCTCTGCTTGTTTCACTTGGCCGCCTTCCTTCTTTTCCAACTTGCATGTCGCGTCGGGGACCTCTTGACAGTCCCGCAGCGAGCCGCTGCGCGGTTCGGCTCGGCCCCGCTCGGCTGTGCACCGCGCCGCGCCTAGGAAATATTGAGGCGGCCGGCAGCGCTCGGCGGTAAATTGCGTTACGACGGCGAAGGCCGATGGGGTCCCTGCCGCGGAGCCCCCTGAAAGATTTAGCGAGCGCGGTCACCGCTCGCCGCTAACTCAGACGGCTCGCCCCCTCACCCACTCCATCGCGGCCCCGCCCCACCCTGCCCTTCCTCGCCTTGCCACGCCCCAGCCCACCTCGCCCCGCTCCCACCCCGTCCCCACTGCACCCCCGACCCATTCTCACCCAACCCCCATATCGCCTCACCACCGCCCAACCACCCCCATCCACCTCGCACCCTACCCTACCCCGCTACCCTACGTCACGCCGGGTCTGCTGCATCTCACCTCATCCCTGCCCACCCCATCCCATTCCCATCCGACCCTCATCTCACCCCTTCCCCAATTCCTCTCAACACCGCCTCTCCCCTTTCACCTACCCACCTCGCACCCTACCCTACCCCGCTACGCCACGCCATGCCAGGCCTGCTGCATCTCGACCTCGCCCTCGCCCGCGTGGCCTATTCTTGGCACTTTCAGGCTTAATATTGAGTCTGAAGGACATTAAATGAATAATTAGAGAAAATCTTTAAATTCATAGACTCATCAAATGACGGACATGTTTTGTGAAAGCTTCTTCTTGACCTAGTAAGAACTAAAAGTTTCGAAATATTAAACGACTACCTCACGTGCGATCTCTTTTATGTATTACACTTTCAATGTTCTGAAATATATTGACGAAATTCTGAAATATATTGTCGCCCTATATAATTAGATATTATTTTTTTGTATGTCAAGCAGAAACATTTTGTAGTCAGATTCGTGCAGTATTTGAACTTAAATATTGTACTTCTCAGTTACGCCAGTGACTGATTAATTCTACAATTTTGTTCATTGATAGCAAGCAACTCTCATTTTCTGGAGTGTTTTCATGTAATTTTTACATCTATGCTGTGTTTCTTGTTATCGAACACAACAATGTGGCTCATACGCCAATGTTTTGAATAAACGAACATTTGTTTTCCTTTTCTGGGATGATTCATAGGGATGCGTGTTTTAGAATTTCCGAACAAGCACACTACCAAGCTGTATTATCGGAATATATGCAAGTACGAACAATCCTTTGTTCGCCGGAAAATTGATTAGTTATTTTGAATTTTAACCAAAGTTAACTTGTGATGATAGGCAAATATTTGATTCCATTTTGTGGCTCAATGATAAATTTAAATAATCTGCGTACATACAAATTATGTGTTCAATACATTAATTTTTATTTAATTGGTACAATGGTTGGACAACTTTATTAGCCTACATTTTCATCTACAGATTTATAAAAATATGTTTTTATACAAATTAAAACGTTCGTGTTCTAATAAAGATACACTATAAAAAGATCATTGTTCTGCGATGTTACTACCATTCTTAGAGTACACGTAAGCGCAGCGCAAAGTAACGGTTTCTAGTCAATAGACGGTGAAGGTAAGGGCTAGTTTCCACGCACGAGTGCCGGAAAGCACATTTTGGGTCGTTCCCATCCCCGAGGCGGTGACCACGGGAGCAGCAGTGGCAACAGCGTCCTTTCCGAAGGACGCGGGAGGTCGCCGGAGCGCCGTGGGCGGGGGGGGGGCGTCTGCAATTAACCAGCACCGGGAGGCTCTTCATCCCCCTCCTCCCGCCCTTCATCTCGCTCGCCGGCTCGTGCGCCGCCCCTCGTTCGCTGTAGCCCGGAATTGATCCATTCAGGGGGAGATTCAACGCTCTCCCCGGGGCGTGCGAAGACGTCGCCGGCTGTCGCCGCCGATGACGTCGGCGCCGCCACCGCCGCCGCTCATCTCTTTTAATATCACGCGTTTAATATGACGCGCAACCACCGCTGTCACATTCTGTCTCTGGGCCCCGCCCCGCGCTTCTTCCTCGCGCGAAGAGACAGATACTCGCGCCTACGCAGGCGCTGGCTCGCGTGCGCTGCTTTTGAATAGCGCTCACTACACATGCCGTTCGCGCGGTCGGCGTGAGGGAGGACCGAAAGAGGGATGACGTCTACATCAATTTTCAGCTGATCTCGCGTAAACAGAGTATCTCTCCGCGTTGGTAAAAGCTTGTTTTGTTCATTTCTGCCCCACAACAAATAAAAAAGGTGTGTACATGCATATTTAAGTCGATTGCCTTCACACAATAACTGTTTTTACGTTAAAACTTCGAATTCGTTTTTAGTAGGAAATTAAAAATGGCTAATACTTAGCTATCTCAGTATGTATGTCTATATTATATTAGTAGTCTCAGTTTGATTTGGATATGTGAAAAATATCGTTTTTGTTATAAAAAAGTTCTTAAATGTGAGACAAAATCTGAAGAAATGAACTAGACTGAAATTTACTGTGTGACTTTAGTTTCAACTTCCCTTTTTCATTATTTTTTGAGGACCCTACCCACACCTCTCGCGGTATATTGGAAATGTAAGAAGAAAAAATCTTGGGTCGAAATCTGAAAAGGGAATACTCTGTACTGAAGGATAGAGTTTGTTTTAATTTCTGCATAATTAACTACGAGAATTGGTGCATAAATAACTACGAGTATTTAAGCCGTAATTATTTGGCGCAACTTTCTCCACAGGACTTACTTTTCCGTTCTTGTGTTTCCACATGTTTCTTTTGCGCCCCCCCCTCCTTTTGACCCGTCTCCGAGCACCGCTTCCACGCGGGTGGGGCCTGAGCGACTTTGAAAGTAGGTCTCTCTTGTGTGTCCAAATGTGCTTTACTTGTTACAGGAATATGTAATTTTTCGTAACCAGCGTAGCCTGTGGATTTTAGTTGTTTCATTAGACGGGTCGTAATTTTGCGCCATGAAGTTGAAGGACGGCGCGAAGTCGTCGCCCGTGTTCGAACAGTGGTGGCGGCGGTGGGCGCCATTGTGCGCCGCCGCGTAAGGCGATTGTGCGGGTGGCGGCCGCTCAACAATGGCGCGGGACGCCTCGCTTCGCTTCGCCTCGCCAGGCCACGACGGGGCCTCCGCGGGCTAATTATCGGGGCTCCCCGCATGCTCCCTCAGCGCGGGAATCGCCCGACCGCATCCCGCAGGCAGTTTTCCCTCACCCCCGCTCCCAGCTAATCTCCTTTCGCTTTTCGGTACACGAGGAGGCGTAGCACGACTACATCCCGTTTCGTTCGTCTGGTGTTTCGGAGTAGGAAGAGATTTGTCCGACTGCATCCCGCGCTCAGTTTTCCCTCACTTCCGCTTCCCAGGTAATCCTTTTTCACTTTTCGTTACCTGAAAAAGCATAGCCCGACTCCATCCCGTTTTTGATAATCCGGTGTTTCGGAAGGAGTAACATATTTTATTAAGTTTGCATTCAGAAGTAGTGTAAATTGCTGTTCTCGCACAAGTCCAGAGAAAACTTCCAACACAGGTGAACATGGCAGAATCTTCGGAATTGTGAAGTCAGCGATGTAAGAAGATGCTCATGATAGCTGTTTTCATGCTTAGTTTCCACAAACTATTGAAGCGGTGATTTTCAACGTTGGCAGTGCTCTAAAGCAGGAGTACATAACGACCCCCAGGGGGTCGGTATAGACCCCTTGAAGTCGATGACATTTTGAAGGGAGTCAATGAAGATCAAGGGGTCGATAGGGGCTCAATAGCGGAATATGAACCAGCGTCTTAATCAAGATCCCGTTGATTACAAAAAATGTTAATGAACTTAATTAACTGTTTTCTGAAAGGAAAAGTGTAATAATAAATTCCAAAATTCGCTCCTCTCCTTTCCTATCCTTCATTCATCCTCACGAATTAGGGTGTTTAGAAAACTCAAAAAATTATAACTGCATTGACAACGATGCAGTATCGCTCAAGAAACGCTTCGCAATTCGCACAGGAGAAATGTTAGGGACAGACATAAAAAAAACGCTCATCATTTTGTAACATTTGCAGTTCAATGAAGATTAGAATCTTAGCTACTCAAAAGTGGAAGCATCTTTGATAATTGAAAAATCACGATACATTGAGGAAATTACTAGCTGACCCGGCGAACTCTGTTCCGCCTTAACAGCCGGTCCCATCATTTTATTTATTTATTTAGTCAAAAACAGTCAAAAACTGTATGTGACGTATGGGGGAGAAAATCATTTTTCTCGCGTCGCACTCACTGTGAGAAACTGTACTATCCTTGTTGCACTGCGTACGTGCAAAAACGTGCGTTCTCACACAGGAACGCTGTCGAACGGGATAAACAGTATCCTATGTCCGTCTCCTGGCTCTAAGCTTCCTGCTCACCAATTTTCAGCCAAATCGGTACAGCCGTTCTTGAGTTATAAATAGTGTAACTAACGCGACTTTCTTTTATATATATAGATTGGTGTTCGAAATTGTGATCTTTAAAGCATTTATGTGGAATTCTTTGTCTTGATTATGGATGCTGTATATTATACGGAAAACGTAAGGGAGTCAATGAAGCAAACCTTGCATTAAACATGTATCTTATTTTCTCCCTTACGTCATATATAGATTTTATTGTTTTTTGACCAAATAAATAAAATAAAATCAAGAGTTGGTGAAAGAAAAAGGTTGGGAATATCTGCTCTAAAATGACATGCAAATGTTTCTTGAACACAGACAGACGTGGTAGTACAATTTGACAAGTCTAGATTATATTCTATTTCTTTGAAATATTTGATTTGATTAAATTGCATTTATTTTTCGTCAAAAAATAATCACAAAACAGATGATAATGGTTGGCTTTACAACATCAGCAAAAATATCAATATACCTTTTTCCATTAGTGTAATTAAAATGTTTTAAGGGGAGAGCATTCAGAACGATTGTGGTTTGAAATTGAATCTGAAATTCAATTTGAAACGTGTAATTCGTGAATGAAATTAATGTCCATGATTATTTTATTCAATCAGTTCTTTCTTCATAGTTGCGGACAAATATTTTTATGTCAATTAAAAGATATCCGGAAAGATGTAATCGAAATATTACTTATCAGAATCGTACAAAGATCTTTTTGATATTGAAATAAATATTTTGATCTCGGAAACGTGTTATCTGGACATAAAAAGACAAGAATTGAGTAGTACCATTATTAAACTATTTTTTCAAATGGTCTAGAAAACGTCTTCTAAGAGGATATCTCTTATATTTTATGAGGAATGTGATGAGCCTTGGCAAGGTTTATTACAATATGAATCATTCACTATTTAACGTATAAAAACATTATAAATATTTAAAATATATCGCTTTGTAAATGAGTCAGGAAAGCTTTGGGGATGATGGAAGGTAACTGGACTCGGGAGACTTCTTGTTTTTTGCCGCCTCTGCCATAAAGAATGGTTTCCTTCTAAATGTAATTGGGGGTTGCTTTTTCCATCTAGAGCATTCCGTTCACGTTTTCATATTTCCAGCTTCCGGGCCACTTCCACTGTAACAAGAACAAAAGTAGAGGTAGCGCGGTGCCTTTCCCGCCGCATCCGTGAATTTATGGAGCAGGCTGGCAATACGATTACCCTGGGCGGCGTGGCGGGATTCAAAGTCCGGGGGCGGCCACAGAGAAGGTTCGCAGGGACAGCAGAAGACCAGGCGACCGCCGCAGCGCGCTCGCGCCCTCGGCGCTTTCGCTGCATCGTTTCTGTAACAACATTCAGTCGCATTTCCCTCAACTAACAAAGGGGCAAGGCTCATTTACGCCTAGGACAAACATTCTTTGCTTGCTTCTACCCGCGCGTACTCCATGTTTCATTTGCAACGAAAATAACTTTTCATTCGCCTCTGGTGTGTGTGTGGCGCATGTGTGTGTGTGTGTTTGTGTGTGTGTGTGTGTGTGTGTCTGAAAATCAGTGATTACACTGAGACTTACCGTTATGATTTTCTCAGACCACATTTGTTTATTTTACTAAATTGAATTATTTTATTTATATTGGCAAAAAAAGAAAGAAAATATCAGCTCCTGTGTAATAATAAAAACTATTTGCAAAGGAAAAAAGCTACAGAATTTGGCCATTATCCCTCATCGTGCTTTTTGTGAAGGAATCGACTTATTGCTGCAAGAACACGGAGAACGTAATTTGAATAACCGTTCCTCGTTGAACTCTAGAAAACGTGTACAGATGCAAAACAATGGACCATCTCAGCATTTGCTCAAGGACTAGGGAAACTGGACCATAAACCTAATCGAGATTGATTGACCCAGAAGCTGAGATAGAATACTTATTACAGGCATATCTACTCTTTTAAAATTATACAGTCCAAGTGAAAACTAATTCATTAAATATCATTGTTAAAATCAATATTACTTTCCTTTTTCGCATAGTTTCTGATAGTTTGGAAACAGTTTTGTCACAGAAAAGATTTTACTTTTACTTAATATTTGTGTATTGATTTTAATTGTATAATGTCATATGGTAATATGTTGTAGAATAATGTACAACGTACAGTGAGATTATGGAACGCGTATGTGAGTAAATAACATCTGTTTTATAACAATCAATTAATAAGGGCACTTCTATATTTTGCTATTTACTGCGGTTTGATATATTATCCGTAACAGAGAAGTATCGACCATCCAGGAGCATCACACTCATTGAAGTAAAAAAAATAATGAAGTAGAACGAGATACCGAGGTCTATTAAAGACACAAATGTTTATGATTTTTATTTTTGTTACTGTGAGAAGTGTAGTCCTTTCACCATCTAGTGGGAAAAAAGGCAACGAAACAGGCGAATTAAATACAGCTGAGAGACTTCTTTTTGATTGCGGATATTTTCATGCAGTAAATCTACAGCATGGGACAGCTATCATTACTTCCCCTCCGAAGGCAGGGGTACGAACATAATTGTTTCGTCTTTAAAAACGCACGGCTTTGATCGGGTTTGAACCCGCAAACTTGGGTAGAACAGCCCGATACGCTAACCATTACACTACGGAAGCCGCCCTTGGCAGCCTCCCCTCCCCGCGGATGGGCGCCTCCGGGCCAGAAAAACAAGCCATGAAGCGTGAGGCATGGGGGCAGGGGGGTGGCAGACGCCACTGCGCCGCTCCCCCGCAGGGAGCGCTGGAGGGGGCACACGAGGGATGCGACATCGATGCCGATGTTTTCAAAACATCCGTGTTGCTGTAGAATGTCGATGTTTTAAGGGAACCCGGAAGGCCCTATACCACCCATGTTAAATTAAGGGTCATAATTTTCCAAACTACAAGCACTAGAGGATTGATTTTTTACTGAAGTTTTTTCTATATTTTAAATGTGGCATGAAATTTTAAATTTTTTTTTGTTGTAGATATGAATTTTTAAAAGTGTAGAATATTTACACAAGCTTATTGTATTATCATGTTCATAATTGGTTTAAATAATATGATATAAAAAGGCTATGATAAATGTTGTAGTTTGATTTGATGAACAATGCCTAAAGTGGGAAGCTCTAATAGTTAAACGAACAATGTTCCTTTATATACCAATAACCAAAGTTACGGGAATCAGGCTTCAGAATTTGCCTTATATTGCTAGTACATTCCAGGTTCATATGATAGATATTCAGTCACTCAACATTTACTCTCCTAATTTCTTTTTCACTGATGACATAGTGTGTGTCTCATGCTTCTCAGACTCTTCCTGTAGTTTTCTTACTTCTCTCATTGTAAAGAAAATAAAGCTGGAGATAATTTTCCATCGGCAACCAAGGTGGTTGACGTGCAGGTCGATGCGCAGCGTATTTAATTAAAAAATTACTTAGAAACGGCGTAAAAGTAAAATGTAAATTTTATTGAAAAGGGGAAATATAAAAAATTAATAATTCCCAGAAAATTGAAAAATCGATATTCTTTTAGTTTTTCGCCTTCCGAGTCCCCTTAAACATCGATGTATTAAAGCCGGTACTCTTTGAACATCGATGGTTAGTGCTAGGTGTTTTTTACTTTGTTCGTGGATGAAAAATTCCTATAATCACAATTTTGTAAAAGTGAAAATATGAAACAAGAACTGATAGTACTACTGCCTGCTTATGTGCTCGAACCACACGAATATGGATTGTGCTTCCTTCATCAAGCAGACTACTATCCCCTTGATATGATGCTGATACCGGGTATTACCTTCGTCTTTCCTCGTATTTCGCACATGGAGACACGTTTTGTAACTTTGTTTCCAGTTAAATTTTAATTATAAATTAATATACAAGGCTGCTGTCAAATTAAATTTTGTGGCGCACGAATTTAATATTAGAGATTACTCAACAAGTTTTAAAACATCGGTGGACTTTTAGCATTCATGTTTTAACCTTGAAAATCGGTGTATTTCTATCAATGTCGCATCACTAGGCGAGGCTTATCTGCTCCCCCTCTCTGCGTGCCCTACCTCTCTGCTCCTCCCTCGCCAGGCCTGTTCTACCCCGCCCCGCCCCGCCCTGCCTCGCCTCGCCTCGCCTCGCCTCGCCTCGCCTCGCCTCGCCCTGTCCTGCCCTACCCTGCCCTGCCCCGCCCCGCCCCGCCCTGCCCCGCCTCTAGGGCGCCCTGCCGTGCCCCGCCCCGCCCCGCCCTGCCCTTCCCCGCCCCGTCCCGCTCCGCCCCACCCTGCCCCGTCCCTACCTTGGCCCGCCCCGCCTAGCCCCGACCCGACCCGACCCGACCCGACCCGACCCGACCCGACTCGTCCCTCGCCCGGCACCAGACGTTACTACGCTGAGTCGCTTCGATGGTATTGAGCTTTCGACGAACGTATAAAAATACATTCACGCGCTTACTCGTCACTAAGGGAAATAATACAGGAGTTTACTGATCCCTCCAAGTTCTTTATTAATAATATACCTATCGATGACTAATTTTTAAGAAAACTTATCCCAAAAATGGCGACTGTTCAGAAAGAGACAAAACGTCCACAAGTTTCCATTATAAGTTAATAAAAATGGGTCCAGTTTCCGACAGTTCATCAAATTTTCAGGTAATTTCTGTCATATGTATCATTAAAATTCGTTAGATCTTATCTTGCAGGTGGCATTATTATCTCAAAACAGCCAAATTTTGAGTAAGTGGTATTATAAAAATAGCCATCGCAATGTTCTTGCATAAACTGAATTCTTTCCCTATCCATTGCTAGCGACCGGCTGCTCTGATCGGTAGCTTTCCATTTTCTACGATCAACACCAGGCGTATGTCGCTGCAGTATCTTAATAAACGGGCTTTGAATGTGCACGATCTTTCCTACATAATCCTTGTACCCACCTTCTCCACTTCTCTTTCCGTCACACCACTTTCACAAGTCTTTACATGCACTACACTACCACACATGTGGGGGGAGCAGTCGGGTACTTCGAGCTTAATCCGGGAGGGGCGCTGCCCACTGGAGAAGGGAAACCCTTGCAAGCCGTCGGGCATGTCAGTGACGGATCTCACGATCTAGCTGAGAATGATCACTACATCCTTCCGGGAAATATCAGACACTACACTAACGAGTGCGTAGTACCAAGTACGTACGAATAACCGAAAAAAATCAAACAATCTAAATTATCTAAATTCAAATCTAATTTGAAAAGTACACCATACAACTCAGAGTTGTCCCGACACAAGGAGATTGCAAAATAATCATGAGTAGTAGAAAATTAAAATAAAATAATTCCGAAAGGAATTTAGCCATCCTGCTACGGATTTCCCTCAGAAGTACGACGTAAATTCGTGTGATTGTCATTTACATTTAAGTCTATCGCGTCTTGTGTACGGGCCGCATTGCAGTACAAAACCCTTTTGTGTACTTACCAATTGAACAGTTTCGTGAAAAAACACTCACTTAGTTCATGGCGCGGTATTTGCAATGTACGTGTAAAAATTCAAATTTCACAGACTACTTTTATTAATAAAAATTATCAAATTATCAGAAAGTAGGTTACTGTTAACTATTTATACTTATTGTATTTCATTTTAAAATACTAAATTAGCGCTATTCAATCGACTGTAATCACGCTATGGAGGTTTACAGCCTTTGTTCGAGTACCTCTAGATTAGTGTTTGGGTGAGAGAGAACTTGAACTACTCCATGGCACACAAAACCGTTGGCACAAAATAGCATTCCATTGCTTTGTGCATATGCTTTGAACTACTGCCCTCTAAACGGATTTGTGTCCTTTGTCATGACTGTTGCATGTTAAATCAGCTTTGAAACTCCCATTGGGATTAACCTAATCCTATTTCGTCCATGTCCTGCTATCCAATTTGTTGGACATTCTACGAGTTCGGCATTGTAATTGTCTTTACAAGTTCATGTAAGTCGTTGACGTACTCTCCCTCGACCTTTATAAGTTCAGTTATATATATGAATGCTATTTGCGGAACACTGCTTATATATATTTTCGAGTGGTTTATATATTTACCACCTCCTCTTTCCAAGCAACTTCTATCCTCTTTTATCTTTCTTGGATTCTCTTTTTACTTTCTCGTAGCTGCTACGTAAGCAGTAACTTATGGCGTGCTCCGATTGAACTAAACGCCGATTTCTGGAAGCAAAATCACCTGTTTCTAAAACTGATAAGTGGAGAAATATATATTTAGGCAGAATCCACGTCTTAGGGATTTAATACCGAAAAAGTTCTGTCTGGCTGTCTGCCTACTTTCCTCCCTCCCACAATGCCTCCCTACCTGTCTAGTTGAGCTGTTTTCGAGAAAATTTTAAAGAAGTCTTGAGGGTTTCATATACAGTATTCACCAAAATTAAAGAATCTGTTGTAGCAAACCCTCGAGTACAATCATACTGATCAAAGAATATTCATTTTCGACAAAACTTTGTATACGGGCGGACAGACGTGCGGATAGACGAAGTATGTACAAATTATACGGGCCATTTTTTAGTAGAACCTCAGAAAACTACTCCGATGTTTTGTCTGTAAATTTTTGCGCTGAAATGGAGTCTATGTCCTCTGATTCAAAGAGGAAGCATCTTGCTGCAATTATTGATTGTTTCCGAGCATGTCAACAGCTATGGTAATTATTTCCGTTAGTGTAGTGAATGTTTTATGCTTGGAGATGGCGGCGTTCCTCCCTCGCTAGAGGGTGCGATCCGGCGCCGATATAAACGTCGGGTTGTGCGGGATTTCCCCCTGAATGTATGTCCCACAGCGGGACACCGCCCCAGTCGGTACGGGCACTAGGTTTCCGACATGCGTGACAGTGTAATGCATTTAAGTGTGTGTTTTGTGTGTTAGGGAGAGATAGGACAGCGAAGATCGCACGTGGTCCGTGACCCGTTTGTTAAGATACTGCTTCGGCATTCGTCTGGTCTCCACCGGAGAAGCCACGGCGAACTATTGATCAGAGAAACCGGCCTCTAAACATTGTTACTCAGACAGTGGCTGACTTCTACGTAGCTATGTAACTGGTGTCGAAAACCCGCCTCCGTGGGGCTCGAGGCTAGGACCTCCTTGTCAGAGTTGCTGCGGACAGTTAAACTCAGCCGGCCGTGCTGCAAGAAAGGGGGCCGCGCCGGCGGGGCCGGGGGGGGCAGGGGGCGCGCCCCCGGACCGCCGACCCTCGCGCGCAGCGACCGCAGGCTGCGTTGCCAGGGTAACGCGATTAGGCCGCCCGCCGCCGCTCCATTACCGCATTACCGCGCGCGCCCGACGTATATTGCTGCGTCGGCGGCGCGGCGCCGGCCGGCCGGCCAGGCGGGGCCCGCCAGCACCCTCTCGCACGCGGGCGCCGCGGCCCCCTCTGTCGGTAAGGAATGTGGACCTCGAGCCACGCGCAACATTTAGACATTTTGGGAGAATAAGAGAATATTTTATACTCACTGTGGCGTCATGGAGAAAAACACACAGACATTTACAAGTATGTACAAGTTTATTTACATGTATAACCAACTTCTGCTCCGAACGTACACACTTGTAAGTATTTCCCTGTGGATACCCCACATAGCTAGGGAGGCCCCGCCCCCTCTGACGCTACTCCCGCGCCGCTACCGTGACCTCGTCACCCGTGCACTAGGCACGACACGCTCCTGCCTGGGCGTAAAGTTTTGCGCATCGCGCGAGGTTTCCAGAATAAAACCCACCGTCTGAGCTCGTCGGCTCGATTTTATACCAGAGTGTAGCCGTCACGTGACTGTTCTAGGTGTAGGAGGGAGGCTCGAATCTACCACGTGACCTTCCCGGTCAAGCTGGCGTCCCCTTTGTCTAAATGTATCCCAAAGCAGCGGCTTAGCTATTCATGCCCGCAGGTATGCGATACTTCCGCTCCTCCTCCCACCCACGGCCGCCACCGTGACGCTACACTCACTCTGTTCATGTCATCCAAACAACAAATGGCTTAGTGAATAAAAATAGTTGAAGCAGATTTTTGGTTTTAGATTTTAATTAGTAATTTTTAATCGTTAAATTCATGGCTTAATTGCTAGAGAACTGCATCACTCTGAATAATGCAGAGCATAATTTGTATCAAACCTTCTTTTAACACACATATATTAAAATTACGGTTTTTGAAATTACGATACTATTTATTCACTACGAACGTGTACATATAACGTATTATATAACGGACGTGGACATGTGAATATTCCTAAATAATTTTATGCGCTTGAACACACTAAAATAAGACCACCTGAATTTGAATGTTTCAACGCGTATGTCGACGCACGTTGCGCAACCCTCGTTGCTTCAGGAAGCACTGCATAGTGGCGGATTGTCCTTATCTGCTTTCTTTCCGCAGAGGCTGAAGTAATTTTTAGATGAGGCCCTCCCTGCTCACGCTTGGTTCATGCCGATGCAACCCAGTAAAGTAAGCCAGGAGTTTCTGAATCTCTCTACCCAGAGAGCAAAAAATGTATAAATAAAAAATTGAGGTTTTATGAAATTTTTGAAAATGGCGTAGGAATTTCAAGTAAAGAATCCCCAAACTTTAAAAAGTCTCGTTTCAAAATCAGTTACATCAGTCAGAGAATATCCATTTTGGTGGTAATTTTGTTTAGAGACAGATGGTCGCGTAGTTGTTTTTAATATTTGAAACAGTTTTAAAAAATACTTTGGCTTTAAGGGGGCTCCAAATGTCTACTACTCTATTTCAATTTTTTGCATATATTGTAATGTTACAATTGCATTGCATATTACAGTACTTTCTCTACTAGTATTGCGTATACGAGAAAATAGCTAATGCACTTGTTCAATTGACAGATGATTGCCTGCAACACCATGCACGGAAAGACTCGGCTCGCGGCCGTAAAGGGTTTTCCAGACATCGAATTCGTATTTGTAGTGTGCGGATGCCTCGTTTGTCGCAACACCGGTCTCGGTGGCGGGCATCGCTCTCGGCCTCGTCTTTCGCTCCCCGTTGCAAGCAACGCACCGCCTTCTCTGAGAGATGGACTAGATTACGTAAGGCGGGTCGCATCACAATGAAAAGATCTTTTGAATTGTGATTAAATCAACTCTGAAAGATTTTGATTATTCTTGGTTTATTTAATGTAAGCTTTAAAATAATATTGAGGAAGCTAAGTAAATGCATTTCGAATGTGAGTTAAATTTTTTTAGCGGAGTAAGTATATTACTTTGCCAATTGCTATTTGAATAATAATACGACTGTGCGTGATTTTCTCTGGAGATTGTATACATCTTTTTTGTTTAATTAATGGCACCCGAAGGAAATAGGATGGAAGGGCTTACGGGACTTCAGCGCACTTGAAGCAGATAACTCATATTCGTGTAGTTGTCGCTAATTATCCACGTGTCATTCAATGCCAGAGTTGAATACGAAATAATAATCTACAAATCAACAAATTTAAACAATTACATTTGGAATAAATGAAACTGTTTGCATAAGAAAACATCTAATCAGTTGAACCCTACAACAATAGCCCCAGAAAAATGCTGGATGCGCCCCCGTGTTCAGTTGTGCTGATAATGGAGAGCAAGTGTTTATGACTGCGCCATCCCCTGGAGCGCGCGCTGCCTCTGCCCTTCCTCTTGCGGCCATTGGGCCCTCCGCCCCGGGGTCCTTCCACGTCAGCGGCCGCCCTCCTCCCACAGGCTGCGCTACTGACAGCGCCTCCTCCGAGCCGCAGCCCGCGTCGCGTCGTCGTCGGCGCGCGTCAGGCGGGCGCCACAGCGGCGCCGGGCCGGGCGGAACGCGGGCGGAGCGCGGGCGGGGACTAGGGTGGGGGTGTGGTCCGGGGCGAGAGTGGGGGTGTGGCGGGGGCTGGGCTCAGGCAGACGCGGGCGAGGGCAAAGGCGAGGGCGCGGACGAGGGCAGAGGCGAGGGTGCGGGCGCGGGCGCGGGCGAGGGCGCGGACGAGGACAGAGGCGAGGGTGCGGGCGCGGACGCGGGCGCGGGAGAGGGCGCGGGCGAGGGCACAGGCGAGAGCGCCGGCGAGGGCGCGGGCGAGGGTGCGGGAGATGGCGAGGGTGCGGGCGAGGGCGCGGGCGCGGGCGAGGGTGCGGACGATGGCCAGGGTGCGGGCGCGGGCGAGGGCGAGGACGCGGGCGTGGGCGAGGGCGAGGGCACGTGCGCATGCGAGGGCACGGGTGAGGGCGAGTGCGCGGGCGCGTGCGAGGGAGCGGGCGATGGCGAGGGCGCGGGCGAGGGAGCGGGTGAGGGCGCGGGCAGAGGCGCGGGCGGCGGCGAGAGCGAGACGGGGGACGGGCTAGGCGGGGGCGGAGCGCGGGCTGGAGGTTGAGGGGGGCGTGGCGCGGGCGGGGCGAGGGAGGAGAGCGCAGATTCATGGCGTCGTTCGTCAGAGCCGGCGCGCAGCGTCGCGACTCGTCGGCGTCGGCGCGGGCCAGAACGCAGGCACCGCTGCCGGAGACGGCGTCGCTTTCTCGCTGAAAAGTTGCATGAAGGGCAAATGACGCGGAAGTACTTGCGTGGTTTTCTAAAATTTTCAAAATCTATCTCAAATATACAAAGTTCTTGAACGCATATTAATGTAAGAATGGGTATTGAATCATTGATACGGAACTTGTCTTCGTAGGTTTTTTTTCATGAGAAAAATCGATCAAATTTGAAGCAATTAATGTGATGCATGATGTAAACGCGATCTTCTGTCGCATCTTCTGTCAATCCTATTGCGTCACATTTAGTGCTCTTAAAAGGTAATATTTATTGGATACACATTATTGTTCATCATCCCACAAATAATGCTCAATTTCTGCAGCCATTCAACGGCATTTAAAAAAATTGTAAATGTATTTAGGATTTGTCATGAATTTTTTTACTTCAATTTAAGCATTGGTATTTTTTTAGTTTATTTCTGCTCGTTCGACATTTCTTTCTCTCGTATTATGCATTTTACATTGTAACGTTTTGGGTACCGTCCGAGGGAGAGAACGTATTTCATACTCGACAGCTTGGAGTTCTGATGGAAATTTGGTTCAGCGATGAAGCATTAACCTTAGTTTAGAAATGCAAACTATTTGTTAATTGTTTTGAACATGCTCTTTCACTATTACATCTCTGAAAAAACTGGGCGCTGAATAGTGCAACGTCATCACCGTATGTTGGAGTCGCCTACGATTGCGATGACACGGCTGAAAATGTTAAATAGAAAGGGGAGAGAACTGAACCCTGATATACTCCTGCGACAATAGAGTGAAAGTTACATGTTGGTAAGTTGACTTTAATTATTATTAAACGTTCTCCTCATGAGGAAACTTCGGTAGGAATTCGCGAGTATCTAGGTTATGCATTTTGAATAGATTGGTTTGCGAGACTTTGTGAAGGAAGACTCTCGCTGTATGTTTCCTTTAGTGGAAACCGTTAGCCATAGCTTCAATAAGATTTACTAATTGATTTGTAGAATGTTTTGGTTTGAACTCGAATTATTGGGATGAGATAGCTTTAATATTATGCATGAATTTAGTTAACCGGTGTGGATATGATTATGCTTTCGGAAATATTTGTTAAGAATGGAAGAATGCTAATAGGTCTACATTTTTCGACAAAACTTGTTTTTCCCTGTGTTTGCAAACAGGCAGCTATTTTTCAAGCCGTAGGGAAATAGTTGTATCGTAAAGAAGTATTAAATGTTGCTCTAAAAGCTGTTGTAGGCGGTTTACTCAGCATTTTGATACAGGCTTCGTTTAATATTGTCGATATCCCTATATTTTCTTAATTTGAGAAGGTTAAACAGTGATGGCTGTTGTGCAATAATGCTTGTCAGAACTTCATTCTTCCGTGCTTGCAGAGATGCTGTGAAATTCATCATGTTGATTTCTCGTTTCGCAATTGCCAACTAACAGGTAGCTTACGTGGTTAGAGAAACTGAGCCTATACCGGGAGATCCGGATCTATTCTCGGCTGGAGCAACTAATTCTTTGAACACTCAAACATCATTTGCAATATTTTTATATTCATCATAATTCTTAAAGCAAATTCATTACCCTTTTAAGATTACAGAAACGTCTCGAAAACGAATGTTTTCAAAGAAGGATGTTTTCAAAGATGTTGCCGGCTGCTCTGATAGGTAGTTTTCTGGATGTTTTTTTTTTATCAATTCCAGGCGAATGCCGGAGCAGTACCCTAACCAACGATCCACGGACCACGCGCTATCATTCCTTCCTCTTTCGTGTTCTGTCCTCATCCATTACTTACACACATTCAGATGTACTACACTACCACACGGAGACCAGTCGGAAGCTTAGAGCGTGTCCCAACTGTGGCGGTATCCCGCTGGTGGGAGAGACCTGGTTGGGGAAAACCTCGCAAGCCTACGGTAGGTTGGCGCCGGGGGAAGATCATCCAGGGAGGAAACATGTACTCCACTTACGGGACCGGGAGCGGTAGCTTAGTGCATCAGCTGATGTCACTGCAGCGCCTCTGACGGGGAGGTCCTAGGTTCCCACTCCCCACGGCGGCAGGATTTTCGATACTAGCTTTTCAGCTAGGTCGAGTTCAGTCGCTTTCTGGAGGAGAATTCTAGCGGGCGGCTGCTCTGATCGGTAGTTTTCCGTGGTTTCTCCGATCCCCACCAGGCGAGCAGTACCCTACCAAACGGGCCACGGACCGCGCGCGATCTGTCCTTCCACTTCCTTGTCCTATCCTCTCCCCTTACACACACACTTACACTAACATGCACTACACTAGCACATATTCCGGGAGACCGGTCGGGAGTTTAGAGCTTGTCCCGGCTGGGGCGGTGCCCCGCTGGTGGGAGAGTCCTTGTTAGGGGGAAACCCCACTAGTCGACCGTAGGTCGGCGCCGGATCTCACCATCCAGCGGGGGAAGATCACAGCCTTCACCCGAGAAAAAACATGCACTACATTAACGGGACTAATGACCAAAGCAGTTGACGCGCCCGGAAACACGAAAAAATCAATCAATCGATCAATCCACTTCGGGACTTATGACCTTATAAGTTGGCGCGCCCGGAATCACTAATGAATCTATCGATGTTGCAAATGTGTTAGGTATAGTTTGAAGGCGAGTGGCCTCTCGCTTAGTTCACCTGAGAGACGCCGCCCCATTGTTGCCGCTGCCGTGCCGGAGGGCGGGGGTGGGGGTGGGGGGTAGGCCCTAATGAGCCGTCGGCGCGGATTTTTCTCTTCGCTCATTCGCTTCCGCGCGCACTGCGACGGAGTAATTCCCTTATCTGTGTCAGGCGAACGCAGATAGAGGGGAACTGAAACGGACGTTGTCTTTTCGGCCCGAGCCGCTTTTATTCCTCCCCGACAGAGAAAAAGAGAGTTGACGTAGATGTTCCTGGAAGTTTCCAACGGAAGTATTTTTGAGCCTGCTCTCGGACTTTTTTTCTCAGATTTCCTGTTTCTGAATCTTATCTTGAAGTTTAATTCATTTGAAGTTATTTTGCTTCGTGATGTAAATGAAAAACACACACATGAATTGTATTTTGCAAAACCAGTAACTTGCTGAGAATTTGCATGTGCACATTGAATGTATTTAACCTTCAATAATTGTAATATATATATATATATACACATATATCAACAAATCGGCAATGCATATGAGTATCGGCAATGCCTTGAGTAAACTGAAACGATGGTCCTCTGCTGCTTTTCTGCAGAATACGTGCTAGGGGCGGACGTTTTCTGAAGATGGTTTAACGATAACACAACAGTTACATTAATGTTAGATAATCATTTTCAAAATTTGGTATGCGAATATTTGAATATGCATATCCTTTTGGATATCTAAACTGAAGTATTTTTTATCATTTCAAACTTAAATATTTTTATGCGGTCAAATTCTTAGCAATAGTATTTTTGTCACATATCCTGATTAACCAAAATATTGATTCTGACCGACAGTTGTTCGTCAACGAATTGGCAGTGAGTGTTGCAGTACAATAAGAATCGTCCATCTTCCCGCTCGGAATTTTATGTAGGTGCCAACATCCGAGCTCTGGAATTCGTTACGAAATATTTGCGTGAGGCTTCGAATCTCTCAGGTCATTCAGAAGACAAGGGCAAGACATCGTTATTGGAAACAGTCCATATTGTGCGCAAAATATAACCGATGCACCTAATCAGTGTATCAGCCATTCAAGAAGCTGATTATAACTAGGAGTAGATTTTATATTGAGCTGACACCTAACATCTGAAGTCTTCAAGAAGTAACTGAGGAAGGCAGAAATAATTGGAATTGGAGTCTCGTACCATTATATTTCTCTTCCGTCTGACCTCTTAGAACATGTATATCAATTGAATAACGCAGAACTCCGCCACCACCTCGCTGCTCGCAGATATAAGTTTTCCCTGTTGAGCTGTGTAATCCACTTTACAGGAAAAACGCCTTCATGCTCTTCTGTCGATGTTTAGACGCAGCAGTATGGTGTAGTGGACACTCATCATATTGAAGGAAGTTACCTGATATGGAAAACATTTTTTTTCTGAACTTCAAAATATTCGCTAATCTAGCAACCACTAGTTTCGCAGCTGGCCTGGATAGCCGAGGCCACTAAAGCTCGAGGGTCGTAGCTGCTTGATGCCTGAAGGGTCGCAGGTTCGAATCCCGCCCAGGGCGTGGATGTTTGTGTGTGTTCGTATACAATAAGCGAGTTCCTCTCTCGTTACTCCCGAAGTTTAAAAACCAGTAGTCGCTGTATGACCTAGTAGATGAAAAGCGACCTAATAGATCACAATTGCATTCCAATCAATGTGAGTTTTGCCGAAAAGTTTTCTTATTGAAGATACGCAAGTTCTCCGCCCACTTAGATTAGGAATGTACCCTTGTCTTATTTATCAGGTTTATTTGTATTTATGAAATTGCGAGGAATGTAATGCATGTCTTTGAATACTAAACAACCCTTTATTCCCTTTATTCAGCAAAATTTGTATTGTACCAAGACATTGGGGACATACGTAAACATAATTAACTTTTGCCCTTTTTTATTCAGTTCTTCTTCCTGGAAAAATAAATCTAACACCTCCCTCGCCTTCATTAAATCTCTGCATAAAAATCCCAGAGAGCGCTTTTGTTTTCATATTAAATAAGTTCGTGGAGATAATTTTCGTTGGACCTCGTTATTTATCTAGAGCATTTTTTTAAAAAAAACGTAGTTTTCTTTGTAATATTACAAATTAGCTTAAAAATAATAAATAGAACTTTAAAAGATTAAAGTCGTGGTAGAAAATGGTGCGGGAGGGCTCAGTACATTTTGTTCTGTGGTTGAATTCTTCATGAGGCGGAGGAATGAACTCTGTTTTCTGATGCGCTGTAAGTCCTTGTGGAGCAAATTATTCTTTGCACTACGATTGCTCATATTCTCAGTTGAATGAAAAATATAGCTTATTAAATTCTTTTATGGCGCTGTTCTTTGAAATGTAATATAATATGAATTTGCTCAGTTCGGAATTCCTTTTTGTATTTAGTGAGGTATTTTGAAATACATTCTAAAAACTGATATTTCATTCTATGAACTGATATTCTTTTCTACTTGTATTCGCGACATTTCTTTCTATTTTTAATTAGTTTTTTGCGTTAGTTTAGTTGCGTAATTTGCGTATCAAAGAATTTATTAGATTATTCAATATTTTGTAAAAATGCTATGTATAATAAAATATTTATTAAAAGTAGGTTTTCCATATTGGTGATATTTCTTGTTTATTGAATTACTGCTGATTATACTGTTATTGAGAAAAGTATGAAGTAAAATATTTGTTTCAGCAATAGGTGTTCGCCAGAAACCATTAATTCATTGAGAATATTAAATGTCATAGTGCTAACCAGGTGAACCAAAGAATTCAACTAGATGTTCCGAATTAACGTTTGAAGTAATTAAATACCACTTTATTATTTCATGATGGGCGCACTCCTCCCGGGTTGAGTTGGACCGCAAAATATTTTTGGCTGATTGATTTATTGTTCTTGAGATCATGAAAGGGGTGAATTTAAGTCGTGATATTAAGGTGGTTGATCCGGGTGTTGTTATAACAAATGAAGTTTTATTCTTGATCGTTATTTATAATAAGAATAATTGACATATATTGGTTCCACAAATGATAGTTTAGTTGTAATTAATATCATACATTGAGATTATTTTGGATATAGTATTTCTTATAGTATTGGTAAAATTCGTGCCAGGTGCCGCAATTAGACGTGAAATGCTAATAAATATATGTTGATTAGGAGTTAATTGTTTATTTTCATATATTTTGATGGAATTGTCTTTCATTGATTATAAACACGGTGAGGCTTCGAAATATTAAAATAGACTTGGTTCAGATACCATATTATGAATTATTCAAAGAATAAATGTGTGGGTAGTAATAAATATGGTCTTGAGACCCAAAGAATTTCAGTTCTTTCAGAGGAATCAGTTCTGTTATTGATAATACACGATTCATACGACTTGGATCTGTTATCATATTTTGTTATATACCGCCGTCAATAAGACTATCTTGTAGAGAGTAAAATGTCATTGTATTTAATTATATATTGTCAGGAGGTGTAAATAGTAATTAAGTAGGGATGGATTACAGTAATATTAGTTATATAGACTTAAATCAGAAAATGTTGCTAATCCACTTGTACTTCGCGTTCTTTCCGACCTACCCCTGGGGGGTCCGTTGCTAGGTCACACAGACGCCTCTTCTTCACGTCTGCTTATTAAGGCGGCACACGTCGAAGCGACGACAAAAGGAGGTAAAGAAGTGCACGCTCCTGGAACGCATCGGGCCAACCGTTCTCTTCGTTTGCGGCGCACGCCTGAAATTGCATTGAGTCATTTAGGAGAGCAAATAACGATATTAGACGAGATTTGTCGACCGCGCGGTCCGCTTCGCATTTATGAGCAATTTGTATTCTCTTTGCTGCGCGGCGCGGCGCGCGTGTCGGCACAGCTAGTTCGCGCTCGCTCGCTCGCTCGTGATACGAGGCGCGCGTAAAAACGCCTCGCTCACCACTCGTCTCTCGCCACTCACCACTTGCTTCTCTCCTCTTGCCACTTGCCACTCGTCTCTCGCCACTTGCTACTCGCCATTCGCCTCTCGCTACTCGCCTCTCGCCAGGTGCCACTCGCCTCTCGCCACTTGCCATTCGCCTCTCGCCACTTGCCACTCGCAACTCACCTCTCTCCTCTCGCCTCTCGCTAGGTGCCAATCGCCTCTCGCCACTTGCCACTCGCCTCTCGCCACTCGCCACCACTCACCTCTCCACTCGCCTCTCGCCTCTCCACTTGCCACTGCCACTCGCCTCTCGCCACTTGCCACTCTCCTCTCGCCACTCACCTCTCGCCAGGAGCCACTCACCTCTCCCCACTTGTAACTTGCCTCTTGCCACACGCCTCTTGCCACTCGCCTCTCGCCACGTGCCACTCGCCTCTCGCTTCTTGCCACTCGCCACTCGCCCTTCGCCACTCGCCCCTCGCCTCTCGCTACCACTGACTCGCGGCGAGTGAATTCCGCCTCGTCTTACTTGTACAGCGTGTCAGATTGTCAGTTACAGTTCGATCGACACTACCACTGTCCTTTCATTTTTTATGTCTACTTACAAATGTGAAAAAATAAATTGTTTTGGTGCGTTCTTTCTTTTCTTATTTCCTTCACTTTTTCATTGCTGTTTTCTAAATTTTCCTTCCATCCACAAATCAAATATTTCATTCAGCCACTAAAAGGCGATGCGAGATGTTCCAGCAAAGTTCCAGCTTCGTTAAACACCGCCACGAGTAATGTAAATGCGATGTAAATGATTTCGAAAAAAATATATTAAGCGAAGTAGTTTTGGTTATTACAGTTTGCAACTGTAACATTGTCTCCTCCTCCTCCTCCTCGCTTCTGATCATCTACTATTTCTACTACTATCTACTTACCACGGTAACATTCGTCCGAAGAAGACTGCGTTTCACATATTCTAGTGTCGGTATGCTGGCTTATAGCGGTTTGCTCCTGAAGAAACTTATCGGCTTCATGATCTGATACAACTAATTATGTCGCGTAGGTTGATCTCTTACATTTGAAACTTCGCATCGTTCTGGGCAAATGTACTAGAGCACAACATTTGCTGTTCCGGCACAACGTGTAAAGTTTAATTGAGTTTAAATTTAAGTATTATTATCCCGGTACAATCCCTGAAGAGCTAGGCTCTTCTGGTTTGCAAGGGAAGTTCGACCCGTGCAATTTGGTTGAGTACAACTATGCAAATGAATAAATTTCACATATTAAGCTGGTATTGATTACTACTTATTAAACAATTGTCATGTAATTTGGCTATTAATACAATCTGTATTTCAATATTGATCTTGTTTCCACAACACTTCACTGGTTTCACTTTTCTTCATTTCCACGATTCAGCTTTTTTTGAAGGGACCTCTACGACGTTATGCATGCAGCCAGTCCTTGCAATTTGTCATGATTTTGGTCTTATTTAGGTTTATTTTAATGCCGATCTTTTGGCTTTCTTCGTTTAGTTCTTCTAACATTCATTGAAGTTTATGGTGGGAGTTTACTAGTAGTACTATATCATCTGCTAACTTGAGGTTGTTTAACGTTCGTCCGTTTACTTTGATGCTCATTTTCTTCCACTTCCTCCACTTCTTCTAACAAGCTGGTAAATATTTTGGGTGATATGGGGTCGCCTTCTTTGACTCCTCTTTTTAATTTAAATACTTTTCTTATTATATCTGTCTTCACTATAGCTGAGCTGCACTTGCATATTTTCTTTAGGATCTAACATATTTGATCGGAATGGCCTGATTTTGTATCGCGTAGCAATGTATAAATTTAGATTATATTCTTGAACTTTTTTCAAAATTTGATTAATAACTTGAATGTGATCTGTCGTGCTATATCTGTTTTTAAAACCTGCCTGTTCTGGTGATAACAGTTCAAAAAGTGCACGTGTTCTTGTGATCATTTTAATAAAAAGTTTATACAAATCGGACATCAGACTTATTGGGCGATAGTTGTTGAATTCATTTCTCGGGTCCATTTTTATGGATAAGTGATATTGTGCTCAGTAACCATTGAGAAGTTATTTCTTCGTGTATCAAAATTTCATTGAAGATTTCTGTGATTGTCTTATCAATTTCTGGTGAACCGTATTTCTCAGGTTCGTTAGTAATGCCATCTTCACCAGGCGTTCTGCCTGTTTTTAGGCAGGCAATTGCTGATCTCACTTCGCCGTTTAATAAGTCAGATACTACTTCTTTTGATTGATATGTATATCCTCTTGGAGATCAAGTTCTTTTTTGCTGTCGTAGAGTTCTCTATAGAATTCTGTTGCTGTTTTATTCATTTCTGTTCTTGAAACGAGCTTTTTGCCTTATTTATCGTGAACTCCTAATATGTGATGCTTGCGTGTAAATATTTCTTTCGTTGCTTTTTTCACCGATTTGGACTGTTATTATTTGCTTAACCTTATCTGAATTGTAGTGTCTTACGTCATCTCTAATTGTTCGTTTGACGTTTTTGTTTAATTAGGCATATTCTGATATCTTATCCGGAGTAGTTCCGTATGGTAATTTCCTTCTTTTGTTTAATAGTATCTGTGCATTTACACTATTCACTAATAACACTGATCAAAAGATTGTTTCAATAATCAACTTTATCTTGAAAGAATCGATCTTGAAAGAAATGAATAAAGTCCTCCTTAAATTCACAAGTGAAAACAATCTTCTGTCACTTTACGTTTTCTCCCATGCTCTAAAGTTATGTAAAAACTCGTTTTCTATTGGAAATAGCCTAGACATAAAAAACCTTTTGTGTAGAATCGCGACCCTCGCGAGTCTACACAAAAGGTTTTTCATGTGTTGCCTATTGCCAATAGAAAACTGATTTTTATGTACCTGAAGCTCTTCGAATTCTCACTCTCACAATCAAGCGCTCTCATTGGAATGTGATGCCAGTCGGTCTCCAGCCGCCCGCGCCATTTTGCGGCGCATTAAATAATCCTAGCGCTGCTTGATATTTTTTTCAGACGCCTTTCCGCGCAGACCAAACAGGCCCCTTATGAAATTCGCATGCGCCGTGGTTCATTGACGCAATCCCCCGTCGCCGCTGCCTCTCTCGCGAGCGTAAACATTTGCCAGCCACCCGTGCTAACGTCCGCTTCCCGTTCCTGTCATGCTCCTGTGTCTTTAGAACATCTCACTTGGGGCATCCTTACGCCTATCTATGCTTGTCAACAATTTTATTTGTGACTGGGCTGATATTGTCACAATCCCCTGTTCGTCGTAAAGTGCTATAATTATGAGAGACTATCGAATCGGTAAACACGGATTTTCTTTTTCACTTTTAATTCTTACTAGGGAATTGAAAACATTATTCACATAGTACATTCACATAATAATTTTTCTCATCGGAGTAAGTGTTTCGGAACGTGGATAATGACAAACAACTTCCACCACGTTGGACGCTTGTGTTAATTGCGATGTGCAGAATTGTGCGGGCGGGCCACGCCGAGCGAGTGGCAGGCGGGATGGCAGTCGGTCTGAGAGAGCTGGCTGACGTGCTGGCTGACGCGCGGGGGCGGCGCGGAGCGAAGCGAGAGCTGTCCGGCGCCAACGCTTCCGTTTTTAATCTCCACCCGCGCGCTCCCGTAATCGCGCACGGACAGCGCGCGTCCGTCTCGCGTCCGCCGCAGCGGAGCCTGCACCGCGCAGGTGGCGGGGGAGGGGAAAGCGAGGGGGGAGGGGAGGGGGCGGCTTCCCGTCGGGCGACCGCCACACGTGAGCGACACGGACGCGACACGGCGCCTCCTGCCAGCGAGCCCGACAGGCGAGGCCAAGGGACGTGCTCGCTAAGGGTGGAGGACGTGCGACCAGCGAGGGAGAGAAGCTTCTGGAAAGTGTGCGCGTTTGTGTACGAGTATTTAGCGGAGGAAGATGGTGCTGGGCAGAACAATTTTTGTAACACTCGAGTCCATTAGAAGAAGGGAAGGGGACCGGGAAAGATGGCTCAGGGTATCACCTCCCGAGCAAAAACACGCACTACACGTACCGAACTAATGACCGTAGTAGTTGACGTGCCCGGAATTACTAACAATCAATCAATCAATTAATCAAACGTTGCCTCAATTTTTTGTTTGACATTCCGCGAATTAATTGCCCCTTTAATGCTCTGCGTTACATATAAGTAACCACATTTCTGGTCAACAACACATGCAGCTAAGGTGTAACGGTTTTACTACTTACAGGGCAAATACTCATATAACCAGCATTTGGCGCTTGCAAGTTACAAATTTTTGCTACCAGAGAGCCCCAACAATGACTCTGTGTGCACGAACACAACGAAAGTGGCTGATCACTATGAACACAAAATTATGTTGAGCAAGGGTTAAGCTCGCGCGTTTCCTTGTATGTACGAATTTACTAATAAAAATTGTGAATACTTCTGGATAGTAGTAATATTAAAGGTTGTTGTCACCGGTGAAATTCTAGATCGGATGGTCCAACGAAATCTCCACTCCATTTATTCTTCGTTCGCCCTCAGAAAAAAGCTGATGTAACCAAACCCGAGGTATTCATCCGCCTTGCTCCGATTCTCAATCGCCGACTCCGCACGCACTACTTTCGGCCACGCGCGATCAGTATAGTCAGTGGTCGCTCAAAAAGAAAACCCGACATCTCAGATCACCAGATGAATATTAACATTGCTAATAGCTCCGCAAACGCATGTTTACAAACATTAATAGAAACTACGTAATGGTAAAACTAATTAAATCATCCTTAACTGTCAGTTTGCAAAATTAAATTTTAAAAAAATCTTAACGACAATGAAGTGAACAAGTGAATGTCAATAACCACTGTATTAACTAATAGTCACCCTTTAATCTCAATTTACTTACGATCACTCAGCTTTAGGAAGAGGTTAAATTTCTTCCATGTCTGAAGCAGATGATTCGATGTTGGAAGAGGAACCTTCGGTGATGACTATCTTGTTGACGACACTGTCACTGAAGCCATTTACATCTCACATTCTCTGTTCCTCTTTAATAGTATGCCCTTCTCCAGCGTTCTCGCGTCACTTTAGAAATACCTTGCTCGACAAGTGCTGAAAAGCGCTAAAAATGTATTTAAAACCTTCAATACCACACGTTTTTAACCACTCCGTAATAGTTTACTATAGGGTTTCACTACGGAAGGACCTGCACCGCTCTCCGACATCTTCAAGCAAACGTTTCGAACATCTTGACAAAGATCTCTAAACTGATCTGCTTCGCTTCGCATGAGCATACCGCCTCCCACCGCGCGTGACCGAACCTGCGACGGTCATCAATTCTTACATCAACAGCTCCAGTTACTTCTATGCGTGCGTGGGGTACAGTTTGCCTCTTGACTCTCCGGATTCATTTCTCCCGCTAGAGCTGATGCCAAGCAGGCGCTGGACACATAACTGTCACCGACATCGATGTCTCCTCTACCCGAAGGGCAGGCGTGGGAATAATGGTCTTCTATTTTTTAAAAAAATTTTTATTTTTTTTATTTTACGTCAAAAAAACAGTTAAAACTGCGTATGTCGTCTTCTTATTTTAGAGTCTGAAAGTTTCGTCTGGAATTTTAACATTGTGAGAGATATGAGCCACTACATCGAAAACTATTTTCTTCTGCACATGAACACGCCTGAGGTTGTAACGCGTCTACTAACCAATGGCAAGCATCCCAAAGCACGTGCTATTGTTTACACCCACTTTTTTCTTAGGGTGAACGGAGAATAGTTGACCATTCCACCACAAGGTGGTGGAACTTCACTGTATGAAATTTCGCACCTCATGTTCGTTAGCAAAAGTAAAGTCAAGTTCCATTCTCCTACGTGCCTTAGAAGTTTGTAAAATTTATTTTGAGACATCCCGAATGTGTATATAGTATATCTTCGAAGACGAATCCATAAGAACATGCTCCTAACTAGGGAGAGGATTTTAATGCTCTAAAAGATTTTGAAATATGCTATTAAAAGTATACATTAATGGCCTAAAAATGCTGATATGTGCACTTAAATATAGAATAAAAATTAACAATATTTCATTTCGTGAATAAACCTTTCTTGATAAAGTTCAGGAGAAGCATGCTTGGAATGAAAAGATATATTTTTGTGCAAACATAATCTATCCTCCTTCGCGAGAGAAATAATTGAAGAAAATATTTACCTTAGTGAATTTCATTGTATGTCTTGTTCCATTTCTTCGACCTAGAAAAAAAACGATGCCAAGAAATATTCTACGTTTGCACAAGCATTTTATCATCTATAGAAAGGGCGAAAACTGTGACAAGCCCATTCTAAAAACAATGAACGCTCACAAAATAGTGGATTCTATGAAAAGATGAAACGTTGCTATTTTAACGAAAAATGCAAAATATGCGCTTATAGTTACACGAATATGCACTAACAGGAAAAATCGTCCAAATAAACATATATATGCACTAATATGTTAGTCTACATAGCATCCTATACTAACGAAATGTCAAGAAATTTCACTTAGCTATGCTTTGAAGCAACGGAGAAAAATATGCAAAATCATAGAAATCCGCCCTCTACTCACGCTATTCGCAAAACCTGACATTAGTGACGTAGCTGTCGATTAGAATGAAATGCGGATCCTACTCAACAATTTAACAAAAAACAAAAACTGTTCTCATTATTTCACAACGTATTTAATATCAATTTTGTATTCACAATACGTACGTGTATCGTGTAGCCCTTAGTAGGTTTTGCGTCTTACAATTCCCGATTAATTGCTAACATCACCGAGAGATAGTTACATGACAAAAATCTCGTTTTTTTACATCTAATATGTAGGTAATTATCTAAGAAACAACAATACAATATGTTGGGATTATAAATGAATGAGTGTTCAAAATAACTAAACAGAAAAAGACGAAAGGTGTGTTGTGGTAGCGGCAGTGAAAGTGTTGCAGCTGACGTGGAAGTAAGCGCGAGTGCGTTCGCTTCGCGCCAAGGCGTCGGGGCTGGCGTCTTCGCGGCGTTAATGAAGTGCGGAATATTCATCGTGGGGCGAGGGCCTGTTTATTCCCCTCAGCGCGCGTCGCCTCGCGTCGCGTCTCCGGCGCCGGCGTCGCGCGCGCCGCCTTGCCGCCCCCGCAGGCGACTCGGCGAAGGAGGCCTCTCGCGAGATGAGATCACCTCGACGGGCGCTGCTCACGAGGAGGGCTGTTTCGAGGACGAAGCGTTTCAAAGAGCTTCTAACCCTACGGACGAAGTTCGATTAATATTATTTTTTTGTCGGTTTAAGATTGATTCATTGATTAATACTTCTGTGTTTCCAGGCGTATCAATTCCTATGGTCATTAGTAGGGAGAGGTTTTTTATGCCCTAAAAAATCTTGAAATGTGCTTTTAAAAAATGCGTTTATGACATAAAAATTTTGAAATATTCACTTTAATATGCAGTTATAGTTTCATTTCCTGAATAAACCTTTCTTGATAAAGTTCAGGAGAAGCATGCTTGGAAGGAAACTATATTTTAGTGCAAACTTAATACCCTACCTTACATCGCGGGAGAAATAAATGAAGTAAATATTCACCCTAGTATCTCTTGTTGCATCTCGTCTGACTGGTTTAAGAAATATGATATCAAGGAATATCGTACATTTGCACAAGCATTTTATCATCTCTAGAAAAGACGAAAAAAGCCACAAACTGTAACAAGCCCTTTCGAATCAGTGAACACGCACAAATTAATTGATTCTATGAAAAGATAAAATGTTTTAGAGATAAGTCTCTATTTTAACGAAATATGCAAACTATGCATCTATAATTACACGAAGATGCACTTACAGGAAAAATAGGCCAAAGATGCACAAATATGCACTAACATATTAATCTACCAACCAAATGTCAAGACATTCCACTTATCTGTGCCCAGAAGCAACGGGCAAAAATTCGGAAAATCGTAAAAATCTGCTCCCTAGTCACTATACTCGTCTGTCAATATTTTATTCCGGGAGGTGGCGGATTTTCTCCCGCTGGTGAATGGTGAGATTCCATTGCTGACCTACACGTCGGCTTGCGGGATATTTCCCACTTCAGGGAAGCACCTGCCCAGCAGGGACGAGTCTATGCTCTCGATTGGTCTACCGACTTGTGTGTTATTATATGATATATAATTGTGTGCACTTGTAAAGGGAGAGAATTGAGGAGGGGGAAGATCGCGCAGTCCGTAGCCCTTATCTCACGTTACTGCTCCACCTTTCGCCTCGCCTGGTATTGATCGAAGAAATCAAGGAAAGTTATCGATCAGCGCAGCTGACCGACAGAATTGTCCTCCAGAAAGCGGCTACATTTGACTTCGCTATGTAGCTAGTTTCGAAAATCCACACCGTCGGGGTTCGAACGCTAGTATCTTCCTCTCAGAGGCGCTGCAGAGATGTAGGTTTAAGTTATTGAAGAAAATTCTATCATAAAACAACGAACGATTGATGTTTTCCGAAAATGAAGCCGTAGCCCATTCCCCAGACGCCGCCACTTAACTAATTTTTCAACACAGGTTTTCATTCCCTCTCTCTCGTTTGTCCGTCGAAGTGTCCTCCAACCGACGCTGCCTGTTAGAGTCGCGCGGTGTTATCGCCGCGTGGAGCGCTGGCGCGTGTCGAGGGCCTATCAGGCGCCGGCAGCTGGTGTCGCGCGCTCGGTGGATCGCGTCCTGTCATTGCCAGGCGGCGTGGGCGGGGCGGGGGCGGGGCCGGCGAGCGAGCGCCCGCCCGCCCGGGGATTCAGCTGGACGCGATCACTCGCGCGACGCGGCGCGCGGTGTTGGGTGACAGATCACCTCGTTGAAATATCGGGCCGCGACAGGAGGCGGCCTGCCCCGTTGCCCCACCGCGCCGCACCGCGCCTGTCTGCGGGGGCTGCGCTTCCCGTCCGACACTTCTTGCACGCCAACACTGGCCTGCACGTTAATTTTCTCTCCCGCGGTTGTTTAGGATCCTTACATCCTTTCTCTATCGTCCTTATTTTATTCCCAGCACCAACTCTTCTCTTCGCCCGAAGGTACTCCCGGATTACAGCAGTCATTGTCAGTTCCATTTGTTTAAAGTTATTTCTCCATTGTAGATTGATAATTGGTTCTTTCTTGTTTGTTTCTTTCCTGTTCGAATGGTCTGTTCCTTGTAGCAGGTAACTGCTTTATACAAATATCCTGCGAAACATTAATAACGTTTCAGTAAATACTGTAAAGGAGCAACAATTCTAAATACATCCTGTGTAAAATAAGTATTGCTGTACTCTCCCCAGCCCATTTTTTGTTTGTTCTATGGGAATTTCTAGATGAGGTAACTGATATGGTTGTTAATACCGTAATTGGAGTGAAAGTGGCGATGTTCCTCCCCCGCTTGAACATGGGATCCGGCGCCGATCTATACGTCAGCAGTTGCGTAGTGTTCTTGTAACTCCGCCAGCAGGATACCTCTCCAGCCATGAGAAGCTCTAAGCTCTCGAATGGTCTGCCGATAAATGTGGTAGGACGTGCAAATGTGTGTAAGGAGGAGAAGATATAAGGAAGAGGAAGGAAAAATCGCGCACATGTCGTCCGTGGCCCGTTTGTTTGGGGACTGCTTCGGCATTCGCCTGTATTGATCGGACAAATCACTAAAAACTACCGATGAGAACAGCTGGCTGCTAGAAATCTCCTCCAGTGAGCGACGGAATTCGGTCCCGTTAGGCTGGAACCCTGCGACCTCCTGATCAAAGTCATTACAATGACATTTCTTCCCCGATCAATCCGGCTGAATTTCTATTTTCGTCCATATTACAATCCTTCCTCGATGTTAGAATCTTTCGAAAATGTTCGAAAACCTGTGTGCACGAGCCACCACAGTGAGTATGATGTAGTGGGACATCGTTTACGATCGGTGATATTCGAACTCATCAATCCTTCGCCGATGGCATCACACGCCCTCGGGGCACGCGCCTTCTGCTATTTCCCCTCTGTTGGGTCTTGGCGTCCCCTCGCGGGCCCCGGAGCCCCACCGAACCAAATTATAGCGAGCGCGGGTTAATTTACACGGCTTCGCGGCGAGCGCTCGACATGTCGCTCTAACGACGTTACGATTGCATGAGGTGCGGCGCGTCGGAGCGACTAACGCGCGTCGCAGCCGCCGCCACCGCCGCAGGGCGAATGTGGCCGCCCCCTCCTCTCTCTTACCCAACCCCCTCTGCCCCTCCCCTCCCACACGCCCCTTCCCTCATCCTCGCCACTCCCCTCGTTTGCCCCGCCCTCCCTTCATTGCCTCCGCCCTCCACCCCTCACCACTCTCCCCAGCCCTCCCTCTCCCCACCCCTCCATTCCCATCCTCAACCGTCCCTCCTCGTCCCCCGGCCGTCCTCTCCATGCACTGCCTCGCCAAGCTCGGACCCGCCACGTCCCCCTTCTCGTCCAGCGCAACCCAGCCCAGCCCCTCCCAGCCCCACGCAGCCCCACCCAGCCCCTCCCAGCCCCTCCCAGCCCCACCCAGCCCCACCCAGCCCCTTCCAGCCCCACCCAGCCTCACCCAGCCCCCCCAGCCCGGCCCTGCCTCCCCCTTCCCGTCCTCCTCCCGTCCCGTCCCGCTCCGCCCCCCTCCGCCACGTTTCCCTCTCTGCTCCACCTTTCCCCACTCTGCTCTGCCCTACTCCGCTTCGGCCCGTTACGCCCTGCCCCTCCCTGCCTCTCCACGCCCGGCTCCAGTCCCGCCTCCCTCGCTGTGCTGTGCTCCTCCCGGCTCCTCTCTTCCGCCCCCTGGGCCGACCCCGACCCCCTTCCGCTACACTCGGTCCCGCACGGCCGCGCCACACTATGACCTTCTTGGCTGCTGGCGGATTTATGACTGGCGCCTCTATGCTTTAAGCTTTATGCTGAACAAAAATATTTTTTATGACGTGATATGTCTGATGTATTCAGAAAAATAATTAGTAACATCGTACATTTATAACAGGTTACAAAGAGCTTATGACTTCGGGTTTTTCCTATATTTATGAATGTATTTTTAATCCAAAGACATATTTTAGATTATTGTGACGTACTAGAAAGAAAAACACTAACTATTTACAATATATTTACAGTATATTTACAATTAATATATAAAGATTCCTACGGCAACCTTTCAGGATCCCTAGGCCTAGCCCAGAACCACTCCGGAGCCAAAAAGCAACGCGAGGTGCGAAGCTGTCGCATAGTGGTTACATGGCCTGTCGCCAAACCGATCTTCCCCCCATTCCACACTCCGGCTGTAGAGCGGGTTTCCCCGAAGCGGCCCGACCAGCAGCGGCGCCGAACCATTCGCGACGGCTACATTATAATAGCCTATGTGTACAGAAAAATAATAGTAAATTTCAATGGTTGTGTATTTTGCAGAATGTCGTAGCTAGTGTCTTAGGTGATTCTCGAACTGATGAAAGACCACTAATCGAATACCGCTTAATTCGACGCCATCAGTTAGTGGTGCCGAGTGAGAGCAGCACCTGGGCTGCGACGTGGGACTGTGGGAGTATGTGGGAGCACGCGTGTGGGCGGGGACGAGTAATATGCGCTCCTGCGGAAATCGTTTTGTCGCAGTGCGGAGCAGCGCCTCGCGCCTCTGTGCCTAGCGGCGCGCACCGCGAGGAGCGACTTTCGCGCCACGTTCACAGCCCTGCGACCGCGCTCTCCGATGATAACGCCCGGCGCGAGGTAATAGAGCGAGGCACACTAAAACTCACGTTGGGAGTTGAAAAAATGGAAGATAACATGTTATTAACTTGTAGCTCTCTGACCTCGACACAGAGTGACGGAGTACTATTACAAGAAAGCCATTCGTCTGTTAATAGCAATATGGTCGTAAAAGTAATGTCTTGCAACTTTTTCTCATGTAATAGATGTAGCTTGGATACGGTGTAAGCGCTATGGATGACTCGCGAATTTCAGATATACCATTTAGGACCCTACATTATTTTGTTCATTACGCTTGCATATCTCCTAATAATACAGTATGTACACGGCGCTCATAGTCTTGACGAAAGGGAGAAAGTTAAAATAAAATAAGTAAATATTCTGTGATGCTGACATGTGATCCAACTTGCATTCCATTAATGAGAGGTGTCAAGAAGATAAACAAATTAACTAATTTCATTGTACTTAAATTAACAAAAAACAATTAAATACTATAACAATTCCGATTGGTATATGTATACATGATGTCCGTCACACGAAGAATACGTAGTTTTGATACCTTCTTGAATAGTGCTTTCATCGCTCACGTCTCCGACAGACGTATTTTACGACAAAACTTATAATGAACCACATATCTGGATAATAAGTTTATGTCTAAGTGTGTATGTTTTATTATCTATATGTTGATTTCATAATATACATTTTTTAAATTACCAGTTTGAATTGGTCTCTCCTGATGAAATTTGAAATATCTAATTACATCTGTACCGTAGGAGTGCAGGAGAAATGCCATAATGGCTGCTCTTTGCGTAATGATCTAGAAAGCGTTTACAAAAAGTGAATAGTAAAAGCTTAAGGATATTTACTACGAGTAGTAGTACAAGTGTAAGTGAAAAGGAGATGTGAAAAAACATTTCATTACTTTTCATCAAAATTGTGAATGGAAAACTCCTCTATGAATACAAATATTACTCCATTACAGGTACAGGCTGAGACGGCAGCATTGCCGTTGACTATGGATCGCTGGCATCGCTGGCAGGGAGATCCTGAGGTTCGAAATTGACGATGGCGGACTTTTGCGGTCTGCTGCTAATTACATAACTAATACGCATGGTTTATTTGTGCCCTTCTTACCTCAACTGAAGCTTTCCATCTCTCTCTCTCTCTCTATCTCTCTCTCTCTCTCTCTCTCTCTCTATATATATATATATATATATATATATATATATAGAGAGAGAGAGAGAGAGAGAGAGAGAGAGACACACACACACACACACACACACACACACTGTACATACAGACACACACACACACACACACACACACACACATACTCCGTACAATGTGTATTTCGAAAAGTGTATTGATAATTACTAAGTTGATTATTGAAGGAAATTCCATAGCTTGGTCTCTGTTATTGTTTCTTCCTCCCAGCCCGATGTTTCCTATTGCTCTGCTTTCACGATTTTCTTTTTCTCTTTTATTTGCATTCCAGTCTCCACAACGAGATTATCTTCTGTCTTAACTTTCCCTATTATATGTATGACGTCGTGGTATATGACATTGTCATTTACAGATTGGCAAGTTGTGTAGCTTTAAGGTACATAAGTGTTTCCAGTCGCACAGCTGTAGCCCACTACTGACCACCACACCGTCATGTTGATTGTGCCCGTCGAGTGTTCTGCCCCCTGTCGCTGCTGTGAACGCAAGCCGCGCCACACCCGTGTCAGGGAAATTGCCCGTGGAAGATTCTGTTCCCCGACCTCCGAGTGCATCGGTTTGTCTTGTGCCTTACCAGGTTTTTTTTCGGCGTGCGTGGGAACGCAACGATTTTAAAAGTGATTTCCACGGCGTAAGGTCCTGGACTCGGCTCTTTCTATGCCTTTCCGTCTTGAGGTATCCTCCGTTTTGCTACCAGCCACCTCACAGCTTGAGCGTTTGACGTCTGGTTTTGCAATTACGTGACGGCCTGCCTTACTTCTCCGACCGTATTTCGTCGGACCGTTTGGTCCCCATTGAGTAGATGTGTTTTCAGCATTAGTGCATGGAAACTAGTACTTATCTTCCCTGTTTATTGATTGGAAAGTGTAACTTTGCTGTTCGCGTGCACCAAACAAGTCATAGCGTGAACAAGGCTGCCGCTTTGCATGTTGAGAATCATCCCAACAGCTTAAACTTGTAAGTATCCATGAATTCATATTAAAAAGTAATGCCAGTCAAAAATAATTGATGTTTTGGCGTGCTCAATTCAAAATGCTGGACTCGGTTCCTATCGTCGCCTCGCTTGTCGACATCTAATTCTTACAATAAAGACTAACTTGTATGTGTACTAGCTATGTAAAACATAAATTGTGTACGATTGTTTTGGACATAACTGGAATTATCTTCCTTTGCAGACCATGCGTCCGCCACCCTACCCCAAACACATTTACCAACCACTCTGACTCCGCTTTTTTCCCTCTGATTTGGCCTTTCCAAGATGGCCTTCACAAAAGATTAATATTTTATTAGTATTTGCCATTTTTCTTTCGTCATATATCTCCTGAACGTTCACAACTTTCCCAATCTGTAACAAAGTATTGGACTTTTTGAAAAAGCCTCTTAAGTTGTCTCACGCTGCAGATTGGATGAAGGGACAATTTTACATACGAATGGTTTAATTCAAGAAGCATCTATCATGCTGTAAGATTTTTTTCGTTGCTTTCCGCGTTCGATGCCGCTGACCAGAAAGTGAGTCGTCCTTTGATTGAAGACATGCTTTGCTACTGGGACAAAAGAGTGTTCGAACATTGTAATAATGCAACTTTCTTTCAATCACAATGAGGCTGGATACGTGAATCAAGAGGCAATACCCCTAGTGGCATCATGACTAGGATCTCTGCCCAGCAAAGGTGTTCTTTCTCTGTATACAGATGTCTCAGAATAAATGTTTCAAACTTCTGGGGAATATAAAGGGATCAAAGTGATCACATTTTACCAACCAACTTGTTTATTGTGCGATATTTCTTACAATGGAGCTACCCTGTGCCATTTGCCCCTGAATGTTAGGAAACCCAATATTCTCAGATGTTCGGCAATGATTTTAAAATCTCCTTCGCGGCAGTTTGACCTGCCGTACACCTGGCTATAAGGGGCATATGTCCATAATCCAGGGGCATAGGTCATATATGTATGTGCAAAATTTGCAACTACAAGAAGTCTATAGTATTTATTTTGAGACATCGTATATAGGCCGAACGAAGGACGTTTTTATTTATTGTCGACGTATCCGGCGCTAATACTCAGTTTGAGAGCTTACCGTCTTTGTTTTTTATGACCAACATCAACTAGTGCCCCGTGAAAGTACGTTTCTCCGGGAAAGAGAGATTCAAAAATCAGAGTCGTCGCAAAGATTTCCTTCCCTGAGGCTAAACGTCGGCACCAGGGTAGAAATTCAGCAGACCTGTCACGATCCTTCTCTAGTGCCCTAAAGACTAAGTCCTTGGGGGTAACGGCAAGTTGTCAAACACAACGTGCTTCCGCTCTAGTAGCGCACTTCAATTGTCAGATTCTCTGCCATTTTCCCCTACGCCACAAGCACAGCTTGTGTGGCGTTGCTATGTCAAACACACTTTCTTTCCTCGCGGCGCCTTCCTGGGCAGGCCAGGCATTTTCATTCCGAGCTTTCAACGGTAGAACTGTACCGGTTATACAGCGCACCATTAACATTTCAATGTATGTAAATATTCCGCCTCAAAGAACTTTGTAGAGGAAAGGGGAATCAATAGCTACCTAAAATTCGCGTGTCCATGGTACTTCGGTGCCCAGCTGTGTTTTGGATATTGATAACTGCGGCGGAAATTTCATTATGTGACAGCTAATACGGCGAACGAATAACATTTGCGGACATGTGAAGGTACACATAATTTGCGAGTCCGCCTCGGCATGTGACGTTCGGCCCGCAGAGTTATCTTGTCGTTTTTGGACGCGTATTTTATGGCCTTCCATCACAATGCAGATTTGTGAGCGACATGAATAAACATCGCTTTCAGCGCATAATTAGGTTGCGCGGTGGCGCGCGGGCGATCCGGCCCACGGCGCGTGCCCGTGCGCTCAGGTGCATTAGCACCCCGCCCCTCGACAACCTGCCCCGCTCCGCTCTATCCGCCCCGCTCCACCCGCGCCCATCCGCTCCACCCCGCCCCGGTCCATCCGACCCGCCCACCCGCCCCGCTCTACCCACCCCGTTCCGCCCCGTACCGACCCGCCCTGACCCGCCCCGACCCGACCCGCCCCGCCCCGCCCCGACCCGCCCGTGACGCGCCCCGACCCGCCAGGCTTCCCGCCCGACCCGCCCCGACCCGCCCCGACCCGCCCCCGACTGACCGGCCCGACCCGCCCGACCCGCCCCGACCCGCCCGACCACCGACCCGCCCCGACCCGCCCCGACCCGCCCCGACCCGCCCCGACCCGCCCCAGGCCACCCCCGACCCGCCCCGACCCGCCCCGACCCGCCCCGACCCGCCCCCGACCCCCGCCCGACCCGCCCAGGCCCGCCCGCCCCGTCCCGCCCCGCCCCGACCCGTCCCGCCCCCGTCCCGCCCCGTCCCACTGACCCGACCCGACCCGACCCGACCCGCCTCGCCGCCCCGACCCGACCCGCCCGATCCGACCCGCTCCGCTCACTCCCCGCCACGCGCCGCTCCGTCCCCTCCCACTCCGCCCCGGTCTGGCCTGTCCCGCTCCGCCCCGTTCCGCCCTGCTTTCGTGCCATTCCACCCCGTTCCACTCCGTCCTGATCAGTTTCACCTGGCTTATTCCCTTCCTGCCCCGACCCTCGCGCTCCATCACTGTCCTCCGTTCCACCCCACCCCACCTCGCTCCGCCCCACCTGGCTCCGCTCCGTCCCGCTTCGTTTGCTCCGCTCCGTCAGCCCTGGACCGTCCCGTTCTCCATGTCCGTCTCACCGCATCCCGCCCCACCACGCTCCTTCCCGCCCCGCTCCGCGCTACTCGTTATGAGTTATGGCTACGGTTTGCGAAGCCTTCGCTCAGTTCTCTCACTCGTTGCTGGGTGATTTATAAATGCGAAGTTGACCGGAAAACAAATCAAAACTAGTTCACAGAAGTTGAGAGGGACAAAATACTCTTCGAGCTGTGCATCACCTGACGTGTTCAGATTCTATTGTTCAGTCTCGGCTCGTGGTTTCATAAATGGGGAAGGCTGCAAATGCATTACATTACATTGCATTTGTATACATTATCTCTTCCGATCACGACTACAGTCCTGTAGACTTCGCGCTTCCGATAAAGGCTTAAGGGAGTAGCGCTCCTACCGCTTATTGGGAAAACTAGTTCATGCGCAATGCTACTCGCTGAGCTGCACAGTAACGCTATCTCATGAGCACACCCTTCTTCAGTTCCTAGGCCCCACCCTTAAAGGCTGCCTGGCTGCAGCCTTCGTCCGCCGGTAAGCCTGTGCAGTGAATGCATGACGTCACCCCTCCACGTTTTACACAGGGCTTATGGCGGAATGAAGTGGGAGCCAAACGCTGTTGTCTTCTCTGTCAGCAGCTTCAAATGAGTTACGGCCGACCGTTAACGAATTGACAAAGAAACAATTTGATATGATTGTTATATAATATGACTCAGAAATCCATTATTAATAAATACATACATTTATAAATATATATTTAAATTTCTTTCAGGGGGCGATTTTTCTAGGAGAGGCTCTGCCTTACAGCCTTTAATAACGAGCCGTGCCTGCTATTGTTACTTGAGCATGGGGTAGGGTCCATGTCAGGAATCCTGTCCTAGCCTTCATTTATTGCATTCCTTCTCGCGCGAATCTCGTTCTCTCTAGTGGGACTGCTCCGCCTACTGTGCTTGTCCCACCAGTGCACTGCTTGTTTTCCGCACTTCGTTTAGCATCGCTAATTTACACGCCTGCCCTTGTTACCTATTGACTCTCGGAACAGGTCCTTAGTATTTCTCGTAACAAATGACCGCATTTCAGCACGATAATTTACTCATTGATATTCTCTCGTCTCATCATTCTATACTCTTTTCATCAGTTACAAAACTTCAATTAGCCGTCCCCGAAAGTCTTTTTTCTCTCCAGGATTTTGTGTGTGTATTCTGATCAAGTGTTTGCAACCTCTACTAACATCCTTTTCAACACCCCCAGAGTTTATGAGGTCTAATGATCCTCATCCTAATGTAGCAAACCGTATGCATAACCACTGCGTGAGATGGCTCAAGGCATCAACTGATGTCAATGCAGTCCCTCTGTCCGGGGGATCCTAGATTCGAGTCCCGATGGTGGCAGGATTTTTGACACTAGCTTGTCAGCTAAGTCGAATTCAGTTGCTGACTGTAGGGAAATTCTAGCGGCCGGCTGCTCTGATGATGTTTTCCGTGATTTCTCCGATCAACAACAGGCGCATGCCGGAGCAGTACCCTAACAAACGGGCCACAGACCGCGCGCGATCCTTCCTTCCTCTTCCTTCTTCTGACCTCATCCCTTACACACACTTACACTAACATGTGCTACACTACCACATATTCCGGGAGACCGGTCGGGAGCTTAGAGCTAGTCCGGGCTGGAACGGTGCGTCGCTAGTGGGAGAAAGAAACCTGGTTGGGGAAAACTCGGCTAGCCGACGGTAGGTCTGCTCCGGATCCCGCCATACAGTGGGGAAGACCACCTCCATCTCCTGAGAAACAAACATGCACTACACTAACGGGACTAATGACCATAGTAGTTGACGCGCCCGGAATCACTAACAATTCATTTCTTCCTTATCTAGGGCTACACTCGCGTCGTCTCGTGAGCTTTTTGAATGGAGTGCGCCTGCCTGTCAGGTCAGTTCCTGGCTTGCCCACCGGCAGCGCTCTATGGAATCGCTCTCCTCGTTCGTCGCGGTGCCTTCCACGCCCAGCGAAAGCCGTCGTGCTGAGTGGCTGGTTGGCTGCTCGCGTCGTCGTTATCAGGAAGTTCCGCGATTGAGTTCTCCAAGGAAAGCTATTGATTCGCCATGGTGCGCGCGCGCGGGCGGGCGGGCGCCGCTAAGGAGATAAAAGACTTAGGTGACTGCGAGTTGAAAAGTTGGTCGCCGATAAATCCCGTCCCGCGCGGGCGGAGGCTGCCCATGGCGCCTCAACGCCGCCGTCGCGCGCGTCGGCCTCTCCAACCGAGCTCCTCAGCAACCCTACCCGGCTGGGCGTAACTCTCACCCGGCATTGCCACCGGGAGCTCATTGCATCAACTGATGTCACTGCAGCGCTCTGACCGGGAGGTTCTAGGTTCGAGTCCTGACGGCGGCAGGATTTTCGACTTTAGCTTTTTAGCTAGGTCGAATTCAGTCGCTGTCTGGAGGAGAATTCTAGCTGCCGGCTGCTGTGATCGGTAGTTTTCCGTGGTTTCTCCGATCAACACCAGGCGAATGCCGGAGCAGTACCCTACCAAACGGGCCACGGACCGCGTTCGATCTGTCCTTCCTTTTCCTTGTCCTATCCTCTCCCCTTACACACACACACTTACACTAACATGCACTACACTACCACATATTCCGGGAGACCGGTCGGAAGCTTAGAGCTTGTCTCGGCTGGGGCGGTGTCCCAGGTGGGAGAGTCCTGTTTAGGGGGAAATCCCGCTAACGGACGGTAGGTCGGCGCCGGATCTCGTCATCCAGCGGGGGAAGATCACCGCTATCTCACGGGGGGAAACATGCACTACACTAACGGGACTAATGCCCTAATGTTGACGCCGGAATCAGCAACTAACCCGGCATTGTTGCTCACTCCGTCTGAAACGACGCAGATTGTGAGTAGCAAAGGAGGCGGATTTTCGAAACTAGCTAGAAATGCGAGTCGAATTCAGCCACAGCGCTGTCTGGAGAAGAATTCTGGTGGCCGGACGCTCTGATCGGTAGTTTGCCTGATTTCTCCGCCCAACACCAAGTAGATACCGAAGCAGTATCCTCACAAAGGGGCCAAGGACCGCACGCGATATTTCCTTCCTGTTCCTTGTCCTATTCTTACCCCCTATTTATACCCACTTTTACTTACAAAAAAAAAAAACTACACTACCACACATGCCGGGACACACGTCGGAGGCCAAGCTTAGAGCTTGTCTGGACTGAGGCTGTCCCGCTCTAGGAGAGACACCTGGACGCCCTGCAAGCCGATGTGAAGATTGGCGCCGGATCTCAGCATTCGGAGAGGGAGGGTCACCGCCACTTCTCGATGTAAATATTCTCCTCACTAACTAATGACGAATAACAGTTGACGCAGCGGCAGACATCAATCAATCAATAAATGCTGCCGGCAGTCCTTCAAACTCCGTTACGTTACTCCGCAACCCCAACGTACACGTAATGCATATTTATGTGAAATGCAAAAATACACCATCTAGAGAAGCATATTTTAAAAATCCCTCACCCTGGTAGGAATGGCCCCAAAAAAGTACGCTATCCACGACCTATATGATCTGCAGGGAAATGCATGTAATGAATATTAATATCGAATAGCTACTAGTGACTACGTGCTTCTTGCTTCCTCAAAAAATGAGCATCAGATAGGAACAACGTGAACGACAGTCAAGAGATAAATCGAGTAACAAATCCGATTAATTTTAAACTCCAAATCAAATTGGACTGTAACCAAGAAGTGATATAACTGTCCATAAAATTGAAATATGTACAATGTGAAAATCCGCTGTAATTTCATTTCTCTTTTGCCGTCTTTATTACGGTACAGTCTCAATTAACCTAGCTAGTTTGACTATAACCTTGGAGGAACCACGAATGAATAAGTGAAATTGGCAAACTCCAACACTCAGATTTGCTTTAAAATTATACTAACGAATGTTCAAATCATCAAAAGCAAGTTATGGAAATTTTAGCTTCTATGGGATGAGGTAGAAAATTTCGACTTCCTGTGCCATTTAATACAGAGCAGAAGGAATCGGAAAGTTGAAAGTGCTCGATAAATCACTTTCAGAAGCGTCAACAGACCTTGAAAGAACATTGAAACAATACATTTTTTTAAAATTCCTTTTTGAAAATTCTACAAATGTTAAATAAATACAAATGTTAAAAAGGAATGTTAATGTTTTTCTGTAATGAAATTCTAAAGTAACAGAGTACAGATCCACAGTAATTTATTGTTGTGTCTTCCCTGTTAACTGACCGGAAGAAGTAGGAAAGAACTGAAATGTAGACAACAAGTTTTCGGTATGTATGCAAAATTTTAATTTGTTTTAGGAAATATATTTAATTGTTTAAATGAAAATTTTTAGTAACTTGAGGACACATATGAAGAAGAGAACAACTTCTTTTCGACTGTTGTGTGTAATGTTTACTTAAAAAAATACGTAATTGCGAATGAATATATCAGAAAACAATTTTGTAGTTAAGAAAATATTATATTCCGTGGTGGACCTGTGCGAAAGTTCTGCCATGAGCAAATCATTATTGTTTGAGAAATGAAATAGGCATAATACTGAAATACGACTTAGAAAGTTTCTGACAATTTGAACACTTCAAAACATTATAAGAGTCCGTAAATGTATCTTTGCGAAGTTTACGGCAGAAGAAACATTACCCTGTTTTAAGGCCATAAAACGCATTGCTTCCGAAGTGTGCACGAAGGCGCTGTGTTGCGGCATGGCGTGTGCTGAGGGTTGCAGGTGCTCCTGCTTTTTCTCTAAAAATAAATATTAAAAGTAGCGCAATTGAAAAAATCTTGATAAGAAAACGTCAAGTTGACCGAACTCCTTCCCCCCCCCCTTCCCCCAAATCCTGATTGCCGCACTGTAAAGGCACCAAAATAGTCACCATTCCTCAGCGCAACGTACAGAGGGGATAGAACAACAGACGTAAACATACAATAATCTATACTCCAACTAAAGTATTTTAAAGTCTACTCGAATAATTAAAAGTTATTAAAATGAAGTCTTTTCTTGAAAACACGGAATATTTCCCTTAGTGCTGAAACAAACTGATCCTAATTTTTTACTTTAATTCCCTTTGTGCGATTTGTCCACAGTACATTTATTCACAGAGGGTGTGTTTTTTTATTTAAACTTTTAATTTTTCATTACATTAAAATCCTTAATTTTTAAATAATTTTTCAATTGTGTGTATTATGTTACGAATATTAAATGCATATTTGAAAGGAAGAGTATAAAAACCATGTTTTTTATCAATGTTGCATGATAGTTCGCATTAGTTTGTAAAGGTACAATGAGTAAAATAAACGAATAATTAAAAGTAAGTTATTTATGAGATGTACATCTCATTGCTCCTTTCACGAGCGTGTTTCTCTCATCGCAAATCTGTATACGTGTGCACTCGCTCGACACCGAACAACTAAACCGGCTTTGGGCGTTCCAGTCGGCAGCGAGGGGGAGAGAGAGGGAGAGCTAGAGGGGCGGGGGACGAGTCTTTTTAAGACTTAAAGCCCCACGTCATCAAGTAGTAATGGATTTCGGCTTTTTATGGGCGCTCCCGTAAGGCGCTTACTCCGCCGCCGAACTGGCGATGGCGGCCGGGCGGGCGAGGCACAGGGCACCGACGGCCTCCGCCCCCCACCGCTCTACACCCCCTCCACCCCACAGCCACCGTCTCCTTCGCGGACATCCCCGCCTCCGAGTCTTCCTGTTCCTGAGGCATTTGATTAACAATCACTCGGGACTTGTTAAGGCGGCGCAGAGGCGGGCACCCGCGCTCTGCACGCAAATGGAGGGGCTTTTTTGTGCGACTTAGGTTCGCCTACAAGGGACGGAGGGCGTGCGGTCTGGGTTTGGGCTCCGTTTTTAATGGTGGACTTACTCCTTGGTCTACTTGCTCCCGTTCCGCTTTCCACCCTGGTCTGTAAATACAGTTCACCTCTTCCTGAGTAAAGAGGAGTTAGCTGTGTAGGTTCCCTCGACCTTCCAGAAGCCCTTGCTTGTCCTGTTCTTTTGCTTTTCCTTCTCTATTCACTCTTTCTCCCTTATTATCCTCCAATTTTTCTCTCTTCCCCTTCTCCTTTTTCTTCCCTTCCTCATCCACCCATTTTCCCCCTTTACCTCCTCACTCCTTTCTCTTCCTTTTCTCATTCCTTACCTTCTTTTTCCTTCTTGTTCTCTTCTCTGTCACATCCCCCTAGTCGCAACTTGTCGCCATCGTTTGCATCTTTTTCCTCCCTCTCTCTCTCCCCCTTCCTGTCCCTCCGTCTCCATCGATCCCTCTGCCTATCTGTCTTTCTCCCGCCCTCTGCCGTCCCTCTTAACTCCTTTTTGCGGAGTAGTTCTTTTTCAAAACCACTCCTGCCGCCATCACAAATAAAGTGACTCGAGCGACCGCCGCCCACTCGCTCTCCGCGTGCGGAGCCGCAGCCTTTCTTCTGCCGCCGCCGCCGCCGCCTTTTCGCTGTTTGCTTTCCGCCCGCGCGCGGGGCGGAGGGGGCGTGCCGGCCCGCCGCGCCGCTCCCAGAGCTGCGACCCTCCCAGGGCGCTTCGGAGGGCCCTGGGGCAGACCCTCTTGCGGAAGAGGTGACGCAATTTGTGTACATAAAGTTAATTCTTAGTGATGAAGTAGCCTTTACATCCAAGTTTTCTTATTGAAATCCGGAAATGTGTTAGAGGTCATTGTGGGACGGATTTCCAAACATCCACATGATCTGATTCCTTTACTACTCCTGGGTATTATTATCCATCTGCAGTGCGAGTGGTCCGAAGTTCGCAGTTTTGGCTGGAGGGCAGCAGTGTGCTACTGTTTCTAAAGAATGCCATCACATTGATTCATTATAAAGCGTAATGAAATGATTTATACTATCACATTTCAGTTTGTTGTATTCAACTATTGATCATACGGGGCTTTCATTGCTATGCATGTTTCCGTATAAATATCGGGGCTTAAAAAATTAATGCAGGTTCAAAATATTATCTAAACTGTTTGAATTACATTCCTATACTGTTTGAATTACATTACATGCATAAATTTCTGCACACTTCGTAATTAAACGCTCCAGTCCTCAAAAGACCGGTAAATAAATTTATTTCAAATATGATATTTATTTTTAATTCGATCTGCTTAAGGTCACCTTGCCCTTTCTTCGTAAGTTAAGCCATTTCTTTTCCGATCACATTTCGCAACATTCGCGGTACCACAGGAGACTCCTACCTTTGTAGGCGCATCTTTCCAACCCGTGGTGCGGTCTTTTGTATTCTGGATGGAATGAAATGGGAATTCAGATCTGGCACAAGACTTTTCTGTCATACGTGCCAATCGCATGAACAAGACATTATGCCTTTTGCGGGATTCGATTCACACCCTTGGCTAATGTGGCTATTACCTCTACTCTCTCCACTGCCTAGGGTTACAGGCAAAAGTGACAAATTAAATTGAAAATACGAGTTTAGTATCGGTTGATACAATGTTAGGAAAAACTTGGGTAAGTGTTCTTAATTTATTATCCACTTCCTACGATACACCAGTCCCAAGCACCAATCACCACGCTTAGTCAACGTTCAAATCTTTACTGTTAGTCTTCCCGAGTAATTGGAAAACTAAGACCTCTGTGAGAAAATGATGTTGCTCAGTAACACCGCTTTCGTATATCTTTCTCGCGGCGCAGCTACATCAATTTCTTGTCCTGCATCTCTAAAAGCTGTGTGCTACCTTATAATTATGTACCAGAGTTGTGGGATGAAAATTAAGCATTTCGTAAGCGAGAGCGTGCACCGCCGCTCTGACTCGTGCGAATAGTGTGGCGACATCGTTAACAATACATCGATGTTCAAAATTAAAACAGCGATGTGAATAATACATCGACCTGAATCAATCGATGTTTTTAGACATCGATGTTTTAAAGGTGATTTAGTAATCTATCGCATTAAATTCGCGCGCAGTAAAATTTAATTCGACGGTGGTCGCACACGTTGAATTATAATTAAAATTTAACTGAAAACAAAATTCAAAACGCCGCTCTATGAGCAAAATACGAGGAAAGACGAAGGAAATGTCATGGTATAATTATTATTTCAGGCGAGGGATAGTGTGCGTGATGAAGGGAACTTACAAACCGCTGTCGTGTGATTCAGTGGTACCATCAGCTATTATTTCATATTTTAACTTTTACAAAATTGTGGTTATGGGAAATTTGCATTCTCGAACAAAACATCGAATAGAAAATATCAATTTTCAAAAACCATCGACTTCAATACATCAATGTTTAAAACGTCCATAATTGTACAGGAATATCGATGTTTTGAAAGGATCGACATCGATGGCGCATCGCTTGGTGGATCGTGGCATTGGGCTAGGCAGGGCAGGGCGCGCAGGTGTCGGGGCCCGAGCAACGCCGCGCTGCGGGGGTTCTAGGAAACGGCGCTTGATGGCATAATCGAGGAAGCGGCGGCCACGTGCGGGTGACAGACATTCAGAGCGGCAGTGCGCCGGGGGGGGGGGCGCGGCCAAATGCGACACGGGACGCGGCTCGCACCTGCCCCAGACAGGCTCCTCCCCTTTGCATAATCGCTCTCGCCTCGCTCTTTCCCGCAACATGCAACGCTTCGTCCTTCTCCCCCACACTTCTTTCCGCTCGTTATATTTCTCTGATAAAACTAGTAAACACAATTTTACATTCCTTTCTGCACTTTCCATGTATATTTAATGTACCGGAATATTATTTTAAAGCCGCCCACTAAAGATGATATTTTTGTTTTGGTTTATTATTCGATGTATTCTTTTTCAAAATATTTTTTTTCCACTTTAGGGACATTATTTTTAACATATTGAAAATTTACTGCCTTTAGCCAGTCACCTTTGGATTATTTAAAACTTATCTGAAGCTATACCCTTAATTCGAAATTAGAATTAGAGAAATAGTAAAATTCTACTAAACACACATAATCAAATTCTACTAAATTCTCTAAACAAATGAAAGCGTAGGCATCCGTAGCCGGATTAATACTTTCTTGGCTGTCCGGAAGACGCCGCGACCTGGACACATTTTCCATCGTTTCGACTGCCATACTGCAACCTTCCTCAGGGCGAAATGCATTTCCCAATGCATGCAAAATTGATATGCATGAAAGTTGCAGTTTCATCCAAAACGTTGACAACTGTGTGTAGGACGGGCGTCTCCAGGACAATCAAGTATCTATTCTATAAACAAAATTAATTTCCAATAAAAAACAAAACAACACTAGGATAAAACGTATTTTCTATTGTTTTATTCTTGGGTTTTTGTAACTTGTCAGTTGACATAAATCAGCTGTTGACGGTTTCATCCAATCGGGAGTTTAAACGTCACCGTGATGACGTTTTAGCTCTCGATTGGATGACATCGTAACAGCTGATTTACGTCAACAGGCAGGTTATAAAAACACAAGTATAGTCTAAGCACAACGTTTCGACCAGTAGAATTCTGGTCTTCTTCATCTGGCGAGTCAGATGACATAATATACATTCCGGTTTAATTAATATATTCATTAAATACTTTAGATGTAACATTTAATCAACGTATTTCTAGATGTTAAATTCCAACGACCAACATTATTTTTAACGTTTCATTTCGTTAATTTACAGTTAGAGGTTGATTTTGTGAAAACAATTTAAATTCCGCCTTATATTTTAATTCCCCTTCTTCATTACTTTCTTTCGGAAGTCTCAAATTCTTTCCCACCTGCTCTCTCATTGCGTGGTTAAAAACCGCTGCTCCTGCCTGCGGGCTGCGCTCCAATTTGTCAGGGCGGCAGCGGCCTCTGTCGATCTCCAGATGCCGGTCGTGGGCCCTGCGTCGCAGGGCAGGCCTTGTCGCTTACGCAGCGCAGCGCGCCCGCGCCTGGCGCCCGCCGCCTCCGCCGCCCCCGCTGACAAATGAGCGCGCCGCTTCATAAAACAGAGATGAGGCGGAGGCTGCGACCGAAGCGCCGCGCGGCGGCGAAGGCGGCAGCTGCGCTCGGCACGATAAATCCCTGACGCCCTTCCCAACCCTTCCCTCCGACGGGCAGATAACATTATTAAGCGGCCGGATCCTCATTCGCTGCTTCTCGTTTTTCGCTGCGCCTATACTCACGGTTCGGTCGAGGTCGGGGCGAGGGGCGGGAAGATGAATCGGCGACTGTAGTTGCGTGTCACAGCTGATAGCATTCTCTGTATTGGTATAGCAATTTGCTACTTTGAACGCTTGAACTGACCTTCGGCCCAGGAACAAGAATTGCCTACTTTGGTGAGTTTTGATACGAAGAATAAGCAATTAAATTAATTCCTGTTCACTTCCCCAAGAAAATGTTTCATTTTTAAAAGTTATTAATTCTAAATTAACATCGCCCGGTCAATTGAAGATGAAATGGCTTTAGGTGAAATAACAGGCAATACACGCTTATAGGACCGATTATAGCATAGGCCTCCCTTCTAGTACCTTACTATTTCGTTAATCCAGCAGTCCCACGTTGGATTCCCAGCCGCGGGAAGTGCTAATGCTTTTGAGTAATTCGAATGTAGTTACTTGACATTCCTCAAATCATTATTTACTGGTATTTCTCATTTCCATAGAATCTCTTATTCAGCTGGGCTGTGCTCTATTCAGCAATTAGAGCTAGACTGCCCACGGTGGCCCGTGTGCCACTCGGCAGCAAACACTAGGCTAGAGCCGATAGCACTCCAGAGCCTCCTCTGCCCTTTCCATTCGGCTGACTGAGCCCATACAGGGAGACACCAGTTGCCCGCAGATATGCATTGTACCAGGGCACGCCAACTTGGCCACTCTCGTGAGCGCTCTGTTTAAAGGATTCTGATGTTTCTCCTGTACGTATAATTGTCTACTAATGATTGGTTCTTAGAGATGGTAATGAATTTGGAGAAAACGACATAAACTCGGAAGTTGCAGGTGCATTTCAGCTGCGGTTACAAGTTTCGACCACGGAAAGTGAACAAGGAGCAGATTTCTTCGCGACACCATTTTTCCAAACGCAACGGTATTTGTGTTATCCTACAAATAGGGCTGTAGGTGGCGGATTTTTGAACTCTGCAAATTACCAACCGCACGTATTAAAATTACCGCCCAATGTGTCTGTAATAAACGCAACTCGCGGAATGTTAGCCTTGTAACCTTAGTTTCTGATCACTTCTCGTACCTTTTTGGAATCCATTTTCTTCAGCACGTTTTTGTTGCTGTAGATCACTAGTTTAGTAATATTTCGTCTAGTTTTAACCTGGGAATACAAAAATTGACTTGTGTACTTCCTCCCACAATAATAGCTGTTAATTTTGTTTAGTGTCAAACATTTCTCGAACAAGGGAGGCTCCCGCCGAAGCTTGCGGCCGAGACAGCTTCAGATGTAATCCTGCAAAGTGCACGCACTAAGTGATGATGCGCCGTCAGGGAATATGGATGACGTTCGCTCCCTCGGCCCGTCCTACGCGCCTAACGCCTCAGCGTCGGCGTCTCCAGGAGGGCGGAAGCGCCCGAAAGGGTGACACTGTTGGGGCCCCATTGAATTGGGATAGACAGTCGACGGAGAAGATACTGTATTATTATCCATTTGATGAAGAAAATTATTGCAAATTTAATTCATTATTGGAAATTAAACCTCCTATAAAATTATCCATCACTGATGAAGAAAATTATTGGAAATTGAATACATTATTGGAAATTGAACCACCTATAAAATTATCCATTACTGATGAGGAGAATAGTTGGAGGCTGAATAATTTTACTAATTAGCAAAAGCAGTAGCTACGAGTGGCTTCTTCAACTGAAGGCGCCAAAAGATATGCACTTGAAAAGATCAACAAAATATATTCAACAAATAAATGCAATAATTATTTTCCCCTAAACTTTTCTGCCTCTTTTTTGTTTTATTAAAGACGAACGCGCAAGTGCAAAAAACTTACCTGTTGTGATTTTCTATATTGAAACGCAGCCCTTCGAATTTATATTCCCTATCACTTTGGAGTAATACTAAAATATTTAACGTTGACTACATTTATTCAGGAATCGTGCTACCAAGTAAATAATATTTGGGACGTGTGGCAGCTACTCGCTTGGCTCAGAAACTCTGTACAGTGTAATACATATTTAAGCGAGATTTCCACGCGTGTGTCCATGCGCAAAGCCAACACTAATGCATTCGGAGATTCCAGACCTGGTCAGGCCCCTCTAGCAACATAGCAGCCAGGTGAACCGTGATGTAACCCCTTCATTTGGCAATAACACGATTCTCCTAGAGAATTGCTGGTGCTAATGCTTGAAACACGGTCGCTGGCATTAACAGGAAGCGCCCTTGCTCCCAGGCCGCCGCCACTGTTGGGCAAGGTAGGGCGTCGTAAGAGTTCCCGCGCGGAATCTAGATTATTTGCCGCCCCGCGCCCGCCGCCCCGCGCCCCGCCGCTCCCCGCCGCTCCCCGCCGCTCCCCGCCGCTCCCCGCCGCTCCCCGCCGCTCCCCGCCGCTCACCGCCGCTCACCGCCGCTCCCCGCCGCTCCCCGCCGCTCCCCGCCTCACCGTTCCGCTTCCCGCCGCTCGCCGGCGCCCCCCGCCGCTTCACATTGCAGCACCCCGCTGGGCTGCGCCGCTCCTCACCGCTCCCCGCCGCTCCCCGTCGCTTCCCGCCGTTCCTCGCCGCTCCCCGCCGCTCCCCGCCGCTCCCCGCCGCTCCCCGCCGCTCCCCGCCGCTCCCCGCCGCTCCCCGCCGCTTCCCGCCGCTTCCCGCCACTTCCCGCCGCTCCCCGCCGCTTCCCGCCGCTCCCCGCCGCCCCCCGCCGCTCCCCGTCACTCTCCGCCGCTCCCCGGCGCTTCAAACTGCATCGCCGCGCCGTTATCCTGCGTCACACATGGCTGCCCCCGTCCCCATATATCGCCTACACATACACCATAACATTCCACTTCGGGAAGCGTTTTTATGCAGGTCTGTGACGTAATAGAACAGGTGCAGTGTTGCGTGGATCGTCGTTTGTGGGTCGATTGAATTATTGCTATTGCTATAAAAAGTATACATTATTCGTGGGATACAACTATGTGCTGGGTTCACTCTTATAGCCAAGTGTAAGTAATGCAACGAACATAATTTTTTCTTGTTTATACTTTTAAAGCTCTTTGACTTAACTTGTTTCATTCTATCTTCCATCTTCACGCCAGTTGTACCGTTTATAAAATACTGCTGATCGTTTGAAGATCGTTAAATTGTCACGAATGCAGTGTTTGATTACATTGCTCGGTCATTATAGCATGTGTGTGCATAACGGGAGATCTCGGGCTCGGATCCCGGTGTGTTCAAATATTTGCCCTTTGCGAGAATCCATTTTCAGTTAACTATTTAGATATAGTAAAGCGTTGAAGAAATGTGAGAGGTGAATTCAAACTACTTCATCGCCGTCATATGAAACAACACCGGGTTCTTGCGGGTAGGAGCAGCGTGTCTAGTTGCCTGTGTGGGAGCGAGGCCAGGCGAGGGGCGTGGCAGCGAGCTTTATCCCGCGCCACGCATGGCCGCCCGCACTGCGGGGCGCGTTTTTCCACAAATTGAGTGATATGTGGCGGCGCTTTCCCCGGATGAAGTTAATGCGGGCCCGTGTCGTCGGGATGAAATATCTACCGGAATTTATTTTATAAATGGACGTTGGAATCGGGCATTGCGTCTTGCGGCGTGGGATGTACGTGCAATGCATTGTGTTGGGGCGGCAAGCTTGATGAGTGAGGCTATCATCACGTGTATTCGGCATACGTATTTTGATGCTCTTAAAAAGTTTTGGAAACTGTACATATCCTTCGTTGTAAAAATTGTAGAAGTTCTAATTGTATCCCGTCTCTCTCATATTTAATTTTCAAAACAAGCGAATGCTAGAGCAGAGCTCTAAGAAATAGGGCACGGGCCGCGCGCAATCTTTCCTTCCTCTTTCTTGTTCTATCCTCACACACACATACACACACACACACACAAACACACTTACATGCACTACATTACGACCCATGTCGGGTGTCCAGTCGGGAGCTTAGAGCTTGTCCCCGCTGAGGCAGTGCCCTCTTTTTTATATTAGGGGCCTTCATTTAGCTGGAGCTATTAGCACATGCTAGTCTGCTTATGTATTTATTAATCTACCTCTGGATATGTTCCTGTAACTCTTTTTCAATATACATAACAAAATTAGTTACAAAAATTTGATAGTGATATCAGCACTCTTAAGCGGGTTACACAAGCACATACTGTATTATTCAGTACATTGGGCCGCCGTATGTGCGAACGTATGTAATACAGATTCCTAATGGTGTTCTGTATCTAACATATCCCACACATCATCTCGATGAGCTACTCACAGTTCCTCCAGATTACGTAATACGAGTGGACGCTGAATGTCTCCGTAGCGTCCCATATATTTTCTATTGGGAAATGGTTTGGCGATGGCAGATACCTTATCATCTTCAGGCAAGTTCTCCTGGGTGCCGAGGAGTGAGGACGGGCGCTGTCCTTTTGGAAGAGTGCAGTGGCGAGGGCTTTCACGAACGGCCGGGCCGCTGACTGCAGGACCTCGTGAACATACTGCTGAGCTGCCTATGTTTCCGAGTCGAAGATCATTGCATATCGCGCTTAATTGGAAATCGTGCCCCCCCAACAGCTCGTGGGAGCGCGGGTCATGTGCTCAGGAGGAGTTCATCGTAGGGGCTGTCCAGGGTGCCTCCACCACATCCTTCTAGGATAACCCCTAGTAAGTAAAAGCAGCCACGGCATTTCTCCCAGTTTCTTTTTGTAGCCAAACGTTCCAATAATGAACTTTGGCAGTGTGCTCGCAAGCCATTCCCCACCCAGCTCGATGCTGTTCTTATAATGAACAGCATTATGAGAGGAGAACATTTCGACTTGCTTCAAATTGACATTTTTAAGCCTCTCTAATGCTCTTCAGAACAAAGGCAAAACGAACCCATACTCGCACGAAAAAACACATGTCCATTCAAAACAATTGTTCACAAGAGTCCATTTGTGATAGTTGTGGATTTTTCTCATGCATCTTGAGATCGAAGATCATACACATTGTGTCCATGAATGACGTAATAGTATCTCTCTGTTAACGTATTTTCTGATGTCTGGTCACCCTAACACATGACCATGGACTATGGGATTCGGCGGCAGCCTGCGTATAGGCTTAGATATAATTCCTACTTTCTACATCAGACAATATCTCTGATAATAAGAGCGTAGGTACATTTTCCAATGAGTCATTCAAGTATTTCAAGGAATTAATAAACCTCAGGTTCGATATGGATATTAGGACTTTCTTTCAGGGAATTGATTTTTTTCTATAGTACTTTAAAATAGATTTATATTTACTATGTAATGAGATTTAAAGGAATATTACAATTTGAAATTAAATAGTAAAAGTACAAAGTATAAAGATGATAACATAACCTAATTTTCTTTCGATAATTTTATCCATTGCCTTTAAACTATTTAAATACGTTCCTCCCATTATACCATACAATAATTTAAATTTTAGTATGAAAATATAAATATGTGAAATAATTCATAATAAAAAGTATACTTCACACGTCAAACGCAATTGAATTTGTATTACTGAGCATTGCATGTCAATTGAGATTTAATTGGATGGAATTCCTCTTTTTTAGACAAGTTGGTGATAACTCTATATTTATAATATTGTTTATTATGACCATGATAATTTAATTGCTGGGTTCATATTACTGTAAACAACCCGTATGTGTCGCAGTGGGCGTTGCCCAACTAGTTAAAGCGGCCGAGTTTGTGGTCAGCGACGAGCACTCAACGGTTTCATGGAGTTCACATTGAACTGGTCGCTTGCTCCAGAACGAATCGTCCGCAGAACTTCCGCGGTTTTGACGCATTTTCGTAGAGGGCTACGCACACGAAAAAGTTAATCGTCGCCATCATGAATGTGATGACATCTATCTCACCCCACCACTAGAGGACCCAGCTTCTACGACCTTTGGTCCTGTCCCCATTATAGTCTGTCGACGCTGTTGTTCGGTTACGAAGAGTCGACGCAGGGGTCTGCGAACATCGAGTTGTGCATCACAGAGCCGTCTATCAACGGCGCAGACACACAGAGGATGCTGCAGTGAGAGCAACACGTTTGGTGAATGACAGCTACATGGACAAGTCGGATGGTCTGTCCACAGAGAATCCGTTTTTCCTCTCTCCTTTTGGTTCGAGAAAGTCTTCCAGAGTCGTGTCGTGTGTGTGTGTGTGTGTGTGTGTGTGTGTATGTTTGTGTGTGCACGAGCGAGACTTCCACGATCAGGCGTGCTTCGGTGACACAAATGTGGTGCGCAATACGGCAGATTGACCATTCAGCCTCCCAGATCCCCACGATGCCATCCCCGTCAAAGGTTTTCATCCAATTACTGTCTTTGTCTTCTCCGAGGCAAATTGCATTTGATGCTGTCGACACAGCCGCAGACTTCGCAATGCAAAGCACGCGCGTTGGGACGCTCTTAGGTAATCCGGCGAGCTCAGAGATAAGCCTTTCTTCCGGACGCCATGTACGCGATCAGACGTGAAAATTAAATCTTTGGCATGTTTGAAGCTGTGGAACTTAATCTAAGTTAAAAAAATATCGTGTGCTTCCTACTAAGAGCAACCATTTTTTAACGAGAAGGGTATTTTGATAATCACCGCGTTGAAACATGAATGTAGTAGTCTTAAGTCTAAGGGAAATCATGTGACTCCCGTTGGGGGATATAATCTCTCTCTCCCAAAAGCTAACCTTGCCTTCTCATGGTGGACTCAGTTTTAAACTAAAGAGGCTCGGGCGACCGTGTGACTCCCGGTATAAGGAGTCCCCCCCTGTCAAGTGCCAACGGCTTCCTCTGAAGGCGGATGAACAGGTTAAGGGTACCCTATTACCCTCGGCGCGAGAAAAAACTTCTAAAGGTGAATGCATCACTGGGGGACAGGATGCAGAAGGCAACGGGAACCATTGCATTATACTCAGATTTAAACATAACTGCACTTCAAGGTCACGAGCTGAAAGGGGAGGGGGAAATTTGTTACCCAATCGGGAGCTCCAATACCAAATATTTAAGTCCTAACGAAGGTCTCAATTGGATGGCAGTGTTTCCCCTCTCCTTGTAGCTCGTGACGTTGAAGTGCAGCTATGTTTAAATCGGAATGTAGAGATTCAAAAGTATATCCCGTGATTTGCCATCATGATATGACGGACGTAGAACTAATGGAAGAAACCTAAAGTATCCAAGCGAACAGAATAGTTTATCCAATGAGCTAGTGAGTGAGGAGGCAGAGTGGGCGGGTGCCTGGAGGACGGCGCTGGGGCGGCGGCGGGGCCGGCGGCGGGGCGGTGGCCACGAAGAGAAACGAGCTCCGAGGGGCCATGCCGTTTGGCGGGGACCTCCGGAAAATATTAGCAGAATTTTCCCAATATGCAGGCACCGCCAGGCGGTTCCTCTCAAATTTAGTGCCCGCTTGGTTTTGGGGGTAATGTATTCTAATCGCTCTATTACTCGGAGAGGATAAAACGGGATATTAATTATGAAGTTATCGCGTGGCGCAGGCGAAGTGGCGGCAGAGTCGGGGTGGCGGGGAAGGACGCGTCCCACGCAGAACAAACTTCCTTTCTCCTCGGAAGAAAAATGTGCATTGCATTAGCACTTCATGAGCGCAGGTCATAATTACATTCTTAAAACTCCCTGCGAGTTGCGCTTAGCATTGACGTAAATGGCTGGTTCCTTTTAAAATGACGTGCATTCATTATTCAACATCCCTGCTCCAGAAAACAGCCACGGTCTGGAAGATAACTCCATTTTAAATGTATTACAATTGTAAATTCGCGCGGCGTGGCGCGGCGCGGCGCGCACAAACGTGGTGGGGGAGTTGGGCGCAGTTCCGGGCGATGCGGGTGGGGGCGGGGGAGGGAAGACGCGTGGCGGAGCGAGGCAGGGAGCGCTGAACCTCGGCATTTTTAAAGAGGGTTGCGCAAGGGAGAAAATAAGCTGGAAAAATTTCCGAAAGAATCGATGTGCTATCTACGGTGTGGAAAGCCGATAGGTATGTGTTCCCGATAAGTTGGGGACAATGTTCTAGCGCCAACGAAGGACCTAAATCCTCAAAATATAGGCTTTCCGAAAAGAAAATGAAAGAAAACGAGCCTTCCAAATTAAAAAGTGTGAACACAGACGAGGATTGTTTTCAATTTTGGTAAATAGTATTTTTTTTTTCAATACCACCTTGGCCTTAACTACAAATTGGAAACATTGTTTTTTCATAATTGCCGGATTCGTGTTGGGTCACTAACCACCGCTCTAATTTCATTTGCCATTTCATTGAATATCGTTTCAATTTTGCTGTCGAACGTCGGGGGAGGGGGAAAATGTCCCTCTATTTTTTTGCAATGATTTTTTGAATGTTTTTTGAAACCATTAAAACGACGTATATGTAATAATTTTTGTTTTGTTTGGATGCGCGGTCTACTGTTGATGGATTTAGAAGTATAAATGAAGGTTTATAATAGGTAAGACTTTTTTGCCCATATGTTTAATTCTTTATTATGAATGTAACATTGTAATTAGATATGTTTATCTTGTGAACATGAATGATTTATAATATAATTAGAACGATTTTATTAACGACACAGTTACATAACAATTAAGGTATTGAAAATAAGTGTTGGATAATTTTGTTGTACATTAAGTTTCGATGTTCGTCATCACTTGACATCAGTTCTTCTTCATTTAAACCACTATCAGTCATCCTAATCCTTTTCAGCAATACGTACAGGTTAAATACACCCCACAAGTACTAACAGCTGCAATGTATGCCTTCAACAGACGACCTCTACAGTACTACAAAAATTGCCCATGCCCAAAAATATAGCATTTAAAAAAGTATTTAAGGTTATTGCGCAGATTTAAATGTGGTAACTTAGAATTAGGTGTTATTGACAAATAGGATATTTGACGTTATGTTTTAGAAAAGAATTAATGGGCGCTTTTTGCCCATAATTGATGAAGCTAGGGTGAAGCGTTGTTTCTATAGTGAAACAGGAAGCATTTTAGACAGATTCCTGTGCTGTAAACGTAGCAGATCGTTTTAACAAAGACGTGTGAATGGATGGGAGATCTCGCCGGTTTCGCGCCTGCCTCCACCGCCGGCGCCTTTGGCTGAGGCAGAGCAGCTCCTGCAGTGAGCGAATTAACTTCCGTCCCATATCTGTGTGAAGCGACGCCCCAACTACTCCCGCAACTTATGGTCGCCACCTTCAAACGGAAGACGGATAGTAGCACGAAACTCATTTGACTCAAATCTGCCATCATACGTATGTCACAATTTCTTTTCCTTTGCATTTATGAAAACACTACTTTTATCTCATGCACTCTTTCGGAATTTAACTGTTCCCTGCTCTATCTCTAGAAATACATGTATTTGCGTATTTCACGTGCTGATTTTTCTTCAACGAGTATCCATTTTCAATTTATTTTCAACAATTTCCGTGAACGTTATTTAAATTATAATTAAAGAACATTTCTACTCGCCTGTTTGTTGATGAAATCGGTACGCTTTTTGTTTCTCTTGTGTAAACGTGATAGTACTTTCATTGAATTCTACTATTTATATCAGAAAGTCGATGAATAGCATGTAGATCTGAAAAGCTCTTTTCCACCAATGTATTACGTTGGAAAGCAAAAAGGAAGAGAAAACTTTTTTGGTTTCAGGGACTCCCAAAATATTTCCGTTGAAATCTGGAAATCGATTTTCCGCAACATTACATAACGTCCCCTATACTACATATTTTACTCCGTATATACGTACGTTTTCGAGAAAGTAAAAAAAACGCACTGTCTTACTAGTCGTATACTCCCTGTTCCGCAAATGTCCATGCATGGTGGAATCCTTACATCATTCTTGCACATACAACGAATGTAAAGTGAGATCGTGGTGAAGTGTTTCAGTTGGTGCTGTTTTCACTGGTGGGCACGATTTGCATGTTAACTTGTCGCTTCAGTTCGACCGACTATGCCCGTATCTAGGCCGCAGGTGGTAGGTCGTCTCCGCAGATTGCTTGACAAACATCCTTGAGACGAATCTCCGCCTCGCAACGCCCCACTTGCCTCTCTGCTGTTAGCCAAGGCCTGGCTCCCATGTGCCAACGCGGAGTATACTACTCGCAGTACACGCGCGGATCTTTCTCTTGTAAATAATATTAATGTAAAAAAATTGCGACGCAATTAACTCACGCGAATAATCATGAATTACACAAAAATGAGTATTTCATGTAGCTTACTAAATATGTATAAATAGAGAAAAGGTTTGGTTATGTTTGCTACAGCAGGTTATGTTTGATCCACCACTGTTAAATATACTCTTAAAGTTCAGTGCGTGTTACAAGCCACTACATAATAGTGAGTGTGCTATACTCGTATCATAATTGTGATTTTAAGAATCAAACATTGCGCGTGCCAACAATACGTTTAACTTGTAGCTAATTCTGTTTTCCAACTTTCTTGGAGGCAAATGCGTATTTAAAGAACGGTCGGATTAATGTCAGAATTAAATCACCAATCAATTTTTCTTCTGTTATCGAATCTATTTGAATTAGGAAATCTACTAGCTACTATTCGTTGTAATAATTTTTATTGATTAATAAGAGAATTAACGTAAGACTGATTATACAATGTACTAGTACGTTTTTAATATATTTGCGATAGTCATAGTTTCTCTTTTCTCTTCAGTAACTTTCTCTCAGAAGTGAATGACTGTCAGGTGACTCACTATTTGTCGAGATAATTTGCATTGGTTCGAGAATGCACAGCGCCCACAGAGCTAAGACAGGGCAAGCCAACAGTTGAACTTCGCTTCTCTTGGTGAAGAATATTGTTAATATTAGTGTTCCCATAGAGGCATTTTATTCAGTACGACTGTACAATAATATCGTATAACTACTGTACGCGTAATATTTTCTAGTTTTGTCATAAGCTTACTACTTAATGAATCATGCATTTCTGTACTATTTACATAATCTCTTTATTTGAATATCGTTTTGGTCTGTTTATAATATCTAAAAAAAATCTGTTCTATTTTCTAATTACTTTTTTATTGCGTAGGTCACATAAGCCACCGTTTCAGCGGAATTTCCAAAATTGCATGTTGATCAATTTGCCTGTTGAGGATTACGGCATATTCCAATTCCATTATACTCCAATTCAGTTCTGTCGCACACCTGTACTGGAATATATACAAAATGTTTTTATTGTACATTACGCCCTATTTCTATCTTCATGAAATTTCCATGGGAGCAAAGCGCTCTAAATAAATCATAATTATTTCGTTAACCCTGCCTAAAATAGTAGCCTGCTGCTACGTAACGCTGAAACACGGTGCGTGAAATAATTTAGTGATGTACTGCTAAGCGATCCATATATCTCCCACGATCAAACCGGTGTATCGAGCTTACTTGTTTTTCTCCATTCCTTTTAATTTTCAGAGCTTTCGTTTTGTCATATTTCTCCATACGTTTAATTGTGTTTCAAGGTGTCGCGTTTTGTTCAGATACCTAGCGTCAAAATTATTACCGCCAGATGCTTTAACCATGAAAACGCTTCCTCCATACATATGCTTAAATATGATTTGGCGATGAAATGAAACTATCCCCTTCTTATGTAAGAAAATAGTATGGCAGGATCCCTCTTGTAAGAAACTAAGGACACAAAACCAGTAAGTGTATTACTCCTGGATATTGAATCCAGGAGTGCATAAAGGTGATTTGAGAATAAAAACATATAAGTTCGAAGATAATCACATTTGGTTTATTGGGCGCGCATATAACCCACATTACGACGCAATACTACTCTTGTGCATAAATCTGAACGATGGGTCCTAATGGATCCTAAAACAATTTTTTTTTCGTGTTTAAGGACACCAGTTATATTTTTTACACCTTAATCAACAAAATGGGACCTTTTGTCGTTCTATTACATTTTCTCATGGATTCTTAACTTCGATGTAGGGATCAGCAGAAACTCTCAAAGTTGGATTCTAATGTGAAGCTATTTTCACTATTAAAACAATGATATTAAAAGTTTTGTGTTTTTGGAGATTGCAATTTTTTGCGAAAATTTATGGTGTCATACCATTACAATTTTGCTCTTTTAGGTACTACTTTAGCTATTCAGACCTTCCCTTTTCATCTGGCATGAAACGGTCTGCACTAAACGTGGAATTAAAAACCTAAATTTTTGGATTTTCATATTAATTTCCAAATTAACATGTGTGGAAATATGCCGTGAATATGTGAGAAAGATTTGGGTGAACATTGGGAGGGAACTTTTGAGAAACATCTGGAAGAACATATTTGGGGATTTTGTGATATATTTAAAAGATCATGTGGGGGGATTAGGGAGAACATTAGGAACATTTGATGGAACATGTGAACATGCCAGGGAACTTACAGTGAACATGCGAGGGGAATATAAACGTATAGGGAATCATTCGGAGTTTAGTTGAAGCAAAGAATTGAGTGAAGATTTAGCTCTTGTGACCTCTACTCCAAAGCAAGACGGTCAATAACGAGCAGAAACCAGAGATCTATGTAAAATTAAGTCATGACGAGCCTACAATGCTTCAACTTGCAGATCTGGCGTGAAGTTGGGATCTAATCCAAAGCTTTTTTCACTTTCAAAACAATAATTTACAAAGAGCAGAATGTTCACACAGTGAAACAAGTTTAGTTTATTGTGACCAGATATACCTATGTATTGGCGCAATAGCCTCTCATGAAGCCTGGGCCTTCCAGCGGCGTACCGGCCTTGCGGCCATGGGTTACAGGGTACGTGTGGTCAGCGCGTAGGCATCGCGTTCTGATCTTCTCAACCTGCAAAGTGAGTTTCCTCGTCGTCACACAGCAACATATACTGGGACATTCCAAGGAAAACGCACACTATAATCTTGCTCGAAAATGTGAATCGAACCCGGAGTCGCGTCATGGAAAGCGAACACGCTGACCATTGAGCAATCCGCGAGGGCAGATATACCTAAAATTACACTAAATTTGAGAGATATTTATTGATGGTGTAAATTTTATTTGATTTTAGTAAAGTAGTACAAATTAATGTGTCATATTTATAACGAAAATGCAACTGGAAATTTACCAAAGAAATGACCGCAATTAAAAAAGTATATGTGTGTCTAAGGAAGGGAGGGGGCTCCGTGCAATGCAGCGTACGTGACAGGCTCTCCGCATTCGGGCAACACGCGTCATTGAACGAGTTGCGGTGTGCACATGCGGCCGATAGCCACCCGCCCCCTCTGTTCGCTTCACTTATTTGCGGTGGCGGTTTCTTTCGACGGCGCGCATGGGCGAGAGAGCCGGCGCGGTTGCCGGAAACAATGCAATTAGCGCCATCAGATTTGGGATCGTCGAAAGGGCGTCGGTCGACGGCGCAAATCAGCCGCGTTGGCCCTTTCATAGCGCCCTCCGCCCGCCCTCCCGCCCGCAGAGCTGTCGTCGCCCGATCGCGTAACAGCTGTAAATGTCCGTGGGCCGCACCATCAGCATATTCCAATCAGTTTGGGGAGTGAGCCGTGACGCTCGATAAAATGAGTGCAGTGGCCCTGTGAAATGCCACGCCGCGCCGAGCGGACAGCAGGCGCGCTTGACGATAGCGATTGGAACTTGCTAACAAGACGCACACACATTGAAAGAGTTATCATTCGTTTGCTAGCAATTCTAATGCACGGATCACAAGCATAGTCACTAAAAAAATAAAAATAAGAAGTCGGCAATTAAGTCGCTCATTTTAAAGCTGCGTAAAGTTGCTTTCGCTGTAGTGAAGAAATAACTCTTGAAAGTCCCTTTTTAAAATGGATAAACCATTGAAAGTATGGTATGCCAAAATTTCACGGGGACGTTAGTATCATCAGATGTTTAAAGACTTAGAGAATTTGGCCCATATTTACGCTGTCAAAATCATTTCAATGATCGAAATTATCGGAATGTAAGAAAACAATTATTGTAAATCACTATAACAAAGACTGAATATAGAATTAATAAAGGATGATGTGTGGTTCTTTTTGCTTTTGGAGGTATTTCAAATAGTTACTAATGCACCAAGGGCGTTATCAGTGTGCTAATGATCCAAGGAACAATGGCCTTTGGTGCAAGGGCGTTTTGTCACTAGAGATCATTAGAATCAGTGAAAGCCCATGGTTCGGCATGCAAAACTTTCATTTTTTACCTAATTTTAATTATTCAGATTTACTTACTAATTAACTAGATGCTAACTTGACGTTTGTCTTTTCATACTTCCCTCCCATAATTCCCTCCGCAACAGAACATGTTCAACTGTTTTCATATTTCCCTCCTAACCATGATCTTCCCGATGCAGGTAAATTATGCGGTCTATACAGAGCTCCGTACCGAAGACAAAAACTAGCAATAAGTATCAGTAAGAAATAAAGCATCTTTATGGAAGACGAGAATTCGACTGAGGGTGCGAGGGCCCGTTCTGCCCGCCGCGCCGCGCATGGCTCGCCCACCCGCGCCCCGCCCACCCGCGCCCCGCCCCGCCCCGCCCCGCCCACCCGCGCCCCGCCCACCCGCGCCCCGCCCACGCGCCCGCCCCCCGCCCCCGAACCACCCCGCATTGGCTTCCTTATAATTTCATGATCGATTGCGCGGGTTGAGCGTATGGAAATTGCTGTAATACCGAATTTATCGCGGCGCGTTAGCCAACCAGTTAGAATTGATGTGGCTAATCGTCATTGATACGTCTGGATGATTTGTGCTGGGGATCATGATTCCATCAGGAGGTTAAGCGGCCCGTGAGGACGGTCGCTCTTCTCTCTTTCCTTTGCAGTATTTTGTACTACGCGCTTTTTAGCACACACTACGCATTTCCTCTCATAAACAACGATTATTCATTAATATGCTAATTTCGAGGTAACTATCTGAAAGTGCAGAGTATTTACTATACATATTTTTTCTGTTACTTCATGAATAGAAAAGCAAAATAAGACAAGGAGGTTGAGCAGAGACGAGAAAAGAGGAATATCGTGATGGTAATACATACAATACAAGTACCTATTCAACAGCTCTTGATTTCATTGACTAAATGAAGAAACGGAAGTCAAAAGTACAAAAGCAATATATTTATTACGATGTAATGATTGCAATTCATCATATTTGTGAACGAAATGGTGGAGATTTAGAACTATAAAATATCAAGTTAGAACATGGACGTCAAATTGATTTATCCGAAACAGCCATCATTTCATTACAGATGTTGGCTTCCTTATCTTGCAGTGAGCACTAGAATATGAAAAGTTAAATGTGTTCTAAAATTAAGAATACGTGCATTAAAAAAATCCTTTCTATAATTGTGTACTTGAACAATTACATGTCAAAAATAGCTCCGTTTTGATGCTATAATATAACCTTTTGCCCTACTCCCACCGCATTTTGGTTTTGTCTCATTCACTTTTTCGTATTGTACACAATGACTTGATCATAAAAGAAAACATGTTTGTGAGATGCCTTCTTAAAAGCATATTTTCCGTTACGTTTTCCGCTTCATTGGATATGTAATTTTCTATTTTATATGTTTCATGTTTTAATTTTTTTTTCAATTCGCGATAATTGTTAAATTTAATTTCCTTTTATTTTTCAAATTGCAAACTTTTTTATCGATTGTTTATTATATAAAAGCAAAAATTGATGCAACATTCAATCACATTTAAAATTATTTTATGCTCTACGTAACCACTAAACTTCACAGCATTTTTGAAGAAACTATTGAGATAAAATGATTTAAACTCAAGAAACATCCCACTGCGTAGTAAGAGCTCAATAATAATTAATTTTCGATTTTCATACATACGAATTTTATTTCTAAAGACTCAAAATATTCGTTCAGTTTTTAAAACGCTAGAAACACATAATATGAAGGTAACTGAGATTTCAAACAAAAAGTTTCGGATGAATTTCTAATTGTTATTTGTATGACTTAATATGTTTCAGATGTACGTGAAGTGGTTTTTTAAATGCTTAAACTATCCCATATATTTACTTCATTACCTGAACAATGACTCAAACCATAATTTTTCATTGTAAACAAGAATCATCAATTCATTAGGTCCTTAAAGTTCGCCGAACTTTTTAACAATTCGAAATTTCCTTCGGATATCCTAGTTTTTGCATGTAACCTGCTTATTTGGTGCTTCACCTCACGGCTATTTTTAATATATTCTTTTGTCTTGATATCCTTTTTCCCTCGAACAATCTCTGTAATCAGGAATGGATCGTCAAGCATTGTCCCCCACGCTCCACTCCCGGTAGCACTATCGATTCGCAGGGGGCTTGTTCCTGCCTCCCCCCCCTCTCTCCTCACCCGCCGGCGCACCGTCGCTTCTGAAAGGAATCGTTATTAATTGTTTCTCCATTACCGCCACTTTTAATTTCCATCGGGCTGGTGCTGCTCTGCATTTACCATCACCGACTCTATTGGCCCCTGGCACTTCCCCAATTCATTCAGACCTCTCAATGGTTTTCAATTAGTGTTCGTGCAGTTACAAATGTAATATATTTAGAGCCATATTAATGAGAGAACATTCCGTCATTTTTCAATTAATTAGCTCGTCCCCGACCTCGTGTATAGGGTTTTGAGAATTGCTTAATATGAGATGTTTCAGAGGGGTTCATAGCACGACGCGTGACAGTGAAGAGGCTTTAAGCGTATGGATGACGGTCCTTATTACTATCAAACTTAAATAGTGCGCAAATATCAAATAAGTTGATGAAATGATGCTGATGTGAGTAACGTTTCTCAGCGGCTGGCTTTCCGGAAAGTGGAAATTGAGTGTAGATTCCAGAGTTTGCAATGGATATGAAACGTTTCTTAAAAACTGTTTGGGCCCAAATTCCTAACTCATTCGATATTTGTTTATGTAATGTTCGCCATCAAATATATTGATGATAGGAATATAAAATATAGTACAGAGAACTCGTGTATTTAAAAGTCTAGATGCTCATTCCCTACTTTGAAGTACCTTCGTGAAAATATAAATGCCTTACAAACAGAATTATCATCAGATCAACCTACCGTATTCGAATGATTAGATTTTACTTTTGTTAGATTGTAAATCGATGCTCGGTATCTCCATAAAAGACGTGTTAGCACATTTTCATTACTTGCAGATGGGTCGATGTTCATTATCGTCGGGAATTGAATCTGCGCGAGAGATCCGTCTTCTTAGAATATAGATCTTCCTCTCTTCGGTCTCCTTAACGATATCCTTTATTTCGGGACCCGTTGTGTTATCTTTTTCTGGTAAAATTATTATTTTAAACTGTTCGTTGATTTCCATTTCTGACTCATCCCAGCATCTAGCGAATTTAAATGTTTATTTTTAAGATGTTAAATAAACGACTTTTTGAAATAATAGACATTTACGCCAGATATTTTTCAATATGTGAACTAGCTGACGTAATCGATGTTTCTCAGATATATATCATCTTTATCGTCTTCTATATTATTTCAGTAGTATACATACGTTTTGCGCCTCTCACACGCAACCAATCCCGTCCCGTCCCGTTCCGTCCCGTCCCGTCCCGCCCCGTCCCATTTCATCATCCTTCCCAAGCCATGCCATGCCATGCCATGTCATGCCATGCCAGCCAAGCCATCCCATCCCATCCCATCCCATCCCATCCCATCCCATCCCATCCCATCCCATCCCCATCCCCCATCCCACCCACCCCACCCCATTCCATCCCATCCCTGCCCATCCAAACCCCTCCCGTCCCATCCTGTCCCGTCTCGTCCCATCCCGTCCCATCCCGTCCCATCCCGTCCCATCCCGTCCCACTCCGCCTCGCCCGTTACTGCCTCGCGCATACCTCCCCGTGCCCAGCCTCGTCCGCTCCGTAGAACGTACATTTTCTTTTTATACATACATTCGTATACATACATTTTCTTTGTATAGACATTGCGACCTGGCTTCTCTCCATTTATCTTATTTATATTCTGTAAAACTTTATTTGATCTCACGGCATCTCATACTGGTCATGCTACAGCGAGCCACGTCCGTGGATTTTATAAGAAAATGAATCGTTTTGCGCATTTATTTTCCATGACGTTACGTGAGCATGATAGTTCTTGCATTCAACATTCGTATGGGCATAAAGCGGTAAAAAATACTACTAAATTGGATGTGTCATACGTATATATTTACATCTCTTTCACTCAAAAAACCTACCATTCGTCATTCATGACCTCGAATACTTACAACTCGGTGTGGTGTGCATACTGTTTTATCACGCCATTAAATGTAGTTTATTTTTCAATGAACGTATAATGATGGCTATGACGAATTGATGTTAATGACACGAGTGACGTATGAGTAAGAGAATACAAGCAAGTAATAGCTCTTATACGCGAGTAGTAGACTATACTTTCTGTACGACGTTGTTATATCCAACTGATATTTATGACACTAAGTTTCATTACTGATATTTGCCTATTGTCGAGACAAAACCAGTGCATCGACTCTGAGCGTCTGAGTTCACTTTTTCACTTGCTGATGGTAAGGATATCTTACAGCAGAGTACTTAGGGACTCTACTCGCAGCTTAACCAACAGCAATTAGCAGGCAATGAGTAGGCGGTAGTAAACGTAATTTTTCAGCTTTGGTGCAGTTGAAATTGTAATTTTGAGTATAGAAATCAAATTAATGGGAAAAATAAAATTCTAACTTAGTTATGACCTAACTTAGTTATGTCCAATTTATTTTGATACACCACATACTCTTCTCTGTTTTAGTAGTCAGAACAGGTTTTTGCTTGTTGCGTTCACTACAAACTCTAAGTTGTTTGTGAAATCTAGGTTACGTTGTCTCGTTAAATGCAATGTACGAAGAGTGACTGACGCATGGACGGACGAAGAATCACTCACAGTTACTCAAATACTATGTAGGGATGAATAGTATAACACAATTCAACTTCTTTAATAATAAATTCAATATTTTGACTTTAGGTTCTTGCTAATTTTATCAAATTTTCTTATTAGAAAATTTATTTGGAGAAAGATTTACTAATAAAATATTCTATTTCACTTCAAAGTTAAGGATTAGTTATTTAATTACCAAGGAGACTTCAGGAGGAGGATATTCAGAGAAGGAAACATTTCAGCAGTTTTTTGAGTAATCTTTTGGATGAGAAAAAGAACGGAATAGCTTTGATGATGAATATAATTTGAAAAGACGAAGATGCAAATTTTCTCGATGCAATGATTTTACATTTGTTTCGTGCATAATGTGTGATGTGTTTCTTTATTTCAACAAAAGTTTGTGGACTTAAGCCAAGAAAACGTACTCGCCAAATGAATTTGCCCCATTACTGTTCTCAACTCCACCAATGTTGGCTATGATTGCTCATAGTCCTTTGATTTCTCTGGTAATAACTGAAGCGTTGTTGAATTTGTTGCTTCTAAAATGCCAGGTGAGGTATACATTTCATTCTCACGGGCGCTGCTTTCATTATTAATTTTCTAATAAATGAACAGTGTGAAATTATTGAGAAATTAGAGCAATGTGCGCATAAAACTGCGAATTCAATTGTTTACCGCGGTTCAAAAGAGGCACGAATTGTAAAGAGAATGCAATTTTACTCGGAGAGTCCGAAAATTCTAGGAACGTGATTGGTGGAGAGGCTATGGATTCCAAATTGGAATTCATGGGGAGTGGAAGCGATGCCATATATTGAGTAAATGGCAGATCAGAAATACATGTTTTAAAACATAATTGACGGTAGAGAAGAGTATTGCTTGATCTTCTTACAATGGTTTATTATGTTGGTTTTGCTTTTCTTTAGATGCAACAACACCACCTCCGTCGATGATCAGCCTGACGTCAAATATTTCTTAATCGCATTCATGCATACGTAAACGCGAAATCAAAAGTAATTATTTATTAAACTAAAAAGACGAATTATTGCCTGTACAAAATTGTGTGGATCTAGACACTTACACGCATTTCTGTGGTAAAATTCTGCCGCGAACTCAAGTTTTTTCTCTCTGCACATTCTCTCATCCTAAACACGAATTGTCTCCCCTACACCCGTTCCCTACCGCAGTTACAATTGCTCTATGAGCGCAAGCATTAACCATGCTCCTTGCGCGTTAATTGGTCCATTCTATTTTTCTTAAAAAAGTTACTACCCTGCACACATCCCTGTTAAATACGTTTCTTCGAGGTTTTCATTCGCAATTCACTTGCTTTTCTACATAATTCGTTTTTAACCTAATGTCTGAATAGTCCTGCTTTTCTTTACAAAAAAATTGTTTTTGGAAACTTTAATTTTTCGTGAAATAACTTTTTAATAATTACTTACATGAAAGAAACATTGCATTTCTTACAATTTACTCTTTACTAGTGAAAACCCGTCAAAATTTGACGGTGCGATCTGAGATAAATGTAAAATACTGCGCGCAGTCTAATGTTCACAATATGTTGCATTGTTTGGATATTCAGGGTATAACGAAGATATTCTGTGATGTGGAGTTCTCAAAATTTTGAACACGTATGGCCCATGACCAGGTGGCAATGCAATATCGGCGCCAAATGACACAAAAGAAAGAACACCATTATACTGACGGATATTATTTCAAAAGTTTTTTGATGTGTTATCATCTCCTATAAACAACTTTGATTTCTTCAGGTATATTGCTTGAAGATAAGCTTATTTTCCCATTTAAGCAACGCAGAGTAAACTCGTTTGCAGAATTTCTCTCGCATGTGAAGTACAAAGCAGAACAAAACTGACATTTCATAGTCAACGACCACGCAGAAAACGAAATGATCTCACTATCACGACACTTACGCTGACTGCCTGCGTTCAGTTAATGTGCGTTTGCGTCTTTTGGGGCGCGTGGGCAACGTTTCGGAATTCGACATAACCTGTGAACAACTTCACTACTTCAGTACAACCTATCAAAACCCACTGTCCGAATGTTCTCCACAAAATTCACCACAAACGCAAATACAAAACTGTCTACGCCACAATGCAATTATTACCCTGAAACAAAACCTTGAATTGTAAACAAATCTCAACAATCAAAACAAAACATAACGCAGCACCACCATGAAGTATCGTGGACATCTATCGACTCATGTATATCGATTTTGAAACAATTACCCTTTGGAAGAAAATAATTGACTATTCATAAGCGTACTATTAAAGAATGACTTAATTAATTAATTTACACCGTAAATAATGCGGAATCAAAACAAATAATATCTGATAACACATCTAGGGATCACATTCTTTCATTTGAAGGAAAAAATACTACTATCGGTTCTGTAGAAGCTCTAAACGAAGCCATGGAAAATACCTTATTTTTTTTAAATATATAGATAGATAAATATCGACGAAACACTTATTTTACAATGTTCAGAGTTTAATTTTACGACGGCCACTATTAACTAATTCTGTGTCATGAGTTATAGATTATCTCAATATTGTCACATTATTTCTGTGGCAACGTTCCTCTAAGGCAACAACTTGGCGTAGAACGCGATTATTGAGTAATCCTCCGTTAAACTATACTTTATATTATTTGTATTACCATGATCTGAATTCATCCCTAGTAGTTTTAGGAAACGTTTTCTTTTCCAATTTCCTTGATGTAAATTCCTTGTTTTGAACAGTTTTACGTATGGAAATCATAAACGAGACAAATAATGGGAGTTAATTGTATCCGTGGCAAAGAGAAATGAACATATTCAGCAGGAGACACGAATCTCTGGGGAGGGTGGTGGAATTTCTGGGCATTGCACTCGTTTTGTCACGTAGACTTAAATTAGCGGGATTACTGATGTAAACTATATTTTATATTATTAGTATTACCAGTCTGTAGTTCGTAAGTGGTGTGAGGAGTCGTGAAGAGGTCCGCGAGGTTGCATTCGCGTACGCGCCTCTCACACGCTCTCCTGCGACAGTACCCAGCGGCCAGAATTGGGAAGAAATTAAGATATGGGTAGGGTTTAAAACGCTTCACAGGGAGCAGCCTCTGTGAAGCAGGTAAACTCGTTTTGTCGGGACAAATTCCACTTTCAATGTGTTATTTTAAATGTAGTATGACTTATTCTTTGAAGATTCTCGTCAAAGTTGAAGACATGTTTAAATACACCCGAAAATAGTGTATTCTTCGAGTTAATCATTGTTTTACTCCTTCATTTGAGTAATTAGTTCACGTTGAAATTCATTATGAAGCAACGGGTGTAATCTGTTTGGCATTTGTTATGCTAATCCAAACTCCGAAGCACGTACTTGCATAAAGGGTTTACGAGCACTATACCACAAAGTGGAAAACTACCCACTGAAACGTCTGGTCCATTGGCGCCGAACATATTAGTTTTTTGTGGCAATTTACAAAAGCATTGAACCGCAGCTTATAAACGGCTGGCGCACAATTTATTTGTATTGAATGAGGGGATGATCAGTTAATACACAGGAATTGTAATTAACATTACAAATCTGGTTGGTCGGAACTAAAAATATTAATAACAACTGTGCGGGGTAGTGGCGGGCCCGGGGGCGGGGCCGGGGACGGGGCCGGGGGCGGGGCCGGGGGCGGGGCCGGGAGCTGGCCATTGGGCGGCAGCTGGCACAACAGTTCGCTCCGCGCCTGGGTCGCCCTATTGATTGACTGCGCTGAAGCGTCTACGTAATGCGTTTGCCCCTCAGCTACGCGCTGTAAACCCTGCACCTCATAATGCCTACGCGACTTCTCCGCGCCTCTAAACATCCCCATCTCGGAATATTGAATTCCCTAACGATATCCGAAATGGAATGTCCCATGCGTCTGGCGCCAACTACCATTCCGCGCACAGTCTGTTAATTTCTCTCGAGCGGCTGTAATCACAACAGGAAACTTTTCACGTGAATCACGTGAGTACAAATGAAAACTCTGCCATTTTATACATGTTGTACGCCGTTCTACTGCCATTTCTATATTTGCGTATTGCTATCCCTTGACTTGTCACCTCAATTTAATGGGTCGCCCGTAGAACAGTGCACCTCCGCGTACAGAACAAATCGACCCCGAAAGAGAAAAAGCTGAAATTGTATCGCGTGATGCTATCGCCGCTTCAAACATGTTCGACGTATTAAACAACGGAACGGAAGATTAACACGCCAGTTTCGCGGAAACGCTTAATAAAATCACAATTATAATCAAAAAACGGGAAATCTTCAACTGTTAATAAAATACATTAAAACAGTAGGTAAACAATATTTCTTAACCAAAAAAAAGCAGACAAAATGAAAGTTCAACTTAATTCCGTTGATGAATTCAGAGATCTACGTAAATGTAGCAGTAATAATATTTAATATCACACATTTTGTGAGCCAATCCTACAAACATTTTCAATTGTAATGAAAGATATGCATATGTTATGTAGTGAAACTGAACTCTTTCAAGAACTTGTGAAAAAAATTGCCAGTAGTCGAAATAACTCGTCTTCACTGTAAAGACAAAAAACCATGAACAACCTTACTGTAGATTTAGTGGACAATGACAAGGGATAGAGCAATCTATCCCAAGACTCTTATTCAGTGTAATTCAACAAAATATATTTATCCAGTTCAATCTAAAAATTATCAAAGGTTTGATCATACTCAAGCTAACTATGGGCACCACCCCCAAAATGTGTTAAGTAACCATCACTGTTCGAAATGCTTAGACACCGAAAGGAAACAACTCCTAAATGCGTTAACTGTAAAAAAAGATCGTACAGTTAACTCGAAAGCTTGCAAATTTATCAGGAATTTATAAAACAATGAGAACGGTAAAACCAAAGACAACAGCAATTTGAAACTAGAAAAGTTCCCGAAACAAAAAAATTCTAGTAGTAGGGAAATTGCATGAGACATTATGTATGCTAGCAAGACTAAAATGGTTTCTTTTCTAAATTAATATGTGGTGTGCGTTGTGGACGCAGAGCTTACGAGTATGGTATTATTTCATTAAAAATAGGATTTAGCTTATGAAAAGCTACCTTGCACGACGTGTAGTATCGGCTGGTCGGTCACTAATCGCATTGAGGGGACGTACCCCACACACTAATGAATTTTGGATCCGATTAGCTTAATGTTCTAACCGAAGGCATCTGAATCCCCTCCCCAGATCCCCTCTCCTGCAGATGCGAGGTCACGCATTCCTTTCAACTCTTCCTTTCTACCTTCATCCGTTGTCAGTTACGAAATTCAGATTCAGTAAGGTCACTACTGAAATAACAACCAGTCCATTCAATACTGCCATGCCAACTACTGAATCGTCTTTATTCCGAAGTGGGCACCGCCGCTGTCACGCATAGTAATGGCAAAGTTTAGCGAAACATTGATGCATCACCAAACGTTTTCGATGTCGATTACAACATCAACAAAAATATCGATGTTTAAAATATCGTTGTTTAAAAAAAAAAAAATCGAAGTAAAATGGTCTGGTTCTAATGTGATACATAACACGTCAATATTATTTTAAAATATATTCTGCCTTAAATTTTAGTCATCTTAATTTTCTAATCAATGTTCTGACTAGTCAAGGTTCAAATTGCAATTAAACGATATTACCACACAGAAAATAAGTAAAAAAAGGTACGAATACTGGGAAAAGGTTGCGAATAGCAAACGGTTTCGCGTCGGGTGTGGATCGACAATAGTGATGACAGTTGGCAATGGCTCTTGATTACGAGTAATCCACAGATAAAGTAGATACTAGAAATTTTATTTAGATCATGACAATTATTTTGAAAACGTCGATGTTATCATATCTATGTTTCTGCTCGAAAATATAGTTTCACTCTCTTGAACGTTATTGGATATTATTTCCTATTCATTGACCGTCATTAAATGCTATGGCTTCCTGAAAGGCGTGTTTCAGCATGTGTGTTAAAAGCTCACCAGATTATTCTCACAAATAAGGTTACAAACTATACATTTTTAAACCGCTGAAGAGGACAAGCAGGGACCTCCAGCTGTTTTATAAGCTCTTAAACTGTCTTACATGCTTTTTTAATCTCACATCGATGTGAGACAAATACTCTCTTTTTATTGATTCTTATAACTATAAAATTCTGGATTAAGTGCAGCATTCAGTGGTAACAAAATAATGTTGTCTACGAAGCATGTTACTGAAGGATAATAAAATTCGTTTTTAAAGGCTCAAAGACGGTAAAAGTGATTTTTTACAATAATGGTCGTACAGATGGAAGAGTGAATGCTTGTGTAGGTGATTATGTGTGCGTGCGTGCTTGCGTGTGTCATGCGCATCGTGAGCAGATTAGAAGCTGTCTAGTACTAACTTGATGCACGTGTCAGGCGTAAGGTCCGTTTATATCGCTCCACAAATTAAAAATAATTTTCTTTTTGCCGGTACTTAATGCGCATCTTTTATGATATTTTCAAAATATATTAAAAGTGCTGATTTTTAAATTGTTTTGCTTGTATAGAACTTAGTGTTGCTACAAAAATAGTCCGAAGTCCGATTTTGATTAAAATAAGTACAAGTTTTTTTAAATCAATTAAAATGACTATTTCTCTCTTGAAATTAAAACCAATAGTGTTTAACTAAACATTCAAAATGCCCCAATCAGGGCGGTGTATCTCAATAAGTTAAATCGGAAAGAATAAGCGATTTTTTTACCTCTATTCCCTTCTTCCAATCATAAACCGTGACTCATTTATCTTGGGAGGCTGTGTACATTGATCGCTTTGCCGATGTCCAATAAACCGCGTATGTACTATAACATACCCTCTTTGATTTCAGCAGAGCTTTCAGTTATTTTCAATATTTGGCGCACTTTGGAACTCTGTTGGACATAATTTCAATCGTGTAATAGTCCTATGAAATACCACTCGTGTTTTGGAAATTCTCAAATACAAATTCCAAAGCACTCGTGTTAGTACGTATGATAATTTTGGTGTGGAGCCGCCGTCGCAAAGCTTCGTAGCCGTGACGCATTCATTACATTTCTGTTAAAAGTGAGCGGCGTCGACAGGGATCTTCCTTCGTTGCGTGGCCATTGCGATGCGTTGTTCAGCACGGGTCGCAAGCAGCGGCGTAGGCGGAGCGGTCACAAAAACCCGAGTCCCTCTCCGTTAGGAGCGAATAGGAAGCCGTCGATTTTCTGCAGGAGCGAACGCAGTTCTGGGCGGGGCGGTCCCCTGCGCCTCTGACGGTAATCGTCGCTCCCCCCCCCCGCCCCCCCCCGTGTTCACGAGGCGGCCACTTTCCGTCGATCGTTCGCAACGAACTCTGCCCCCAACGCAGTCCCGCCCTCTGCAACTTCCCCGATACACTCCCTCATTTCGGTCATTTCTCTGCGCTACCGTTCGTCCCACCGGAGGATGTGGTTTTCAGCTTCCTCTTTTCCCATTCTCGCATCCGTCCCTTCTGCCCTTTCGCTCACTTCTCCCATATCTTTGTTGTTTTTTCTGCATTTTTAGTTCGAATTTTCTTCTTAGATTTTTCATTATATGTCACACTTTAGGACTTATGACATTCGTCGTACAGTAATTTTCTTTTTCCTCGTGTCCATCCCTTATTTTCTTACTCTGGAATATACAAAGCCTACGTATCTAATTTGTCTTTCTTTTGCCGAACGTTCATACCAAAGGAAAGAAGCATATTGTACAAACACACAATTTCCACAGTGCTGTATACTACAACTTTATTTTCTTCTGCTTTATTCTTCACCTTCCGAGCGTCCCCTGCGTGGCGTCCAGCTGCTCTCCCGCCTTGTTTTCCTGTTCTCCACTGTCCCTGAGCGCTGTGCGAATCGCCGTCTCCGCCGGTCTGTTCCCGGAACTCCCGCTTGAAAAACTGTTTACTCCGATACCTTCATCTCGCGGGGATCTATTTGTTCCCCGCTGTTTACACCTTGGCGTAGTTGGGGATGGGGCGGGGCGGGGGCGCGGCGCGGCGTGTTCGCCCTTTATTTTCCTGGCGTTTCCGGAGGGAGATTGATTCGCCGCCGGCCTCCACGCCGCCCCGCCCCGCCCCGCCCCGCCCCGCCCCGCCCCTCCCCGCCCCGCCCCGCCCCGCCCCGCCCCGCCCCGCCCGAGCCTCTCGCTCCCAGGGTGCGCCGAAAGGCGAGCGACAGCGAACCCCGAAAAACAGGCGTTTGTTTTAGCGCCGTTCTTTATTCGAGCGGTGCATTCAATAACGGATCGATGGCGGACTTGGAATGTCAGTTTTGTCTCGATCATTAGTTGTTCAGTAGTAGTCAACAGTGGTAGTGGATCAATCTTTTTTATGGCGTCCCGAAACATGCGCGTGGCAAATGTATGAGGCATTAAGACAGCAACTATACTGTCGACTCCGGTTATAGTGAACTCGGATATCGTGAACCCTCGGTTATAGTGAACTTAAGTCTCTGGTCCCGTTTCACTTACATTACAAAGAAGCATAAGAAGATTCGGTTTTAGTGAACCTGAATCTCGGCTATAGTGAACGTAAGAAATAAATCCTGGAAATTAATTGGATCTTGTATATAATTAGGCGAGTAAAAGGGACTTCGAAGAGTGAAACGGTGCTCCAACAGTGCAAGAGGCATTGAAAGGTGTCAAGACTGCATTACGATACTTGGAGGTAGAGGACAATGCGGAATCAGGTATGGAGAGAACACGAACTCTGGAGAAGGATCCAGAGAAATCACTAATGAAAAATGGACGAAGCAAACAATTGAAAATAATCGATTTTTTAAGAACAAATAAATGTATTAAAATTTTCAGTTCGTGCTGTTAAAGTATTTTGCTGTACCTCTATATTAATAAAATCAATCATTATGGAAAAATTCTATATGTTTTTGACATCGAATGTAGTGAACCAAACATGTTAGTCCCTAGAAGTTCAGAAGAAATAAGAGGTCATCTTATTATAAAAAATGACCTCTTTTATTTCTTCTGATAAGAACGTCAACAACTCCAAATCAGAATTCCCACAATTCCCTACAAGTTCACTATAACCGGAGTCAACTGTATATTATATTGTTCAGTCTAGAACGCCTGTTGATTTGTGAGTCTCGTGGTTGTTCATACGAGAGATGAAACTCGCTGCCCGTGGGATGCGAGTGTTGCTGCTGGCCACAGCGGGTCTCGTGGTCTGACAGCCCGCTCGCCGCCACCGGGGCGTTGGTTTTCCCGCAAGATTAGCATAATATTGGATCCGTTGGAATATACCTTACACTGTTGCGGGCAAAATCTAACAGTAAATCCCGCGGCTGGACGTTAATTCCCAACACCGTACTAAGCGGTCGAATGCAAACTGCGAGTGGCTTTGATAGCTTAGATGGAGCATCGATTGACAAAATACATATTATGGATGTTAATCTCCTAATGAAGATGAATAATTTGAAAATTATATTTCGCTTTTTGTATCTTTTCACAAACGTTCAGTTCATTTTGATACATGGTTTGTTTTTCATTTCTAGTATTTTAGATATTGACAGGGTTTGATTGAAAACCGCATTTTGGTTTTAAAACGTTGCAGATCCAAAATTTTAAAATAACTCAAACACACGAATTATCATGAAAATGCGGTGAAATAAACAATATTCATCAACTGTGTTTATTCATGAAATATTTCGAGGAAATATTTGGAGTCATTTTTGAAAACGTGATTGGTACATTTGGGTTTTGTTTCCCTTCCCTTTGATGCTTTTGTATGATTGAAAATGAATTTGAGTATGAGTATGAAATTGAGTATGAATTTACTTCTGGAAAGTTGTTAAGTAGAAATTTTACCTGCATATATTCCTTGGATTCTAGATTGTTAAATTGTATCTGCTTCTATCAGCCAGTTTTCAATGATTGGTTTTGACGTTTCATTTTTCTTGTCGGGTATTTCCGTCTTCTCTGTTCGGAAGTTATCGCCCTACAAAAGTATCTTTGTTTCTCATAAGTAGTGTAAATGATGCTCATTTTATTAAAATGTATTGTGTAAAATGTGTAATCTAGTACTTATGTAATTCAAAACGAATTAATCGTTCATTTAAATGGAAAAATTTTATTGTAAATATTGCGGATATGGAAAAATTAATATTTCCTTGTCCACCATATTTCTGGAAAGTAAACGTATGATGAAACATGTTGAGTTTGGTTTGGTTTGTTTTTTTCGTGTTTCCGGGCGCGTCAACTGCTTTGGTCATTAGTCCCGTTAGTGTAGTGCATGTTTGTTTCTCGGGAGATGGAGGCGGTCTTCCCCAGCTGGATGGCGAGATCCGGCGCCGACCTACCGTCGGCTAGTGGGGTCTCCCCCTAGCCAGGACTCTCCCACCAGCGGGTCGCGATCGCGCGCGGTCCATGGCCGTTTGGTAGGGTACTGCTCCGGCATTCGCCTGGTGTTGATCGGAGAAACCACGCAAACCTACCGATCAGAGCAGCCGGCCGCTAGAATTCTCCTCCAGGCAGCGACTGAATGCGACCTATATTGAAAGCTAGTGTCGAAAATCCTGCCGCCGTGGGGAGTGGGAACCTAGAACCTCCCGGTCAGAGGCGCTGCAGTGACATCAGTTGATGCACTGAGCTACCGCTCCCGGTGGAAACATGTTGAGGTCTACATTTTGATGATTGTGTGCATTGCAATGTGAGTAAGTTGTGGTCCGCTTGTGTGCGCAGGCGGAGATCTGGAGCGTGTTCATCGCCATCCTGCGCAAGAGCGTGCGCAACCTGCAGGCCTGCACGGACGTGGGGCTCATCGAACACGTGCTCAACCGGCTGTCGCAGGCCGAGACGGTCGTCGCAGGTGAGTGCCCCGGGGCAGACTGTTCTCTGCTTGTTCACCAAATATGACCATCAGTGGGAGCATTACGTTCTATATAAATTATCTTCATCCTGAGATAAAATGATAATATATTTTATTCATTTTCACATAAGTTAACAATTACAGTATATGTTCGCGAATGAGCAACTGCTTGTGCTCGACTGCAGTTTAATGGTTTAATTAAAAACGGTTTTCATGAATATGTTTTCATGTGAATATTGCTAACCGTGATGCAATTTCAATTAATAGTTGCTTAATTGAAATAAACAACAATCATGTCTTAACAACCTTAAATTCTTTCATTAGAATTGGGTTGTGTGTGCGTTTTTACTTTCTTATTAGCATAGTAGATGAAAGTGGAGCTTGTTGGTATTAGTGAGGGTTTTTTAAACCAGTTTCGTTATGTGAAGTTTGATTGTTCGTGAAAACCACATTTACAGCATACCCGACGGTGTAATTTTATTGGTGATACACTATTAAACTTCCTCAGTCCTTAAAAGTCACCAGGTCAAGATGCCCACTTGAGTAGTTGGTTGCCAAAGGCCTTCGGGTAGGCTGACACTAGTCTGCTGTAGATGGGTTACTTCGGTGGGAGTGCTAAGTAATAAATCACTGTCGACTAGTTTAAAGTGCTTTTTGCCGCCTCCAGCGGATATTTTCATGTTAAGCAGTTTTATTTATTCTTTGCAACTTCGTAATAAAATAAATTTTAAACATTTGAGTTGCGTTGCTCGTCTATTTTCAGGTATAGAAAGTTACATTTACGAAAGTTACATACGAAAATGAGACCTGAGCCATTTTAAGCTTCTTTTTCACTACTCGAGAACAATGAATTAAAAAACTGGAGTCACTTTTTTGAGCAAATTTTGAAATTGTAATTGAAGCTTCATGTAAAGTAGCCCGAAAATCAAAATGTGTTTCAAACTCGCAGGGCCTCGAGTTCCTTTAAATCGATCGGGGATTATCAATATTGGAGAAAATAGTCTGAACGGTTTAGGCGCTAGCGTTGACCAAAGATGAACTGACTGACAAAGTACGTTTCGCCGTCAATCGATTTTTTGTTATCGAGGTCCCACAAAATATGATCTCACAAAACAACGTGTTAGAGAAAGTAATTTACTATACATAGCAAGAAGATTTATTATTTTTTTCGTTACCAGGAGTACCGGTAATAAAGGTTTTTTCTCTCGAAATTTCACCGTTTTCCAGCGTACGATTACAATACTATCTGCTTTCGAAGTAAGGGGGAGAAAATAAAAGTAGTATACCAAATGTTGACCCTGTTTTTCGGTCAATCCAACAATTTCCTACTTTTTACCCGTAGTTCTTTCTGATACAAGAAAATGGAGAGCTTGGTTGAGGTTTTCTTCCTAATATTGCAGAAGACAATCAATGAACAACGAAATAGTTGTTCAGCTCGTACTGAAATATCTGTGGGTAGTGGGCTAGGTCGTGAATATCGCGGGTCACGAAGTTAGAGCGTACGGAAGCTAAGTGGCAGACATTAGAATGAGGGTGCAAATGAGTCCCGTGTGCAAACCAGTCCCGCTTTCTGCGGTAGAAAAAAGTTTTCAGGTTGCAAAAAAATCGATGTCAACTTTTTGACGGAAATACTTCCCTTTTTTCGCTACCCAGATACCGAAAATATGGTTGAAACGTTTGTCCGTTTTTCTGACAGTCCGATTGTGAAAAATTCTAGGGCCTAAAATATACACATAATTCTTATCAATTTAAAGGATCAATCGTAATGTCGCGGCCCCTCGAATTTAAAATTTGACTAATTTTTGGGAGACTTTTATATGAAACTCCTACAACATATTAATTTTTTTTCAAAAGTGGATCCAATGGTTTTCTTTATTTTATTTTTTTTTCTCGAACAGAGAATCTCAGATCTAATTTTCAGTGAAATCTCTGAATTTTTGAAGGTTGCAAGAGTGTTTTATTTTTTTGGATCCCTAAAAATTCCCGGCTTCGATCGGATTTCAATCTGCCGACTTGGATAGACAGTCCTACACGCTAATCAGTAATCATTAAATCACCGAAGCGGCAGGAGGTTGTAACATACATCCTAGAAGACTACAAATATCGATGATGTTCTGAAAAGTCCCGTGAAGGGGTGAATATAGCAAGTGGTAACTTGACCTATCGCAGAAGAAAATTGCAGTGAACGTGGCGGCGGGAAGAGAAACGTGAACTGATTAAGAAGGGCATGGAGAAAATGACGGCGCGCTCTCCACGGGTTGTTGTCTCGGCAAGGAGCCCGTGTTGGTGACCGCTGCTTACGCACGCCCACGCCCACACGTACGCCCACGCTTCCCGATGGGTGACTCGCCCCGCCCCGCCACGCCCGTCCCCCCTCCGCCACGCTCCCCTGGGTCCGCCCGCCACGCCCCGCTCCACCCCATCCCCCTCTGTTCCGCTCCGCCCCAGCCCGCTCCGACACGCCCCTCCCCAATCCGCAACGCCCCTCACCGCTCCGCCACGCCCCTCACCGCTCCGCCACGCCTCTCCCCGCTCCGCTACGCCCCTGCCCGCTCCACCACACCCCCTGGGTGCGCCCGTCACGCCCCGCTCCACCCCATCCCCCTCTGCTCCGCTCCGCCCCAGCCCGCTCCGCCACGCCCCTCCCCAATCCGCCACGCCCCTCACCGCTCCGCCACGCCCCTCACCGCTCCGCCACGCCCTCACCGCTCCGCCACGCCCCTCACCGCTCCGCCACGCCCTTCACCGCTCCGCCACGCCCCTCACCGCTCCGCCGCCCCTCACCGCTCCGCCACGCCCCTCTCTGCTCCGCTCCGCCCCAGCCCGCTCCGCCACGCCCCTCCCCAATCCGCCATGCCCCTCCCCGCTCCGCCACGCCCCTCCCCGCTCCGCTACGCCCCTGCCCGCTCCACCACGCCCCCTGGGTGCGCCCGTCACGCCCCGCTCCACCCCATCCCTCTCTGCTCCGCTCCGCCCTACTCCAGCGGCCACCCAGCAGCCGCTGCCTCCGCCCTTCATGCCCCTCCCCGTGCGTGGGGTAGCTGCAGGAGGGCGCGTGTCCAGGGCGCGAATCGGCAACTTTCTCTCCAAGGAGAGTATCTCCGCGAAGGGACAATTCGAAGAATCGATGGGTAAAAAGAACACCTCCGCTTTTGCGTCATGATTTGAATTCATCCCTACAAGTTTTAGAAAACGTTTTCTTCTCCAATTTCTTTGATTTGGATTCCTTGATATGAACAGTTTTAAGTATGGAAATCATAAACGAGACAAATAATGGGAATTAATTGTATCCGTGCCAAAGAGAAATTAACATATCCAGAAGGAGACACGAATCTCTGGGGAGGTGGGATTCCTGGGCATTGCACTTGTTTTGTCACGTAGACTTAAGTTAGCGGGATTACAGACGTAAATGTTCAGCATGCGTGTGTCCAGCTTACACTCTACCACTGCGTTACCGCTTGGCCATAGCTTTTATTAGTGTCTATCTCGATGAATAAATGTCTTCGAATCATATCTCGTATTTTGTGTATCATTAATTTGTGATTGCGTGTTACGATCAGCGGTCCCGATAATGTTTTATTTTGAATGGTTATGTAATACGAGAGAAATCGAAAGAGCTATTGATTACTTATGTAGGTGCCTTAAAACACTCCTAAAATGCGTTATACAAATCCTACTAATCCTACAAATCCCCCAAAACACTTATTTGTGATACTTTTCTTAGAATCTTCTCCTAGGATACGAAAAAAAATTGTCAGTTTCCCGTGAGGAGACTGAGACGCGTTAAATGACACATCATTTGCCCCGAACGATGCACAGAAAGAGGCCAATCGTTAGTGAAGACAGACGCAAGTTACTAGATCCCCCCCCCAAAAAAAGGTTTTAATGTATCCCTACGAATATCTCATCGACTGCTGATTTCTTGCTTCCTGACAGCAGTCCTGACGATGGTGAAAACATCAAAAGCTATGTAATAAAGACAAACGTTGACAATGACAAAGCCAACTAAAAATCACCAATAAATCACTATCCTGACTGTCTTGCGTATTTACCTTCTGTAACAGAATTCAGAGGGTCAGTAATCTTTGATTTGAATTCGGCCGCTTTATTACCAAGACTGAAAAAAAATCTGTGGGCTGACCGTTCCGGCAATTGGGAGACAGCTGATATGTTGGTGCACCTTTCACCGATTTCGCCACGCGGTGGAAGAAGCGGGAAACGCTCGGGCCCAGTGCCTCGGGGGAACAAAGAGAAGAATAATCCAGCTGTCAGTCTGCGAAGATCAAGAGGAGAGCTGTCTTGGAAAAACGTATTCGATCGCTCAACCGAACGTGCTCGAGTCTCTTCTATCGGGGGTGACAAGACGGAGAAGGATGAGGGAGCGAAGGGCGAGCGAGACACCTTTGGTTGAGGACCAGCGAGATCAGCGCGAACAATGTGTTTCTCTGACGATGAGACGGATTTACCCGACCCCCCGCGCCCAGCGAGGGGAGTCAGGAAAAGAACAGAACCTGATCAGAAACAAAAGAACAAAGTAAAAGACTCGGGTGTGATGACAATGGATGATGAACGAACCTTTTGATTAATCAGTGCGGGATTTTCCGTTTGATGTAGTAAGCTGAAAGAGAAAGGACGAACTTCGGAAATGTATTGCATTGCAGTGCGGAAACAATCTTTTGTACTGTCCAAATTTACCAGTACCGGGTGCGGTAGCTCGGTGCATCAACTGATGTCACTGCAGCGTCTCTGACCGGGAGGTCCTAGATTCGAATCCTGACGGCGGCAAGATTTTCGCCACTAGCTTTTCAGCTATGTCGAATTCATTTGTTGTCTGGAGGAGAATTCTAGCGGCCGGCTGCTCTAATCGGTAGTTTTCCATGGTTTCTCCGATCAACACCAGGCAAATGCTGGAGCAGTACCCTAACAAACGGGCCACGACCCGCGCGCGATCCTTTCTTCCTCTTTCTTCTCCTATCCTATCCCCTTACACACACACACACACACACACACACACTTACACTAACATGCACTGCACTACCACATATTCCGGGAGACCGGTCGGGAGCTTACAGCTTGTCCCGGCTGGGGCGGTGCCCCGCTGGTGGGAGAGTTCTGGTTAGGGGGAAACCCTGCTAGCCGACGGTAGGTCGGCGCCGGATCTCGGCGCCCAGCGGGAGAAGATGATCACCGCCGTATCACGGAGAAAACATGCACTACACTTACGGGACTAATGACCATAGTAGTTGACGCGCTCGGAATCACTAACCAACCAACCTAAGCAGTAATTAACGTTTTTGCAGCATTTACGCCTTTTTACGTGTCATTCGATCATCGCATTTTCACCACATAATACGAATGTCTCATTTTCCCTTGGTCCTGCTAAGTATTGTGATGTGAAGAAGCATATTCACACACCTTATTCTGTAATAATTTTTGTAATAATAAAGTTCTGCGATTCGCTCTATTTCATTAATCCCATATTCCGAACGCTGCCTTTGACTTATTGGAAGTGTGAGGCGTCTAGAGGCCAGCATTGTAGTTCCCGAGATGCGTCGTCGGGAGCGCCAGCCGTCGCGTCGCGTCGTCAGGAACGGCCAGCTCGCGAAAGAGCGGTCCTCGTCGTCAAGTGCCGAAGGTCGTGTGGACGTGGCGGGGGCCCCAAGCGGTCGCCGCGACTCTTCGCCATCAATCTCTCCGGCCTCTTCCCTGCCCCGTCCCGCCCCGCCCTCCGCCCGCGCCGCATTATGCCCCCGTTTGTAACGCGCCGCCGCGCACAATGCCGTCCCCGTCGCCCTCTGCGCCGCCGACGCCTGCAAAAACGCCTCGCCTCGCTTCGCCCCGCGCGCGCGCGCCCGCCCGCCGTGTGATGGATACGCGGCTCTCGTTCGGGCGCAAAACGCCTTCAGGCCTGTCCCCTCGCCTCCCACTCCCCCGCCCCTGCTCCGGTCCCATGCTCCGTTCCCTCCCGTGTCAAGCTCCCTGCCCCGCCCCCTGCCGCGCCACGCCCTCCTGCCCCGCCACGCTTCCTGCCACAGCCTCGGTCTCGCCCCCTGCCCGCCCCCTCTCCAGCTACCTCTCCCGCCCCCTGCACGGCCCGCCCCGCCCCGGCCCGCCCCGCCCCGCTTCTTCCCAACCTGCCCCCTAACGCGCCGTGCCCCGCCCCCGCTCCGCCGTGCCTCCTTCCACGAGCCATCCCTTGCCACGGCCGCCGCGCCGCATCACTTATCAAGATTGATAAGCGCAAAAACAGCCGTCCACGCAGCGCTGGAGACGATGGCCTCGCGCGGCGGAGCCGCATGTATCGTGTCCTGCCTACACAAGGTTTCGACACGTGTTCAAGCACAGCACCTCCTCGCTCTTCTGGAGGGCGGGAAAAAGGAAGCCGGCGACGCATCCACATTGTTCGCCAAAGACCTTTCTCTCGATTTTCTCTACGTCAGCACACAAAATTGACAAACAGTTGACTTCTACTGTCACAACAATGCACCTAAATAAATGTACGATGATTGAAGAACTTATTGACGTTTCAAAGCTGAAGAGTAACTGGTCTTTGAAGAACATTTTGTTATTTCTATGCCAGGAGAAACGGAGAGGAGTCGAGTGTGGCGGGTCTAAAAAGCATTACTTCAGTTGAGGTGCATTCAACTATTTTATTCACATCTAACTATTAAAGCCAGATATATATATATATATAATTTTTTTAAGGAATTATATTATGTGTAGGAAAGTGTTATTACTAATATTTGTAACTTGAATCGCTCGAGCAAGCCATAGGCCCTGCTGGGCGGGGCAGCACATGTTTACATGCCCGCTCAATATATTCAAGTACATCCAGTAGTTTTATTCTATTTTTTTATAAAGGCACTTTCAGTATAGCAGCTAGAATATAGAGGGATAGCAATATTACTCAGATGCTCCCGACCTGGCGGGGAAATGTTAGAATTCCCCGTAAGCCTGCAATTCCATATCTAAGGAAGAGAACCAATAAGCCAAATGCTTGCCAGCTCTAGTGCTCTAACCTACGCCTTGGCCATCTTCCCGTGGTTGCCATCGTTTACCAAGATTATTTACACAGTATATTATTGAATTCGCGAATAGCTCTGAAATAACTTGACATTTTTTAATCTACCGCCTGCGCGGTGTTAACTTCAATAAATCAATAACAATGTCGTGCCTTTAAACTGAAATATTGAGGAGGCACACACCTCATTTAATTGCTCACCCTCTCCCAGTTTCATGTGCCAGTAATGCCCATGTTAATTCTTACAAAGTATCGTTTGCCGTTCAAGATGCAACCCCAAATCTTAGAGTGCAACATTGAACATTGAATCTACCCATTTTGCTAAGTTTCAATGCGCGCAGAAATTGAAAGAAAACTAGGCAGTCTCTGGCGGTCTCAGTGATGTCTTTGGTTTCGTTAGATACCAGGAACTCTGGAAAAATACAAAAACAAAGAAAAACAGTTTCGATTTTGACTGAAAAATTGTAAATATTTTGTATTATTCCTCCTATTCTCTTAGTGTTCCTACTGACTAAATTCTCAAACTCAGTGCGTCACTTCTTATGACAGCTGATGACATGCGACAGGAAGGTCCTAAGGGAGAGGGCACCTGCTTAAAATATTTTTTATTTACGTATTGCGTTATGAAATAGACTTTTTTGATGTCCTTGGTTTGTAAAGAGCTGTTGAACTGTGGAAATAAACCTTACTAGGTTGAATGATCTTGGCTGTTCTGGTGACGCCGCGTCAAAAGCTGTGTTTCGACCATCTTTTCGTGGTCTTCCTCAGGGCTGGTCGGCCCTGAGGAAGGAGCAGACCAGTCCTGAGGAAGACCACGAAAAGATGGTCGAATCGTCGGCAAGACAGTCTTCGACGCGGCGTCACCCGGACAGCCAAGATTATTCACATGACTCCGGCCGCGGAAGCCTACAACTTCACCTTACTATGTTGTTCCGGTATTAGTGACGTAGGTCGTCCGTCGATCTCGGCATCCAGCGAGGGAACCACCACCTCCCGGGATAAACATTCACTGTATTTGCGGTACTAACGTTCATAACAGTTAAAGTTCTAGGAAACATCATCAGTTTACCAGTAATACCATTTTTTTTAGATTTTGGTGCTTTTTTCTGCATGAAAGCATGCATATTTCGGTTATTTTAAGCACATACCAATCCGCTCTTTCTGTATGTATTTGGCGTTATTGGGTCGGTAGTCCGACTTCGCCGGCCAGCTACCGGTGTCCCCCGTGCCTGGGCCTAGTTAATTCCCATGCTTGGAAGTAAGAGCGACATGAGGTGGACATGACGTATTCTCTTCACCGTAACTAGCAAGATCCGTCTGCTTGAGCTTTTCTTTGTGACACAGCTACAGAAACTGGGGCGATTTTAAATCCAATCCGCTCTTTAAATACTATAATACCTGACCACAAATTCATATTAAATCATACGTCAGTATCAACTCTAGAAAAATACACAGAAGATTCGGCAAGATACTTTACAACGCTTAGCAGACGAAATTCATTATCTGATGTAAACTTTAAGTGCCAGCTAAAGGCTTTTCGTTTAGGCAAATAATCTTTTTGACAAATCTGTGCCTTTATGCTGTAAAAACTTCGAAAGTATGAATAAAAATAGACATTAAGTGCATAAATCTTCATTCCGTATGAAAGGACGTTCTTTTCTGTTTCACATCTCGTTTCGTTCAAACTAGGGAAAGGCCCGTTATGATGCGAGAATTAAAGGCAATACATGTTGCGTTCAAGAGTTCATCAATACTTCTTTCAATATTGACTTGACGGCGCGTTGAAAGGTTCGTGATTTCTTAGATCAATACAGTGCATAATTAAGACGTAGAAAATCTATATTGGCCATGATAATCCTTACAAACACACGTTACAAAGTCTGATAATAGAATTTAATACAAAAATATTACTGATTAAAATAAATAGAAATAAATATGCTTAAATGTTGTTGTTTCTTAAAATGCACAAATTATCAATGCGCAGCAATACGCTGCTTATCAATAACATAGGCGAATGATGAATTCGCCTTATAATCAAGTTCCTGTGATTGGAAATTACATACAAAGAGTTATCTACTGTTGGTAGTTAGGTAAACGTGCTCGTATTAGAATAATCTAAAGTTGGAGTAAGAGGCATTTGTGAGTAGTTTTAAAGAGTTCGTACAGTGGAATGTCTCTGACGGTCCGTTCGGAGAAACGTAATAACGTCGAACTCTCTTTCGTACGTAACTCCGCCGGAACGCCCTGGCGAGCATTTAGTGTTACAACTTTGTACTATCGGCGTTCTCGACGCCAGCACGCCAGCACTTGATCTCGCTCCCACTGATTCACTCTGCGTCTCCCAGATCTCTTTCTCTAGCAATTTACTGAGGAGACGCCTTTAAGTGCTGACGGCTTCCACTAGTCTGGATATTAAATCCACGTACAAGCGATGTGATTTGGTTGATTTATTTTCGTCAATAGATCGTACAAACCATGTGACGTATGGGGAGTACAATCTGCGCACATTTTCCTTACCCGCAGAATCTCTTCCGTACCCTTTTACTATTCATAGATGAATGATGAATAAACGATGTTAGCAACATTTGAAAACAATTTTTCAATCTCCTGAAAAATAGAAAACTTATTTGCATCGGGAAACGAATTGTAGATTTTATTTTATAGTATTGCGAACAGAATATCAACCCACACTCCCAACTCTACTGCAACCACAACTAGCGAAAGGAGAGCTTAACAAAACGTGCGCATAGTGAAGCTAAATTTATGTCCACAAACAACTCGAGGGGTCATCTCAGGCCAATGGATCAAGGGAAACTCGTCGCAAAACCTGATTGGGATGGGCCTAGCTTCACTGAGCAGTGTTACGGAGCGGGTTCCTGTCTTGGGATGCTGTCTGCTGAGGAGTGTCCTTACTACTTTTGTTTTTAGCTCATTCTCCATAGTAACATATATTTAATTACGAATGTTACGTTTTGAAACAATAAAACATGTGGAACTAAAAAAGATCCTGAAAGATCTGACAAGCGCTTCGGAGGTGTAGTTCATTCCTGTCATTTTTTAATCGTGCTTTGCGTGAATACACTGATAATAATAAACGCTGAAGACGAGGGCAGCGTTTTGAAGAGCGGTTGTGCTTGTCCTCGCTGAGTTGATGTGTTGGCCCCGGGGCGGAGGTAGAGGTCGCTTTTTGCTGAGCCCAGGGGATGCGCGGCGCGGCGGGTGAGTTAACCCCCCATTAAATCGCAGTGAGCGGTGAGGGGGGAGGGCTGCTGTGGGCGGGGGTGAAGGGAGGCGAATGTGAGGGGGATGCAGCAGAAGGGTCCACCAAGTCCTGCAGAAGAGGCATTAAGGCGGACTAACCGAACCTCAGAAACAAATGTAGTGCTGTAATTTTTAAATACGATTGAAGTAATTTTTTCTCGCAGTATATAATTGTATAAAGCACTGTGAAAGTTATATTTGAAAGTTTCTACTTTTTTATGTGTGTCACGATGTGGATGAGACTGATTTTTTCGCCCTTTCATATCCATCGTGGATGAGCAGAGAGAATGAGAATTGAAGATAGAGTTAAATCCTGAAAAGGCAATGCTAGAAGTAGGGAGTCCGCTGACTCCGTCAGAAGATGATAATGTTGATGTGTGCGACAATAACGAGGACTATGGTACAACTCTACAACTGACTTTTGATAGTCAGGTTAATGATAAAGAGGTAGATCCGTAGACTGTAAGTGAAGTTTTATTAAATAACGTTTCTACACTCAAATACCCTTCAGCATCTCACGTCTTGCATCGACCAAAAACTTTTTTCCATCGAATTAAATTTAATACAAAAGATTATTTTTTTATTATTCTTGATTCCAAACATTTGGGTCAGAACTTGAACATCGTAAATAATAGTTGGAACAAAAACTCAATTAAAGCAATTCTTTACTTTTCCCAAATATTGATTTAAGCATTCTCAATGTTCACGAAACGGGAAAAAAAATTGCTCCTTCCTGAAATAAGTGATGTCAGTTTTACTTCTCATGACAGCGCACGTGACATTTTTCGATTGCAAAGTGCGTGCGAACGCGAAGATTGTCATGTGACTGACATTTCAAAATCCTGGGCCTGCAAAAATGGCTCAGAGCATCAACTGATCTCACTGCAGTGCCTCTGACCACGAGGTCCTAGGGTTCGAATGGTGGCAGGATTTTAAACACTAGTTATATAGCTAGGTCAAATTCAGCCGCTGTGTAGGGGAGCTTTCCAGCGGTCGGGTGGTATTATGGGTATACCGCCGATCCGCGATTTCTCCGATCAACAGCGAGCGAATGCCAGAGCAGTACCCTAATAATCGGGCCATGGACCACACGCGATCATTCCTTCCCCTTCCTTGTCCTATCCTCACCCCTTACTTACACACACTTAAACTTAAATGCACTACTCTACTACCACACATGCCGAGAGACTAGTTGGTAGTTTCGAGCTTGTCCCGGCTGGAGCAGCGTCCAGTTGATGGGAGATACCTGGTATAGGAAAATCCTCGCAAGCCGACGTGTAGGTCGGTGTCGGATCTCGCCATCCAGTGGGTGAAGATCGCCGCTACCTCCCTCGATAAAAACATGGACTATAGTTCCGGGACTAATGACCTTAGCAGTTTACGCCCCAGGAATCGCTAATAAACTAAACAATCAAATCGAGAATGCTAATGGGAGTGCGGGTGCGTGGGAGTGCGGGTGCGTGGGAGTGCGGTTGCGTGGGGGTGCGGGTGCGTGGGGGTGCGGGTGCGTGGGGGTGCGCAGTGGAGCGGTGCGTGGGAGTGCGGGTGCGTGGGGGTGCGGGTGCGTGGGGGTGTGGGTGGGAGTGGTGGCAGGTGGTCTGCGCGGGGGCGTGGCAGTGCGGGTGCGTGGGGTGCGGGCGCGTGGGGTGCGGGTGCGTGGAGTGTGCGTGGGGTGCGGGTGCGTGGGGTGGTGCGTGGGGTGGTGGCGCGGGTGCGGCGCGGGGTGCGGGTGCGTGGGAGTGCGGGTGCGTGGGGTGCGGTGCGTGGGGTGCGGGTGCGTGGGGGTGCGGGTGCGTGGGGTGGGTGCGTGGGGGTGCGGGTGCGTGGGGGTGCGTGGGAGTGCGGTGCGTGGGGTTGCGGGTGCGTGGGGGTGCGTGGGGGTGCGGGTGCGTGGGGGTGCGGGTGCGTGGGAGGCGGGTGCGTGGGAGTGCGGGTGCGTGGGTGTGCGTGTGCGTGGGGGTGCGGTGGCCGGGCAGGGCATCGTGTCGAAGCGGCCCCGCCCCCGCCATGCGGCCGCTGCGATGGAGCCACTCGCCGGGCTGGGGAAGGGGGAGGAGTGCCGTTATTGAGTTGTGAGCATTAGCCCGAGCCGCCCCGCGCCGCGCCTCTGCGCGCCGATCCGATTGCACATGGCAGGGCGCTGTTTGCTTTGCAGCGCGTCTCTGCGCCGCTGTGGCCCCGCGCGCCAGCACAGGCGCTGGCCAGAAGCAATCGCTGCATAGAGCGAAGGCAGCGGAGCGGCGCTACTGCCGCGCCACAAGGCATTATGAACCTCGCGATTTCACTCGGAGTTTGTTTTTATGTGAGCGTGAAAGTTTACGTTCCATTGGAAATATTACCAGCTTGCTGAGAGCACTCAAACAGTACTGTTTTATTAGACTGTTTAGAAGACGATTTATTAGATGATAATGTAACGCATGCCTTTCTGTGGAAGTATTGAAATAGGTATCGAAGAAAGACTTCATAATATATTTACCCTTTGGAATGACCGGGTTCCAGATGATAAAATCGATGAAAATAAGTTGTTGATGTGACAAGGTTCATCTGATATCTAATACATGAAGAACATAGGTGGAGAAATGAAATTTCGACATCAATGACTCGAAACGACTGAAATGTTAGTTGCAACTAGACATCGGATGTTTAGGGAAATGCCTATTTTTTTCTAGAGAACTTATTTAAAGGCTGATAATATATGTCCACGAATCATGACAAATAATGACATTTGACAGAATTTTATAATGCTTATTTTTGCTTATTTTAGCATAAATGCCTATTTTTTGCATAAATACCTTTTTTAGGACTTTTTTTGCCTTTTATTTAGTATATTTATATACAATGCTAAGACATCGGAAAATCGGCGATGGTCCAACGTGACCATTCATTACGCAACCTTCAATTCACGTCTTGAAATTTAAAATTACGAGTGAATTCATGAAAGTATACCAACTGATTTTTCTTCATTTGCCTATTTCATAAATACCAGCCATGATCTGAGAAAATGGACGATACACCGAGGGAACCGAAATTTTAAGTGGAAATAAATAAAAATCAGTTTCAGTGTTGCTAGTGTTGGACTGCTAAAATATATGGCAGTCACATCGTTCAGATATCCTTCTCCGCATTCAAACTGATTTTGTCTCCCAGTCGTCGCAAATTTGAAATTGTGATCCTTGAAAAGTTTCTGGTAATATGTAAATATTTCTGGTTAATGGAAACTATTAAGAATAAAATGCAGAAGTTTTGTAAATATGTAAATCTAGTTTTACATATAAATATACGAACTGGTTTTGTGCATTTATGTTTACAAAATAATATGTACAAAAATTACAATTTTCCATTTTATTGTGTATGTAACTTATGACAGTACCTTTTTCCTCCTTATTTTTGACTTTTTCAGTGCCTTTTTAGGCGCCTAAAGATTTTTTAGTGCCTAAACATCCGATGTCTAGTTGCAACCTTGTCATTCCAATGGGTCAGTATGGGGATCTGTTAAGCCCAGACCGGAAAAACAAACGCGCTCTCGCTGTCTCCACGCCAAGTCGTTCACGGGTTCGAATCTGCCTCGGGCAGGGATGTGGGCTTCCGTATGACATGATCGGGGCTTTTCCTTACCGCCATATATCACAAAAAATTACCTTTCCTTCCCGTCCCGTTGCTTCCCTCGCCCTGGTAAGAAGTCGGTAGGGCGAAAATAGAAGTCGATCTGCCTGCGTACAGGAGGAGGAAAGGCAGTTGACGGATCTACGAACCACGACGTTCGTGCCACCAACCCCTATCCTCCCCAACTCTAGTCAGTTCTGTCGCTTTGGGCCCGTGATTCACAGGCGGCTGTGTGTTTGTATTTTGTACTTAGCCATTGTATGTCCCGTAATGGACAATTTGCCTCGGAGCCGTTAGATCCCGGGGTTTCTAGTCGGCCACCCAACCAGGAACCCGCAATGTCTCGAATTTACTTAACCTTCACTGTGACTTCACAGTTACCGAATTCGGCCTGCGACGCCAGTTTCGCGGTCGTGGCCTTTCAGTGGAACCATCCAAGCATTTGCCTGGATGATCGAGGAAACCACGAAAAACCCGGTCAGGATGACCACGAGGATTGAACCCGGGCCTCTCGAATGCGAAGTCACTTCGCCCAATGTCTGTGTAAGTGCTAGCGGTTGAAATACCTCAACGTGCGTAGTAGTGGCAGACTGAGACATTTGCAACAGGATGTCCAAGGGTAGTGGGTAAAATTGGGGAACAGTCGTGAATTCCTAACGTAAATATACGGACGTTAAATCTAATAATGATGATGATGATGATGATGACTTTCTTAAAAGAAAATTTGGGGAATGATGTAGAAAAGTTGATATTTCAAAATAGTATGGAATGTTTGCTTCTCACTCGTAATAGTCCATGCCTCACAATGCGACCAGGATTCAGAAGAGAGCTATCTAATAAAGTTGATGAAGTTTTTCGAATCTAGAATCTTCGAGAACTCAATTTTACTTGTCAACCCTAATAGTTTTGTCAGAAATTAATTAATACAGGCTTGTAGCAGAAATTTAATAATGTCACAACGATTAGAATCGGATTCTAAAATCGTGTATTGAATAAAGCTGCTAATTGCATTACAATGATGGTAATAATTCCACTCCAGAGGCATTTGTATCTTATAAAACTTCAAAGCAATGATCGTTCTAAAAGCAAAACCGATTATTGGAGCCTTTCGAACGTTGCATTCGTCATGGTATCTCGTGCGTCCTCATCTGCATTGCTGGGTGATTAAGCCATACATCATCAACGAACCCGAGCGTAAGTAATACCCACCCAATAAAATGAACGATGTCGTTGCCAAAGTACTTCGATTTTATTTCGAATTTAATTTTTCCCGCAACAGGACTAATCGTCTGTGTCCCTCTTCCCACAGCCCCCACACCCAATATCAACACGTCATTGCGCGCAAGAATTTGTTTCAGAACACCACCCTCGCAGTGGTTAGGGAAACTAGCGTGGCCCAACGCTTCAGCTGAGTTAGTTCAGAGTCAACATTGCTGTTGTCTCTGCAGCGCCTCCGACTGGGAAGTCTTAGGTTTCAAGTCCTGACGCTGTCGGATTTTCAACTCTAGTTAGATAGAATTCAAACACTGGGGGAGAATTCAAGCTGCCGGCTTCTCTGATAGGTAGTTTTCCGTGGTTTGTCCGATCAGTACCTCGCGAATGCCGGAGCTGCACCCTGACAAACGGGCTAGGGACCGAACGCATTCTTTCCTTCCTCATCCCTCTCTCTAACACATGTACATACATAGATTTTTTAAAGTGACCGATGATATTAGGTCGTTTCTACCTTCTGTCTAATAAAGTGAATCTTTTTAACAGTGGTAAGCACATTTCTGAGGCGGCGAGTTCCGTTAATAAGGACGTTCGCCAATTAATTAAAAAATTATCATTTTATTAGGCAGAAGGTGTAACAATGACGTAATGTCATCGGTCACTTTTAAAAAATCGAAGTATTACACCCCTGTCGGGAGACCGGTCGTGAGCTTAGAGCTTGTTCTAGCTAGGGCGATGCCTCACTGGGGTAAATATCTGGAGGAAAAACCCTGCAAGACAACGTGTAGGCCAGAGCCGGGTTTCACATTTCAGAGGGAGGGGAATACCGCCACCTTCCATGATATAAAATGTTATACACGTATGGGTCGGATGACCGTAGCAGTTGACTCACGCTAAAGATCAGTCTGAGAATCAGGCCATCCAACTCTTGCCTTCCCCTCCAAATACGCGCCTCTTTGTCTGGCATGACATTCGCTGTTTTAACCCTAGTATTATTTATTACCAAGGAACGGGGCTTCAGAGCCCCGCCGGTGCTTAGTTTTTATAGATTTCAAATATTTAGGAAGCTGAAGATCATTAATATTATTTATAATGTGCCTTTTTGTTCAAAAAATGCTACAGGTTATCAGACGTGTTTGTTATAATTTGAATTATTTGAGTGTCGTTGCCTAAGGTTAAAAAAATACTACTATTCCCTCCAAACTCAAGATTTAGAATACATTTTGGAAATATTTGTAGTATTTTAAGTCCTAAAATAATTTCATACATTACTGTGATACGAAGATTCATGGACTTTTATTTGACATAAATATGTAAATGTTTTCGTCATTAAATAATAATAATAATAATAATAATAATAATAATAATAATAATAATAATAATAATAATGATCATGCAAGAAAGTCGATTTTTTTTTCATTTGCAGAGTTGGAAATGTTTTTTGTTTCAATTAATACTGATGTATGTTATGTATCAGTCTAACTTATCCAAATCGTTAAAAAAAACAATTCAAGCGGTGGACTCCGAAAGCATTCCCCCCTGCCGCCCCCCGTTAATGTGCAGTGCCGAATGACTATGCAACGATGATTTGTGCTCTGATGTTTTATTTTTAGTTCTTATTATGCCGTTTGCAGCACTGATAAGTGTTCTAAAATAACCACGAGAACGGAAAAGGGATCGCTATCGATTCAAGTCTGGTCGGGCTAGGAACATTCGAAGTAATGAGAACTTGAATTATGGATACTGGTAGTGACGTAGTGTCCCACTTACTGCTGTACGTCATCTTTTTTTCTTTCCAGCAAGGCAAAGGCGTAACTAAAACCGATAAAACACTACCATCACGTCACGTGAGCTTACATGACGTGATTGCATGGTATTTCTACCGTGACATCGCGCTTAGAAACACATGGTGGTACAAGTGTATGTAGCTCACAGCATTTGTAATTTTTTAAACACTTTTTTTAAAACGAAATTCAAGTTTCATTATAGAACGTGCTAGTTCAAATAGTTCGAAGTGGGAAGAAGAACTTGAAACCGTCTACCTTCGTAGTTTTTAACGGAAGCAAAAGATCTTGTCGAGTATGGGTACATAAAATTAACAAAGAAGAGCTGGGAGGGAAGTTGGTGTCGTTAGTGCCCGAATACAAGCTTAATGTTTGTTTAGTTTTAATACTATAATGATTTTTCACCAACACATCATGAGCTCTGTACCAATAAAACGTGTATGTAAAATAAAATTATGTTCTTAAACTTACCTGATATTTTTTTAGCTCCTTTGTAATTTCCTCCCATGTTGTTTGGACTTGTTTTGGTCATGACATTCAAGCAATTTAACACTGTTTATACTCGTACACGCATGTTTTCTAACTTTTTCAATTAATAAGTTATGCATTTTTGTTAAACGAAATAAAATGAAAATTTGAAACAACGAAGAAAAATAGAAGACTGTGAGCTCACGTGAGTAAAAAATGTGGGTTTGTTCACAGATAACAAAATCATGATATGACATCTGATACTGTTTATGTGACGTGATAACACGTGTCGTGAAATCAGTGTAGCTTTGAAACATAAAACAACTTTGCTAATAACACCGCACACTTTTGTCATGTGACGTGAGCTCACGTGACGTTATGGTGGTGTGTTTCCGGCTTTACGCACGCATCTCTTTTTACAGCCATTTTGATGCGTGATCTCCGCTGATAAAAGAGATATCTACGCATGCGCCTGCAAAACAACCAAGAATGAGAAGACACTAATTTTTTTAAATTTCTTTAAAGCTTTTTCTTTTGGCAAGAGAATTTGCTTGTTTTTTACTTTTTATACGAGGGTCTTGTACACTCTCAACGAATTTCGAAGAATTGATGGTCACTAGAGCTCAGATTTTTAGCCGATAATCAACCAGAAAATATTTATTTTGATGTGCCAAAAAAACTGAAAAACAGTTTTCCGTGCATGCGAGAACTACAAAATTACTAACCTAGTTTTCAGTAACTAATCAGAGAACGAAGAACTCTTGCACTGGACGAAAAGGTTGAATTAAAATTTTTAAAAAAGGTTGTTTTCAAAAAAACTAATTTGTATTTTGAAAATGTACGTTCATAATCAAAATTTTCTTTTCTTCATATACAATTTAGAGAAATAAGTAATAATATTTGTTTCGTCGAAAATATTTATTTTTATGCAGCTTAATCAAAACAATTCTTTTAGGTGATACACAATTTGGTATATGGAAAATATGAGAGCTACTTGAATTTCCACTTTACTTTTAACGCTCAAGATTAAGAGGGAAAAAAATCTATTTACTTAAAAGTTCGAGCCCTGCCGAGTGATTAGAGTGCGAACCATCAACGCAAACATTTCAATATAATGAAAATTCAAGATTAATACAGCCTCTGCAGATGCGTAACTTGCAGTCATGCTTTTGCGTACTTCCCCTGCCTTTTTGCTCGCTCGCATTCCCTACAACTGCCCCTCGCGATTTATTGCGACATAAATTTGCCCGACGTCCATTTTTTACTGTCCCTGTTTTTAAATGCACCTGCTTTGGAGAATCGTTCGACCGTGGCACATATAAAGCGACGCATTATTCAATAATACATTTAATAGGAAGCTACTAACCCGCTCCCTCCATTCGCCCGGGAAAGTGGGCGGGGCACAGGGGCTCGTTTCGCCGGCCGCCCCCAACCCCCGCCCACCATTAGGAGCGCTGTTTTATCCGCGCTTCCGAAAGGAAAAGCCCACAGTTGCCAGGCACAATGGAAACCGCTCATAAAACTAACGGCGCCCCGACTGACGGGTTGGAGGTGTAGAGTTATTTCATCGCTTCATAGAGGAAGTCGGATGCAGTTGTTTATGAGGTAGTAAGTTAACACGCATCATGTGGATTATGTGACGGATAGCGCTGTACGCTAATTATTTTGATAGTGGATGGGAAATCCAATAAAATTGCTTGTAAACATTGACCCTTCATGTCGTCAATTATCGTTGACTATGTTGTTATGAACTCATTTTCTTTACTTTGCTCTTGTATGAAATCACGTGTTAATGAACGCATTTTCTTGGTGCATGCTCTGTGAAATTGTAGTGTAGATGTTTGTTAACTGACAGGTCGCAGCAGAAAAAGAATATTATAACATTTTTAATGATTGGAAACGCTTATTGCTATCGAATCGGAATGCGAATATTTTTACTTTCGTGAGTACTACCATTCGTAGTAAAGAGAAAGTATTGTAATATTGTAGTGAAAAGTAACTATTTTTCCAGAGAAAAACTCGTATCGTGGGCCTATATTTCGATGAAGTGGATTTCTTTGCTTCTACGCGTAATAAATTTCTTGGATACGTAGTGTAGTCATAATTCACGTCTTGACTTTTTTGAAACCGAAAAATTCGTTTTAGGCAAAACGTCTGTCTGTCCGTACTAACTTCTTTGATCATGATCGGAGGGATCGATCGTGATCTGACCACTTTGTAGTTCGTGAGATTGTGAGACATTTCCTTTATGAAAATGGATTGCTTCATTGTCTCTGTCACCACTGAAACTTTAACTTTACCTTTGTTGCCTCTTATTGCAGATCTGCTTATCGAGATGCTGGGCGTGTTGGCCAGTTACAGCATAACAGTAAAGGAACTGAAGTTGCTGTTCGGCGCCATGAAAGCTGTCAACGGCAAATGGGTGAGTATTATTTTCTGGTGCTGTTGAAACTCGATGTCGAATGACACAGAATTTGATTTCACTATCTTGTAAGATAATTAGACTTTTTTACGTTTGTATACAGTTCATATTACCTAATATTTTACTCTGACCTTTCTTATAACAGATGTACAAGTTAAAAGTGATAACAGTTATGTTGCTTATTACGATAATTTGAAACAGAAAAAATATTACTTACTACAGTAAATAATTAAACAGAACAAAAAATTGATTAAGTAAATTATTTTTTCACCACATTCAATGCCATCTGAGAGGAAACGTCAAGTAGTGATATCCTTAATTGTTCCGACACATTTCTCACATTTCTACAGTATGTCTCAGAATGAGTGTTGCAAACTTTGTGAGGATGTAGAGAGTTCAAAATTTACAACTTTTTGTCCATGCAAATATGGAGGAACATTTCATAATATGGAGCTACGCATGTATTTTCCCCTGATTTTTAGGCAACTGATAAAGCATAGATGTACGGCAGGTCACGTTCTGACACAGTCAAGGGATTTCATGTACCTGTCGAACACCTGTGTATTGGGTTGCCTCACATTCAGGGGCAAATATAAAATGTGTAACTCCGTAATATGAAGTTTCCCATGTATATTTGCTTTGGCCAAAAGTAATCGTTTTCTATCCCTTTGCGTGCCCTAAAAGTTTGTGACATTCATTCTGAGACATCTTGTGCAGATACACCGCCTCGAACCAGGTCTTGAAGGTGGGGCTCGTGTCTCTGGCACCGTCGCTCGCTCGAGGCTCTCCGAGAGCGGGAGTGGCGTGTTGTTGCTAAGCGATTGGCGACCTGTGATGTGGTGCAAACGTGCTCGATTGCCACCGAACCGATCGTGATGCGACATTACGTTGAGCGACGGAGGGAAGTTGCCCAGCAGCTGCCGATGGGTAGGGGGTCCAGCCATCAACCGCAATTTCTGACTACGCGCAATGGAAGCATTTTTCATCCATGGATCACCTAAAATACGCTCGTGCTGATTGAATAAAGTATTGTTGACTACAGAGAAGTGGAAAGTGAATTACGTGATCCAGAATGAAAAGAATTTCTCGGTATGAGCATGATGATACGCGTATTGTTTCTTGGGCAAAAACGATTTTTCGCACAAAATCAGGAAATGCAAATTAACGTAGTTAGATAAATGCAGGGTGGTTTGTGAATTATATATACGGGAACCCAGTTGTGTAGTAGTGGCCAACGCCTCGTACCATTCAGCGATTTAAAAAAAAGTCTAAAATCAAATCAAAAATCCGAAATAATAAAGTGTTTGGGAGAGGAAAAAAAACATACTTCCGCGAATTTGACGAGGAGGGAGTTGCTTCAAATAGTAATACATGATAGAAAGTAAGAAATATGAATTGTATTGATTAGCGGGAACGCATTCAACATGGCATGATAGTTCGTTTGCCGCCGTATCATTCGAATAGAACAGTATTGGAATAATTTGGCCACAATAGAAACGAAATATTTCATTTAACATTTCTAATACATAAAGACATGTCCATGAAGCAATAGATCACATAGGTAGAAGAAATGATTGAAATCTACAGGTACATGGCAAGAAGAGGATTTTTCTAAAGAAATTCGCATGAAGATATTTTGGAAAGTGTTTACGCGTATCCGCAATTTCCGATTCAGGTAGAAAGTTTGGCGGAGTGAAGATGTAATACATTGTAATTTCATTCAAAACTTTTATGGATTCATTTCTGGGTAGTCCCACGAGGGCTGCCAAATGCTGTAAAGGAGTACCTGTCCGAGGAATTAGCATTTCCGGGCATAAGAAGTGCAGCGACCGCTCCCTTTTCGCTTCCTGTTCGTGCAGCTGCTCTGGGCACAAGAACACATCCGATCACTTGTTTGAGTCCCCTACTCAGAATTGATTTCGTTTATTTCAATGCTTTCAGCGACACCCATATGGAAATTCCTGACGAAGACATAGATAATAAAATAATATTCCGTATTGTAAATAATTTCTTTTACCCACTCTAATCAAACCTGAATCAGTAATTATTTCGTGTTTTTTTTTTCATGCTGAACCAACCGAGTTACTTTTCTATGTCATCAGCCATCGTAATGTCACCTTGATGTGAAAAATTCTTATAAATTAGAAATACCTTTGCTTTAAATAGTAGTCCTTATTCATGCGCTATTTTTCGCTACAACTCAATAACTTGTTCTATTGTTCATAACAGACGCCGGCTGTTATCGTGTTTTCACGCCTGCGTTTGTTTGCGATAAGACGATATAACAGTAAAGTATTTCCAGAAAAATACGTTTGTTTATGTTCTGTACTCAACGAATTATAAACATTTTTAGATCTTGAATTGATGCACAATTCCCCGTACATCCACAACCCAGATAATCTCCATCGTGTAGTTGCCTCTTCAACTGTTTCCTCGCACAGCGTTATCTCATTTTGAACTCGTAACTGTAATCCTTGACTCGCGCAGCTCGCCGCGTATTTACCAACATTTGCATGCTCTGCGAAGTGGGGTCGCATCGCATTCCCCCGCCCAACTTCGCTTTGCGCCCCTGTTCGCACTCCCCTCTTAGCAGCTCTCCTCAGCACCCGTCACCCATTGCTGGGATTCATCCTCTTCTCCCCCTCTCGTTCCCCCGAGAGTCAGTGCACTCGTCACGCCAAAGCATTCCAACGGGTGGGGAGGGGGTGACACCCGCGTAGTTTTCTGCTCTTTATTTAGGAGTTATCATCAGGTAGGGCTTTTAGTATTACTATCATTCTTAACCCTACGTGATACTTTCGTCTTTTAACGCCTTTCAGATGTTTGAAAAAATTCGAAACCATGGCCATGATTAATTGATTCGTGGAAATTCGGATGTTCTCTTAGCTAGGCCTCCTGCTCGTAATCACGTTAAAATCTTATTTTAGTATCTGTCGATGTAGAGAACAGTTGTACAATTGGAGCAACTTAGTGAATGTTGAACTAGTTCTTCAAAAAGGACTTGGCCATCTCCGTCCCTTGTAGAAAGGGCTGGGCATTCAGAAAATGTTCAAAATATATGTGCCCTTGCCATTCATAAATATGCACAAAGTGATAGAAATGTATAGATAAATACTCATGTCATTAGTTTTCAAATATAAAAAAAATCCCTCAATTGTTTTGGAATTTTTCTGGAGTCCGTCGTTAACCATCTCCCCTCGTTGGTGTTCTCGTGTATAGGAATGGCACGATACGCGACTGTCAAGTTGTTGCCTCTGACCCGCGCATTTGCTATCCTGTATATCACCTCGTTCACCTGTTCAGCAGTCCCCAATCCCCGATTCTTGCGCCTCGTCCGCGCCCGAATGCTGTGTCCCGCCGTCCGCTGCAGTCCCATTCCCCCCTCCCAACTGGGGGGTGGGGGTGGGGGCGCTCACCGCCCCGCAAGTTGCCAGCGACCCCCGCCGGGGTTATCCGCCTTATCCTCGCAATTAGTTTCGCTTAGGGGGAGCGCGAACAAAGCCGCGTAAACACGACGCAGTCGGGAGGCGGCGGCGCGGCGCGGCGCGCGGGCCTCCAGGGCGCTGCGTTGCGCGGCTCGGGGGCGGGGCGGGGACAAACATGCAGCTTTTTAATTAGAAAATATAGACGAATATTTTGATACGCTGCATACACAGTTTTTAAAAAATATCTTTGGTCTTACTATTAAAGAATATCTCAACCGTTAATTTTTTGACTATTCCAGAAATTCTGAATCGCTGCGGTACCTTCCCTGGATCTGCACAGGGAGTGTTAATCCCGCGCAAGTATGTGTGTGTACATTCGTCGATTGATGAAGATATATAACTTTGCCAAGATTGAGATTTAAAAGCAGCAGATGAGATACTTCACCCCAAAAAAGAAGAAACTTCCCAGAGACCTATGTAAAGTTAACAGGTTGAGATTAAGCGATTAAATCAGTAGAGCAATGAAAGGCAATATATCGCATGTGTAGTGAATTTAAACGAAAACTTAAATTTGATGGATAAAATTGCAAGTATAGATTTTTGCTAGGTGTATAAAAAACCTTTATTACAAAGTTATAAAAAATCTCAAAGAAAAATGTAAGCTTTTGGGAGATGTTTATACAGGGATGTAGATGGTGATCTCCCTTTTCGTTTCGTAGAATCCATGGTTGCGCGTCTGCTTCCAATTCAACTTTGTATTTTAAATTAGACATTGATATCAATCTGCCGACGGGTCCTCGAACGGACGTGGGCCGGATCCTTCATTAACCGGAGCGAAACTACATCTTCGCGTTGCCAATGAATTGACCATGGCACTGTGTCGATACGCGTTGGCTTTAAGCTTTGATGTCGCTCCGCTCGATGGCTATCGCGGTCGTGTTTCTGACTTTCCTGTGTTCACTTGCCATACGCATTAGATGAAACTCCCTCTATATTGATTCTCGTGTATACGTGCCGGTAATTTCCCACAGGTGTATGACTTTGATATTTTAATTTCTAAATGAGGGATACGAAGTTACTTCTTACTTTTGTTGTCTCTCTTCACACAACCACATTTTGTAGTAGACGACCTATATCCCGCAAATAATAATAATAATAATAATAATAATAATAATAATTACAGCAATTGAAAGGAAACATAGAATAGAAGATGGAATCTCCAGAGAAATTGTAGTCGAGAAATTGAAAGAAAAAATACTACTCTATGCACAAAGAATCAAAAGATATAAGAAGCGTGAAGATATAAGATTTCGATGTCAGAATCAACTCTTTGAAAGAAATGCCAAGGTATTCTATCGAAGTATAAATCATAAGGAACTCACTGAACCTCAGTTACCACCACTTGACGAGATTGAATCATTCTGGTCTGGTATGTGGGAAGATCCCAAACACTTCAATAAGAACTCCATGTGGCTTCAAGAAGAATGTGACGCAGCTAGCAATATATCAATGGCATCTGAACTCATGGGTGAGATAACACAAGACGATTTGCAACAAGTCATCAGAGGCACTGCAAACTGGAAAGCTGCAGGGGTAGACAGAGTGCAAAATTTTTGGATTAAGAAATTTACGTCCATGCACCCATACCTGAAAATGACAGTAAACAATATACTGAACAAGAATGAAGAGATGCCCGTATGGATGACACGTGGTATTACCTATCTCCTGCCAAAGAGAGGAGATGGAAAACTCCCTAAAAACTACAGACCAATAACCTGCCTTCCAACCGTGTATAAGATAATAACAGCAGTAATAGCTGGTAAAATATACAAACACCTACAACTAAATGATCTGCTACCCATTGAGCAGAAAGGATGCCGTAAGGGCTCGTATGGGTGCAAGGAGCTACTGCTGCTCAACAAGATAATCTTGAAGAATGCTAAACAGAGCAGGAGACATTTGAGCGTTGCGTGGATAGATTATCAAAAAGCCTATGACAGCGTCCCACATGACTGGATAGTCAGGGCCCTGGAATTATACAAAATACACCCGAAACTAATAGAGTTCTGCAAGTGCAGTATGAAACAATGGAGTACTACGTTATTTCTGAGAAATGGGCAAAAACAACTACAATCAAGAGTTATACAGATAAAAAATGGTATATTCCAAGGGGACTCCCTGTCACCACTGCTATTCTGTATTTGTTTAATCCCATTGAGCAGGTAGCTTAATCACCCCTCTTTTGGCTACAAACTGGACAAAAGGGAAAAACCAATTAGTCACCTCTTTTACATGGACGATCTAAAACTCTTTGCCAAGAATGAGAAAGCCCTATTTGAAATGTTAACTGTCGTAAAAGACTTCAGTAAAGACATCTGCATGCAGTTTGGCCTTGACAAATGTGCGAAAGCAAATATAGTTCGGGGTAAGCTTGCCAAGTCGGAAAATATTCAATTGGAAGATGGAAACATAATAAAAGATCTTGAACCTGGAAGAACGTATAAATATTTAGATTAGATTAGATTTATTACTAATTCTGCAAATAAGTTCCAGAACTTGGTGGCAGAATACACTAACTAAACATTACAAAACTTAACAACTATACAAAATTTTACAAATTTTACACACTTTACAAATTAACATAAACATTTCACCGTGCAAGCTTCCATAGCACTCCACTTCACTTCACATACTTCATTTCACTTCACGTCGCCTCGTCTCACCTCACCATACTGCCAATCACATTTTAATGTGATTCTGACACACTCTTTTCCCTCAACTTCACATCACTGCACTACACGCCACTGCACATAATAATAATAATAATAATAATAATAATAATAATAATAATAATAATAATAGTAATAATAATAATGTTATAATAATAATAGTTATAATATAACATACTTTACATAGGAGGTAATAAGACACATATAAACATCTAGGAATTTAATTTATTTTTAAATTTGCTGACATCATGAGGGAAGGGATCAAAGATTGTCACAGGCAAGTCGTTCCAGTCTCTAATAGTTCGATTCGCGAATGAATATTTCCCAACGTCCGTTTTCTGAATTCTTGTCTGAATTTTGTGCATGTGATATCTTGGCATAGAGGAAAGTAGTGACATTTCACAGAATGTAATGAAGGAAAGAATATTAAAGGAATATTATAGGAGAGTAAGAATGATCCTGGAAACAGAACTTAGCGCTAAGAATAGAATTTCAGCAATAGGTTCGCTGGCAGTCCCTGTACTTGAATACAGCTTTGGTCTCATCGATTGGACTCAACAGGACATCTTGAGTATGGACCGAAAAACACGGAAACTTCTAATGATGTATGGAGCATTGCATCCGAAAGCTGATATTGACAGACTGTATGTTGCACGCAGGGATGGTGGTCGCGGGATAAGACAAGTGGAGTCTGCATACCGAAATGCAATAGTTGGAATGGCTAAGTATGTAACCCTGCAAGCAGACGATCCTTTGATGAAGCAAATTATTCTGATCGAAGCGAAGAACGAAGGCAGAGGTATTGTAAAACTTGCGAAGAAATTAGCATCAAAAGACCTGCAAGTGGTGGACCAAGCAAACATGGATTTACTGACAAAATTCAACACCAAAACCGAGTCTCAAAAACTACTGAAACAGGCTTGGAGAAACAAACCTCTGCATGGCCAATATTTAGCTCGCCTCGATAATGTGAACGTTAATGATGAGCTAACACATGCGTGGCTTAAGAGAGGTAAAATGAAAATTGAGTCGGAAGCATTCCTAATAGCAGCACAAGATCAGGCACTACGAACACGCCATTATGAGGTCATATTGAAGACAATACAGGAAGACAGATGCCGACTGTGCGGAGAGAAGTCTGAAACTGTTGATCATATTGTTTCAGGATGTCCAATTCTGGCTAAACATGAATACCTGAAAAGACACAATAAAGTGTGCTCATATCTTCACTGGCATATAAGTAAAGCTATGAATGTCCCAGAGATAAGCAATAAATGGTATAACCACACACCTAAACCAGTAACAACAGCTGGGCATAACACCATCTTGTATGATCAACAGATTCACACCGATCGCACTATAATGGCTAACAAACCAGATATAGTGATACGCAGCAAGGCGGAAAAAACATGTCTCCTCATTGATGTATCTATTCCATGTGATGGAAATGTAACAGCAAAGGCTGCTGAGAAATTTCTTAAGTATAAAGATCTTGCAATCGAGGTCAGTCGAGTGTGGAATGTTAGAACAGAGATTGTGCCAGTAATAATAGGTGCTCTGGGAGCAATTCCTAAAGATCTTACGAAGCACTTGACTAAGATCCCAGGCTGCAGTAAGCACTATGAAATCCAGGATATCGTACTCTATGGTACGGCGCACATTTTGCGCAAGGTGTTGTAGAACCAAATAGATCACCGAATCTACACCTTAGGAAGCTGGGTGCAACCTGGTGTGGATTTTCGTTTACTACCGGAACCCAAGATCATTCACCGTGAGAAAGGAAGATAATAATAATAATAATAATAATAATAATAATAATAATAATAATAATAAAACCGAACTAGATGCATTTAATACAAACTGCAGAGTACTTTGCACCAGATTTAGATGTCACCACCCTAAAAGCGCAGTTGAGAGATTCCACCTACCTAGGTCTTTAGGAGGAAGAGGTGTCATAGATATTGTAAATCTCCATCACAAAGAACTGGAGAGACTGCGTCAGTACTTCCACGAAAGAGCTAATGGAAGCAAGATACATCGGATTGTAACATACATTGACCGGAAAATTACACCATTGAATTGGTCTGATGAAAAAATAAACCGACAAAAGCAAATACAGACCAATGAGATGAAAATCAGCAACTGGAAAGAGAAGCAACTTCATGGACGCTACCTATACCAGATAGAGGGAGAACTGATGGACCGTAAGTCGTCAATTAAATGGCTGTACTTGGGAGAACTTTTTGCTGAAACAGAGGGTTTCATGGTAGCTATTCAGGATCAAGTAGTATCAACTAAAAACTACCGTAAATTTATCCTGAAAGACACTAACGTTCGTAATAACAAATGTCGGCTATGTGGAGAACATAGAGAAAATATAGACCACATTATCAGTGGATGCAGCTCTCTAGCATCCTCAGAATATACAAAACGACATGACGTCGTTTGTAAAGTGGTTCATCAGCAACTATGCCACAATAATAACCTTTTGACGGGTAACCGAACACATACTATAAGTACACACCCGAACCAGTCATTGACACAAATAATCACAAAATGTACTGGAACAGGTTCATAATAACAGATAGGTCTGTATCATCTAATAAACCGGACATTGTATGGCATGACAAGAAAAACAAAAAGGTGTATCTTATTGATGTCGCAGTCCCGCTATCTCACAACAGCCCAAAGAAAAGAAGTGAAAAAATTCTAAAATATCAACCTCTGGCAAACGAGATAAAGGAAATGTGGAGCGACGTGGAAATGGTGACGATTGTACCAATAATTCTTGGCGCCACTGATGAAATCCCTAACTGAACTGCAACTGAAGAAGGGGTTATACATCCAGATGCAAAAGATTGTCATACTGGACACATGTAACATCGTGAGGAAGTTTCTGAACATTGATGGGTTGATCTAGTGCTGATTATGACAGTTGGAACGTGTATCTCTTGTTCATGGTAACCGAGATGCAGGAGTGGAAACAAGTTAAATTGTGATAGTGATGATGATAATAATAATAATAATAATAATAATAATAATAATGGTAATAATAATAATAATAATAATAATAATAATCATAATAATAATAATAATAATAATGTTACAATGCTTCAAGTTGCCCATCCTCCAGACGAAGTACATATTCTTAATATATCACGCAAATAACGAGAAAGAAAACTAAAACAAATTGAAGTCTCCCGGCGAACTGCTATTGGGAAGTACGCGGTGAGTCATGATGATGACACACTTATGAGGCTGGGCATTAAATCTGACATTCATCTGTGAAATGCGAGAAATGAAATGCGATTAGTGAAATGAAAGGAAAATAACTATTCAAAGGAGTGTTTATCTTGTTATGTTTATCTGTGTGTTTCGTATCGATTGTCGCTGTGACACTGCCCGTTGCTTGTTCCCAGCCGCGGCATTCCGCCAAGCTGCTGAATGTTCTGCGCCAGATGCCGCAGCGGAACGGCCCCGACGTCTTCTTCAGCTTCCCCGGCCGCAAGGGATCGGTGAGTGCCTCGCGATCTGAGATGCAGCACAAAAATGACCGTTCAGCTGAAGTGAAAAGGGAAGAAATCATTTCTGATCTATCAGACGTTTTGTTAAATCGTTTTCTGTTTTCGGGTTTTTAATTACCAGTACAAGCAAGCCAAACACTGGCAAGGACTGGCGAGTACTGGCGAGTACTGGCGAGTACTGGCGAGTACCGGCGAGTACTGGCGAGTACTGGCGAGTACTGGCGAGTACTGGCGAGTACTGGCGAGTACTGGCGGGTACTGGCGGGTACTAGTGGGTACTGGCAGGTACAGGCAAGCAGGCGTAGTTGTCTGCTTGTTCACGGCCACCGAATGTTTCCCTATTTATTTTCATTATATCGCACTATTAAATATGTTGATAGTGAAAATTAAACTTGATTTTTATGAACCCTATTCTACATACTAATCTGCAATAGAATCTGTCATGCTGTTCCCATGACACCAATAATTTATCAAATGAAATCGGAAAATGACGTAGAAGTAACGAAACAAGCTTCACAATGAGAGTGACTTATTATCTTACCAATTACGTTTTGGCCTTTCATCATTGTAACTTGTACAATATCATTGACCTTCTGGATGTTTGTTTAATTTTGCATTGAATCTAGTTAGTATGAGTTCGTGCTCTAGCCGAAATTGTTGTTTGTCGGCTGAGTGGGCTCGTCTCGCAGTTTCTACCCCCTTCCCCTTGCAAAGAAACGCCTCAGCGCCTTTGCCTCGTGCGCAGGCGGTGGTGCTGCCGCCGCTGGCCCGGTGGCCCTACGAAAACGGCTTCACCTTCACCACGTGGTTCCGCCTCGACCCCATCAACTCCGTCAACATCGAGCGGGAGAAGCCGTACCTCTACTGGTGAGTAAGCGGGGAAGAGCGATTCAGCCTTCCCTTACGGACTGGTCCGTCTCCACAAAAATTAGAAAATTGTGCGTCTCAAAAAGATGGAAGCGTGTTCTCAATTTACTGAAGGCAATAAGCACGCAAAGACTTGTGAATTGATTTAATATTTGAATATTAAAAACTATTTATCGCGCGTAGTCACATCTTTTACTGAAATAAAAATAAAAATGAAATGAAAAATAAAAGAAAATTAATGAAAATAATTAATGAAATTTTAAGGAAATGTTTGCAAACTTCTTTAGTGCCTTCATCAAAATACTCTTGTGATTAAGAAAGCTTTCAAGTTTGTTTCCAATTGAAAGTGTTAGTTGAATATTTGAAATAAATGATGTCATGTTGTCCAGAGGATGGATGAGGGAAAAGGAAATTTAAACGATAACGCGTGTCTAGTGTGACCAGGTAAGCATGTCGGAACGAACTTCTCAGGGAGATGAAAACAAGAGGAGTAGCTCAATCATTAATTTTTGGTTGACATTATTTTATTACATCTGATTTACAAGCTTCTTTTAAACAAACTATTCCAGGAGTTTTAGCAACAGTGCGCATGGGCAGTGTGAGTTTTAGAACTCCATACATAACATTGCGCATTCGCTAAAATTCCAGAATCGTTAGTAAAAAGGGGATTTGTAAATCGGGTCTTACAGTTGTGTTAATATTATTTAAAAATTAATTCTGTACTTTCTTCTTGCGCGTTTCAATTTTTTATATCATTTTATTAAATGACAAAATAGCTGTTTGAACGTCTTTGATACTAAAATATTCGTATTTTCTTTCTAACCGTTCGATGCTTTTGAATATATGTTCTTGTTAAGCTTCAAACATTTTAGAAAACTATTTTAATTGAAAAAATAAGCTTTAGATTATTAAGATTTTATTCATTAAATACAAACAAAAGTATACACGTTTTACCAAAAAAGCTACGTCGTGGGAGTGATGTTATGAGGAGGCACTTTGGGCAACTTACCCATTCCTCGCCACTCCCTGCTGCGGGCCTGAGTGTTGCACGTATTGAACATGGCTACAGAGATTGACAGCTGCTGGGCGACTTCGCAGCAGCAGAATTCGTGAAAATGTGTCGCCTCCGAGGAAGTGCAGTGGAGCGCGCCTGTTGGCAGTGAGGACTTGTCCTGGGATGATGCCTCAACAACCAGGCACACAAATTGCAATTTCCATTACTTCTTGTTGGTTGTTACAGTTTTAACAAATGCGTACCTGTAGTTTTATGCACTTGAAGGTGATACGAGTGTTAATCTGTAATGTTAATCTCCTTTTTCTTGTGGACTTTAGTTATGCTGCTCTTCATTATATTAAAAAAATAATTTGTTAAAGTTTCTCACACCAAATAACTTACTCCCCCTTGCGAGTAAAGGCAGCTCTTGGTTGCGGAGTTTCCTTCGCCTACTTCCCCTTCCGCCTGCCGATTTCTCAAGCCGCGTTTGTGTTGTTTCAGCTTCAAGACGAGCAAGGGTGTAGGATACTCGGCGCACTTCGTCGGCAACTGCCTGGTCCTCACCTCAATGAAGGTTAAGGGCAAGGGCTTCCAGCATTGTGTCAAGTATGAGTTTCAACCTCGGAAGGTGAGATGCGTCCGATGAAAAACACGTCATTGGTTATTTACGTGGCATTCTCATTCTTTTCTTTTTTATCGACATAACTGATCTGAATTTGTGACCTTGACATTCCTAAAACATTATGGTCCTGACTACAAAAATCCTGTGAATTATAACGTCTCTGTAAAGGCAAATGGCTTAATTCAGCGCTGTCAAATGGTTTGTTTGTTGTTTTTTTGCAGTGGTACATGATCGCCATCGTGTACATCTACAACCGGTGGACCAAAAGTGAAATCAAGTGTCTAGTGAACGGGCAACTGGCATCTAGTACGGAAATGGCGTGGTTCGTGTCCACCAACGACGTGAGTACACATCATGATCTGACACCGCAGTGTGTCAATGTAGGATAAATCTCCACGGAGAATCCTACGCCATTTGTCGCCCTTTGTGCTATTCCCGGAGTGACTAAATGTGTATTGCATTTAATTAACTTTACTTAATTTTATCAATAATTATATTTATTGTGTAGTACGAAGGGAATTACGACACAATGTATTTCGCAGGCAGTTTTGTTTCTTTTACAGTTATGTTTCTCTGAAACATGCATACATTAAATTTCCTTATTATCGAAGCGTTGTACCCCGTGGTCAGCGTGCACGTTCAGACTCAAGGCGCGTCGGCACCTCCGCCACGTACTGTGGCTTTAAAAGACTGCTTCCATCACTAACCCACTGTGGGCGACTCATTTTGATTTGAGACAACGTAATGTAGAAAATACAACGTACATGTCTGTTAAAAAAAATCACGATAACCCGTATGGTAGAATATACAGGACGCCTCAGAATAAATGTTATAAACTTCAGTGGCATGTAGGCTATGAAAAATCAATTTAATTTTTTACTGATACACTTTTGCGTGTTATTGCCTTCGATACGGAGCTCGATATGCACTGCATAACTTTCCTGAATCGAGAGGATCGTGGTTAACGAGGAAAATAAAAAAAACAGTTGAAAGACGCTACATGTTCTCATATGGGGGAATTACGAGAGGGAAATTTGAAAAGACAAATGGAGTCAAGTTAACTTCTAGTTAATTAGTAAATGAGTAAATCTAAATAAATAAAATTCGATAAAAAATTAAATCGTGTATGTGCCACGAGCGTTAATTGGTTCTAATGATCTCGGGCGACAAAAAGTAGCCAACTTAGTGTCGCCGCTCGATCATTAGAACCCTCATAACTCCCTTGGTAAATAACTATTTTCCAATGAACATACGAAAGGAAATTTCATATATAGCGAACGATTCAACGAAGGCATACATGTGATATTTGTCGCTGATAGTTATGCAACCTGCCATGCCATGGTGTTTGACAGAACATGTACAGAAAGCTCTCGGCGTCAGAACGTGACCTGCCGACAAGAAAACATAAAACGATACTTATCAAAGATGGGCCGCTACACTCCGAAATTTCACACCTCATGTTCATTTGCAACGGAGATGCCCTGACAACCCCTGATTACCCTGCCAAACGGGCCACGGACTGCGCGAGATCTTCCCTTTCTCTTCCTTGTCCTTTATCACCCCCTTACTTACATACACACACACACACACACACATATATATATATATATATATATATATATATATATATATATATATATATATATATACATATACATATATAGTGTGTGTATATACTTTCATGAACTACACTACCACACATGTTGGAGGACCTGCCGGGAGCTTAGAGCTTGTCCCGGCTGGGGCGGTGCCCCGCTGGTGAGAGATACATGTCTGTAGAAAAAACCACAACACAAGCCGACGTGTATGTCGACGCCGGATCTCGCCATCCAGCGGGGGGGGGCATCGGCACATACCGCGATAAAACATGCACTACACTTACGGGACTAATGTTTGCCGCGCTCGAAACATCAATATATCAATGAATGTTTTGCGCAGCCGTTCGACAAGTGCTACATCGGCGCCACGCCCGAGGTGGACGAGGAGCGCGTCTTCTGCGGCCAGATGTCGGCCATCTACCTGTTCAGCGAGGCGCTCACCACGCACCAGATCTGCGCCATGCACCGCCTGGGGCCTGGCTACAAGGTGAGCGGCGCGGCCGCGGGCCGGGCCGGGCCGGGCCGGGCCGGGCCGGGCCGGGCCGGGTCGGGAATGGCTGAGCGTAGCTGCTGCCGCCGCCTCGTGCCACCTTAGACTAGCTGTCTCTGTCTCGGAGATGTTGGAATGCATTGGACACACTTGGTGGAGCCAGAAATGCTACTCATGGGGAACGCGTTTTGGTGCCAGATTTGCATCCAAAGGCATATCGAGACTTACGAGTTTTAGCTGTTGTTTTTATGATTGCGGGATACCGTTTGTTTAATCGACGTACATTATTTATCCCTTCGGTTAACAGCAACATTTCGTTTTGTTTTTTTGCCTTGATGCGTGTATTTGTCAATAAAGTATTTTCAGTTTTCCCCAATCTTAAAGACACAGTAGTATCGGCGACCTCGCTCTTGATATCACAGGCTCTCTAGGGAAAGGACCTGGCGTTAGAAAAAAATTGAAGTCGTTCTGACTTGCTGTCGAGGAGATGTAAGCTCGTTGTGCGCCACACTGGACGAGCTTGCCTCCTAGAGCGTTGAGACATTAAAAACCGTTCATTTTTTTCTGTAATTTTATTAGTAATTCTACTGTAAACAATTACTCGTATTTGTAATTGGAAGGGTACGACAGATGATTCTTCGGTGAAATTTTGCTTTCTGACTTTTCTATAATATATTATGCTTCTAGGATCTCGAACCTTGTTATCTCGTTACTTGAACTTTTTCTTTTATATTTCTTTGTCATTTTCGAGAGTATAGGTGCATACTTTGTAAACATATTCTGGTCGTCATATATTAATGAGAACACTTAATTATATTTGTTTATCATTTCTACATATCGAGGTAACTCTGGTAAAATATTCACTGTCCTACTGCCCTACAGGATACCGGTGGCAAATCACTGGAATAATGTGAAATGTTGCGACATCTAACATCAAGCAACACCAAGTTTGTAGTTTACTACTTAATTAAAATGCTGGTACATGTGTATTCCCCGTGGGTTGCATAGAATTCTGGATGCTAAGTATTTTTATAATGAAATTAACTAACTGGAAATCTATACATTTTAGAACTAGAGAGAAATATTTAGTATTACGTTGTTTCGTATTCTAACATTTTAGTTTGTTTTTATTCTTGTATAATAATGCATACCATTTGAATGTAGGTTTAATGATAGTCTGTAGAATAGAAAACTGAAGATAAAGGTGTTTCATCAGTAAACATAAAATTAAAAATTATAAAACCGACTTCAAAATATAAAATAGCACTTTAACGTTTAAAAAATCGAATATACATTTAGTCTTTCGGTTTGGTAATGACTTTACTTAAAAGGTATTTTGAAATATATTCGAGATTTTTTTTACTTTTAAGTGCCAGTTTAATTTTTTGAAGTCTTCTTTTTATATTTTTTTGAAATTTATTTTTTATAGCTTTCCATTGGCTTTCGAGGTAAAAGAAATATATGGAACTTCGTGCAAAGTCTCTTGTTACCCGTCATAAGAACGATCTTTTGGGTGATTCCTTAGAAGAGACTTTTCGAATAGCATAAAGCACCTTAGCATTAACCACTTTTGAGCTCCTGCACATGTGCGACTCAAACTGCGCATGCTCAGAACCTCGAAAGTACTATACGCTAAGGTGCTTCACACTGTGTAAATGTCTCTAACGGCTAACATAACGTTTGTATAAAATTTATAGAATTGTAAAAGGGAGACTAGAAAACCTAAGCACAAGTATAATACAACGGAGCAAAGTTACCGACCCACTGAAAAAAGAACGTTAATTACCATTTTACATGACGACGTAATGAATGTAATGAATGAGCATTGTTTTTTTAGTCTGCTAGTAATATAACTTAAATGAAACCTTCAAATCCGACTATCCAAAATCTTCAAATCCTTCGATCCCCAAAAAAATCTAGCAACTATTTCTCTAAATATGTTATTGCTATTTTTTTATTATTTAGGAAAGGATTTCAAATATAGAGAAACAAAAGAATCTATCATATGTTCTATATTATTTTTTTTTACATGAAAATCGTCCGGGAGAGCAACACAGACTGTGACTAACGTAACTGAAAATTTGAATGATGTTGACAAGAAAACATATATGCTTTTTTTATTTTTAACTATCAATTTTTAAAGTTTACCGTAATAAATAACACCTGATTCCGTGATCGTACAGCTTCTGTAATCATTATTGAGAATTGCTTTAGAAACCAAACTAATTGACTTGCTCAATGTAATTTCATCCCCAGCATTATTAAACCTTTTGATTTTATGGAGTCTAAACAAAACCAGAAGCCTGTATTCCTTGAACAGTGTGGCTATGATAATACTAGGATGCCTAGTCATACCAAACATCATCTTTTGTAACATATTACAAGTTGAAAGGGACTACAGCAATTTCAAAAAATCACTGCAAGGTTTCCTTGTCCTTGGAAATTCCCATGTACGCTTTTATGAAATTTGAAACTGCACGCCATGTCCATTATTTCGTACATTCTAAATCCCCTAATCTTTAAAAACTAAAATTACCTTTTTGGTACATACATGACCAAAAATATGCTTTCTGCCCTTTTTAATGAGTCTTGTGAGAAATTGAGTAGAACACATCTGTAATATTGCAATCGAAGTTCAATATGTGTAACTACAGAATAAAAAATAAAAGTTCATGACAAAACTTATTCCTTCAGGATATATCTCTTCACTATAAAAGGATACATCTAAATAACTTGAAGGTTACTCTGTTTTCATTTTTAATTTGAAAAAGAATGACATTTTTCGCCGATTCTATTTAAAGATGTTCTGCCCAGTTGCTCCTCATTGGGATGTGCTTAAAAAATTTATTGGAAACTCATTCCCCTCCGCTCCTTCTTTATTTTTACTGAAGAATGACACTGAATTATTCGAAAATAAAGTAATACAAATTATAAATATTGCTTTTGATGTGACTATAAATCACATGTCTTACTCATAGTTTTCATGATGATTGTAGATCTGCTGTTGTATTTTAAAATATTCTTTGTTTCGTGATTTGAAAGCCAGAATAGTGTACTGTGGATCGCATAAGTATTCGACCGGGATGTGAAGCGAGAAAACGCGTAAAAATGCAAGTAATATTTGTAGAATGGAATTATTACCTGTAGTTTATTATTACAAAATCATATTTTCAAAAGTACAAAATAATGTTATCAAAAAGTATGCATTCCAAAGTATGGAAGTTAAATGTATGAAACTGAACATTTAGTATCCTGCAAAAAAGGCCCCTGAAGTCAAACTGTGAAGCATAGAAGCAGCTCAGTGACTATTGTGGATGTCAGAGACGGGCAGACGGAGAGAGACACGGAAAGGCGGATGGGCGGACGGACGTTTACCGTAAACTATTTTTTTCTTAAAAACTTCAGACAACGCGAAAACTAGTTATATTTTAAAATAAGAATTTATGAAATGATTTGAATATCTAACATTGAAGAATACTTTGTATTAACAAGAAATCTCTAGATTCAACATTAAAGGCAGTGGACCTATTCGAAACAAAACTGAACTTTTTCAAATTTTCAAAATTCCAATGACTTTATGTACAGAACTTCTAATTGAGCGAAAAAAATACAGAAAAATTGGAGCCGTTTTTGAAAGTCATTTAAAATAGTATTTGCAAATGCATAGTTTAATCGCATATTAATGCATATTTTTAATCGTTAGAATAAAATCCGAAATATCCGTATCTAATTCGAAGGACCGTGATATCGAATAGATCGACCGAAAAATATCGATTGTGGTGAAAATCCTGTGGATGTTTCAGACCCCTTTATACGATCAGAAACAACCGACCGAGCAGACAGTTTCTTTTTTAATTTTTATTTTTTAACTTCTGTTACAATTCGTAACTTTATTCTGGTGTGGAGCATTTAGAGTAATCCTCCTTTTAATCTAGTCAGTCATTCGGATTCACGGACGTTGTACCGAAAACTACATTTTAGGTACCAAGGACCACCAAAACGAGGATTCTGACAACACTTCGTATTCAAGAAAGTGATTTACTACACCTGGGAGCAAGAAAAAAACAGTTTTTTTAGTATCAGAGACTCACTAAAATAGTTATTATGTTGAAAAATTGCCTCTTTTTTCCTGAAACATTACTGTTCTTTGTACTTCGTAGAATTTTACGAGAACTTGAATTTAAAACAAGTGAATTTGGTAGATTTGCTAGATTGGTATTTTGGTTGATTCAATGGTAAAACACTAAGCAACTAAATTGATTGAAAATTAATTTTATGCTTTTTCTAATTGATTTTAAGTTTCTTTATGCTGGATCATATATATTTTTCATACCAATGTTCAGCTCCCAATATTTACGATTTTTTTTAGAATAAACTGAATATTTCTATTTTTCAACGATTATTTGCATTTTCATGTACATTTCTCACTAAACGGAGGAGGACCTGATTGAATACCTTTGCAAGTCACTGTATATATTTATGTAGAATGTTCGTACTACTACACACAATCACAGAAATGGTACATGGTACAAAAATAAAATGAACTATCAAAGAAAATATTGATTTGCATTCATAATAAACATGTTACAATTGTTATTTCCATTTTCCATGTTGTTTTAATCCAATTATTAATCTTGACCCTCTCCTTTTCTCTCTCTCTCTTCTCATGCTGAAAAATTAATTTTGCAATTTTCTATGGTGAATGACTTTGTGAACATTCTACATACATTCAGCTAGTAGTTCAATAAATATTAGTAATGATAAAATATATGAATGAGAGTGACAAAAACGAATGCATCAGCATTTTGTAACACTTGTGGCATTGTATGGTCCTGACTAAGTTAGTGTATACTTGAGGAGGTGGCTGAAGAGTGATTGTTGACTCCCTTCTGCAGTGCCAGTTTCGGTTTGACAATGAGTGCACCCTGAGCCTGCCCGACAATCACAAACGGGTGAGTGACGCTGCCACACCCCGCATGCAACAGGAACAGGCCATGCTTTCCGTAAGCTGCACCTTTTTATTAGCACCCCCTCTCTCACAGGGCATCAGCTCAAGGTCTGGTTGATTTTTATTCATAATGGAGAGAAAACATGATTCTCCAAAATGAAACGTAAATGTGGAACATAAGTTCAATACGAATTCTTCTCTTTCAGTATATTCTTGGAACCATAAAACTGTACTCCCAACTTTAAAACTCCTACAAAAGTATTGGTACATTATTAGTGATTGAGTAAACAGTGCATTAAAAAAACTTATAAAAATATTTAGTTATGTTTAATAGTGCCAATTTTTTCCTCATATCGTCAGTAAAATAAATTTATATAATTATACAGTGCGACCGTTCTATAAATGTGCCGGGCGCGCGAGGATGTAGCCTCGGCGAACGAGGCCACGGATGCCGAGGAAATCGAGACAGGGCGGTCGGTAGAATCGCCGAAGAGGAACGGTGGCTTTCCGCTACTGGAAAGTTTAAATTTGAAGTTATAGTAAATGCTGGAACTGCTCAACGCGGCTCCGATACATTCTTGACATCTAAATAAGTTCTGGTTCACTCAGTAAATGATATCCTGTGTTATTGCAGAGAGCTGTTCCTGAATATTGTGTCTTAATTCTTCTTTCGAGTGGGGATTTGTAACATATATGCGAATTCTCAGAAATCCCCAAAGATGGAAATCGCACGGAGTCAAATCAGGAGACGTGCAGATCACAAGCCACGTATGATAATTCTGTCTCCTTAAACTGCATGTAAACCTTTAAGGAAACATAAGCGGTGTGTACGGTTGCGGAGTCCTGTTGAAAATGACCGTAATTATGCTTTTCTCTTGTGAACATTTGGAAGAAAGGCTCCAGAATACTATGCACGTAAGAGTTTGACCCATTTAATGTATGTGTCATGCAAACACTTTCTGCTTGAGAGTGAACTTCGAGCGAGCCTTCACAAACCGACTATTCAACGAGACTGGAAAGCATGCCCTTTGCAGGGCGAGACCTTGAAAAACTTACGTCCCTAGCGTTCCCAGGGGAGTGAGGCAGTTCCCCGTCAGCCGAGCAGAATTCTCTACGATCGCAGGACACGAATAAAATAGTCGCACTGTAGTTATATAAATTAGGTTCATAATGAACACAAAAATTATTCTCGTTTACCTTCCTGGAGAGTTTATTAAACGTTTTGGAAGAATTTGTATTTTGAAGACTGCTATGCCCTGAGAGAAGGGTTTTTTTATTATTTTTTATTTTATTTTGATGTTTTATTAATTTATTTATTTATTTATTTTGTTGTATTACCATTTTAGAAAACTTTAATTTTTGCACAAGTTTGTAGTGAAATGTTGATAAATGGAGCACATAGTTCTGGTTTTTGAAGTTAGCACATTCCTCCTGAGCAATAGTTTCACTATTTTCAATTTTGAAAGCATACAAACTATTAGTAAAATATAACAGAATATGCATTTTTGCTTGAATTTCTGATTTTTGTAATGGTTTGAAAGCATGATGCAGGAAGTGCACTGGTGTTCAGGAATTGGTTTTTGATACTGTGTAGTAATTGGTTTGTTTTTTGGCATTTTTGATGTTTAGTATTGCTCTCTGCTGTACATAAGGTAGTGAATGAAGTACTTAGGAAGAAATCAACATTCATTCACCTTCTTTGATCCCAAGAAAGAACTCTTCAGGTTGAGAAAAAGCTATTAACATATCTGTGCTTAATTCTGACCATTGACATTTCATAAAAAATATGAGTAATATTCCTATTTTTCTTGGTTTTGAATGTATATTGTTAATTTCATTTAAACCCGAAATCACAAAATTAATTATTTTGTCTCTACCTGAAGAGTTGTTTGTGCACACTGTTGGAATCCAGGTATGTACTTGAAAGGTAAAATTAGCAACATGTGTACTGTATTATTACAGTAACGATTGAAAAGATAAATGTATTTGAAATTAATCATTTTGCAGATATAACAAAAAGCTATAAATAAATACAGTGTTAATTAATCTGAACTCAGCCCTTATAATACTGTTAATCTGAATTTTCATTTTTTTTTAAATCTAACTAGAAAATCATGTATTTGTATATCATAGTCTTTAAAATTGCGTAGTACTGAATAATACAGCATTATTAATGGACATTTTTGTATAGGTGCTGTATGATGGCAAGCTCTCCAGTGCCATTGTGTTCATGTACAACCCTGTGGCAACTGACAGTCAGTTGTGCCTCCAGTCAGCACCAAAGGGAAATGTATCCTATTTTGTTCACACTCCTCATGCATTAATGCTTCAGGTAAGTTAAATTCTAGGATCTGAAAAATATAAGAATCATTTTTAAATTTTTTTTTATATAAGCGCATGAGCATATGCGCCTGAGCAACGGCATTCTCTTTCGATTATTTCGGAAGTAGCAGCTGCGGAGTTTCAAAGCGCCATTTGCGACATCTCTCGTATCCCCGTGGTTACTCTAGGATTTGAAAAAATGAACTAGGTTTCGTTGCAGGAAGGCTATATAACAGGCATGTCAAGGTCGCGGGCAAGGTAACAAGCTTACGAACAGTGCCGACGCTTGGCAAGGGTAGATCGGGCGATTGTCCGGGGCCCCGAAAGTCAAGGGGCCCAATGATAGGACTGGTAGGGGGGAAAAATGAAAAAGAAATTAGAACTCGAGAAAATCGTTATCGTAATTTTATGTCGCGGTACAGTAACCTAATATTTCTTAAAATTTTCAATAATATTTACCTTAATAGTTACTTTAGTCACTTCTTATAGGGTAGGACTCTATGAAATGAAGCTAATATTAAAATAGTTTCTACTGAAATTCATATTTATTATTCCATGTAGTTTCTTTATAAAACTTTCACATTTTAATTTTTCGAGGCGGGGGGGGGGGAGGAGGTTACATTTCAACATTGCCCTGGGCCCAAAATTCTCTAACTCCAGCACACTAGAGCTCGCGGGCACTGCGTCCAGAGAAATTGGCGCGAGATGCAGAAGTAAGGGTTGTACAAAGGCTGCGGCGTGGCGGTATGTCACTGGATATCTGGCCTTTGACAGTCTTTTGGAGTTTGTTGACGGTTATTGTCCCAAAAATAACTATACTAATTCCCATTTTCTCTTAAGGCAAACAAATGATCCATTAAAATAAAATAATACATCAGTCCGATTTCAAATTCTCAATTGGAAGTAAAATGAGAAAATATGAATCAAAAGTACCTTGATTTTGTAATTCTGTTTACTTAAGAGTGATATAAAAAAGAATGACCTTCCTACGTTCAGGTTGGAAGGTTTAACAGACAAATATTCCTGCCTGTTAAAAGCGCTACCCGTCCGTAAGCGAGAATTGTTAACTTATAGAGACTTATTAATTTATTTCACATTATTGCTAATTATAATAAATATCTGAATGATTTAATAATACAACACAAAACGAAAACAAGGAAAGAATTCGTCATTCAAACATATTTCGGTCACTTTGCAAAGATGATTATTATAAGTGAGAATTTATTAAGAAAATAAACATTAAATAGTAATAAGCAGTGAAGAACATAAACATAATACAGTTCTCGGTTACTTGATAGAAAAAAATCTGGCAAACATATTTTCGTAAGAAGCCACTATTCGCCGACCTGGATGGCCGAGGTGGCTAAGAGCGAGTACCGACTCAGCGCTTCGGTCCGAAGGGTCGCGGGTTCGAGTCCCGCCTTGGGCATGGCTGTTTGTCCCTTGACTTTGTGTGTGTTGTCGCGGAGGGCCTCGCGTTTTGCTGACCCCAGATCAGAGGAGCCCGCAAGAGTGTTTGTCTAGTGTATGGTCGAATATGCGTCCCTTCGGGAAGTAAAGGGCTGACGGCTGGATAAAAGCCCTAGGGGAAAAAAGCCACTATTCACCGCCTCGCCTCTTCAACTTGCGCCTGTTCACCCCTTTCTGGACTTTAAGGGGAAATGAGTGCGGAGTGAGGGGAAGTTGCCCGCGCCCGTAGGAGCGCCGTGTTCCCCAGGCGGGCAAGTAGCTCCTGCGGGCGCGGTTTAACGTGCCTGCTATATAATATTAATATTAAATAGCACAGGAGTGTCCAACTTGCAAGACCTCAAGGGCCACAACTAAAACCTTTCGTATGGTCGAGGACCATATTTTCATTACTCGGGCGATCCTTACCTAATTTCCCCGTAATCTTGACCTCGGCATTTTGCCCGGCTGCTCTGAAAAGAGAGGATGTACTATGCCGTGATGTCAAACCGTACCATGCATAACGCAGTGAAACACGTTGGGTTGATTTTAAATTTCCAAATTTACTTTAAAAAAATCCTTCAATCGAAACTTCACCTATTTTTATATTAAAGAGGGGTTGACCCCGGCAGGGCGCTGTGTTTTCGCCAGGTTGCACGGGACTTTAATTTTTTACTAATAATAACCTTTCGGGAGCCTTAATTTATGGCAAGCCGCATGCGGCTCGCGGGTCGCCAGTTGGATAACCGTGATATAGCAGAAAGGCTACGTAATGTATTAATATTACATAGCAGGAATGCTATAAATATAATAGCAATGAAATGCTAAAATGCCTTTTTTCACTGCTATCGTATAATGGGAAAGTGTCATTTCTTTAAAAAATATGTCTTTACATTTTTAAGTGAAATTGACCCATTAAGTAGCTACATACAAGGTGCGATCAAAAAGTAGTAGGACTTATTTTATTAAAAATAATTAATTGCACATATCTGTACAAATCCTTAATAATCTTCGACATAGGACTCTTAGGTTTCGACACCTCGAATAAAACGCGTCTGCCAATCCGCGAACGCCTTCAGGAGGTCATTGAGCGGAATGCTGTTGAGAGTCCTTGTCACAGACTCTTGGACTTGCTCGATGGAGTCGAGACGTTGTTCCTTCAGGGCCAGTTTGAGGCGAGGGAAGAGGAAAAAGTCAGGCGGAGCCACGTCTGGGCTGTAGGGGGGGTTGAGGCAACGTGGCAACGCCGTACTGAGCCAGCCGCTCCTGCACCAACAGCGCGATGTGGCACGGCACAGAGCCGTGGTGGAGCTTCCACGAACGGGCAACGTGTGGTCGCACGCAATTGACTCGTTTTCGCAATTAACCGACATATTCCGCGTAAACCTGTGCATTCACGGTTTGCTCAGGGGTACAAACTCAATGTGAATGGCATCACGATGATCAAAAAAAGCCCAGAAGCATTGTTTCACCCGGGCTTTGATCATCTTTGGACGAGGAGACTTGTTCGTGTGCCATCCCGAACTTTGGCGTTTCGTCTCCGGATCGAATTGAATCACCAGGTTTCTTCTCCGATAATCATGTTCACGAGAAAGTCTGGGTTTTCTCTAACACAGTTCAGAATTTCTGTTGAAAGTTCCACATCATTCGCTTTTTGTTCATCTGTCAGATTTTTTGTACAAACTTCGCGCAAATTTTCCTCATTGCCAAATCTTCCATAATGGTTTGAATGGTGCCGTAAGAAAGGCTTGACTTCTCACTAATCATACGAATTGCTAACCGACGATCAAAGTCCAGAAGTTGTTTCACTTTTGTCACATTTTCGTCGACCCTTCATGTTGACGGGCGACCGGCGCATTGGTCATCCTTGACGAGTTCCCTCCCCTCCGAAACAACTTGTGTTACTCAAAAACTCTTGAGAAGCTCATGAGAGCGTCCTCGGAGGCCTGCTTGATCATTTCGAAGGTTTCCGTGGCGATTTGTCCAAGTCTGAAGCAAAACTTCACTCTGTACCGCTGCTTGAGATTCCGTTCCACGCTGAGCGTGACAACACCTCTTAACAGTGGTTCATGGTTAACAATGTGCCCAATTTCCAATGACACGCACCGGGAGCGGTAGCTCAGTGCATCAACTGATGTCACTGCAGCGCCTCTGACCGGGAGGTCCTAGGTTCGAGTCCTGACGGCGGCAGGATTTTTTACACTAGCTTTTCAGCTAGGTCGAGTTCAGTCGCTTTCTGGAGGAGAATTCTAGAGGCCGGCTGCTCTGATCGGTAGTTTTCCGTGGTTTCTCCGATTCCCACCAGGCGAATGCCGGAGCAGTACCCTATCAAACGGGCCACGGACCGCGCGCGATCTCTCCTTCCCATTCCTTGTCCTATCCTTTCCCATTACACACACACTTACACTAACATGCACTACACTACCACATATCTCGGGAGACCGGTCGGGAGCTTAGAGCTAGTCTCGGCTGGGGCGGTGCCCCGTGGTGGGAGAGTTCTGGTTAGGGGGAAACCCCACTAGCCGACGGTAGGTCGGCGCCGGATCTTGCCACCCAGCGGGGGATAATCACTGCCATCTTCCGAGGAGAAACATGCTCTATATTAACAGGACTAATGACCAGAGCAGTTGACGCGCCAGAAAATACGAAAAAATCAATCAGTCAATCAACCAATGACACGCAGGACACTGTGGAAGATCACATTCTTTTCCTAAGGGTCCCCACCACCACACCCATCCATTCTGTCTCCCCTCCCTTGATTTGTCTGACCTACAGAAAATCAGTCCTACTACTTTTTGATCACACGTTGTACGTGTAAAAATACAGCATTACTACTATTTTATAAGCGAATCGATCGCATTGATATTTTCGGTGCGTGCGAAACTCCTGTACACTTGGTAATCGAGAAGCGGCAGGAATGAACATAGCCGAAAAGTTTAAACTATATTCGTGTTATGGTAAAGAGTAGAACTAGTTCTAACTCCTTAAATAACATGTATCTATTATCTAGTATTTTTGAAACACATTTCATCAGTAAAATTGATATTTTTGTTGCGTACGTGGCCAATTATGGTGGAACAGTGTATCGCTTTATCTCAATGACATTCAACATCATTCGTTGCCATCACAGCAATGTTTGGAAGTTTTTTTGCTTGTCACTTAAACCTTGCAAACATTAATGAATAAACACTGTAGTGGAATAAAAATAAAACAAAATTCCCCAAACGTTTTGAAGCAATTCTGGGTGAAATATTAAGTTTGTGACGCAGGGGTGGATCCAGCCGATCATTGGGTGGGGTGGGGGCACCGTAGATTTTTGTTAAATAATAAACATCTTTATTAAATCTACTAATCATGGCGAACAATATAACGGGTCTGTGAGAGGAATGGTGTTGTACTTATAACCTCAAACTTTTAAGGCGAGTTGACGCTTTTCTATGCGTTCCCAATTTCATGACGAGGCTCTGGCCTAAACGATTAACGTGAAACACTGATTCTGTACAACACACAATGGATGACTGTGTGTAGGCCTATTAGAAATTGCTGTAATTAAAATAATGATAATTAAATTATAAGCATTTTGAACAATTTTTTCATTTCATATTTATCAAATTAAATGAATTTTTGTCTTACCCTTCAACATTTTGTCCAAAAGTTATGTCCATGCTAGAAAATGATGATTTTTTTGTTTTTCAGGATGTGAAGGCAGTGATCACACATTCCATCCACAGCACACTCAACTCCATTGGGGGTATCCAAGTGTTGTTTCCGTTGTTTTCTCAATTGGATATGCCTTATGACAGTGTTGTTGGTGCTAGCGAGGTCAAGAAAGACCCTACTCTGTGGTGAGTTAAAACTATTCTTTATGAAAATTTCCGTAGATGTCCATATTCAGTACACTCGCATACCTGCATGGGTTTTTTTAATTGTGAAAAATTTGTTTTAAAATATTTGAATTATTCTTAACTGTGTGTTATTAATTAGGTATTATTTATTGTGTTTGTTAATACCCTTGTCATAATTTTTGCCAGATCATTTTTTAATATCTTATATTCTTAATCCAATTTATTTTTTATGAAATCATATTTAATAATAATAATAATAATAATAATAATAATAATAATAATAATAATCATAATCATAATCATCATCATCATCATAATCATAATCATAATAATCATCATATTTATTATGATATTACTGATTTTTTTGTTTTTGATTTACAGTTCTAAACTTCTGGGCTTTATTTGTGAGCTTGTGGAGAGCTCACAAACTGTCCAGCAACATATGATCCAGAACCGTGGTTTCTTGGTTATCAGCTTCATGCTGCAGCGAGCATCACGGGACCATCTCACCACCGAGGTGCTGGGTTCGTTCCTTGGCCTCACAAAGTACCTGGTGACCTGCCTTAGTTCCAACAGTGAACTCCTCCTTAAGCAGGTGAGGCTCAATGTGTTGGCATTCCCAATTCTGCCTGTTCCCCTTGTAGCTTGGCTACCTAGCACTGCTATAGCACAACAGTAATAACTATGAAAAGTTGACTTTACTCTGGTTGTGGGTACTATTGTTCTCTTAGATCAAGTTTGAAATTTAGTCAATTTTTGAATTAGTAAATGTACCCTGCTCTAGTTTGAAGTACCCAAGACAATTTTCTACATATTAATTTTGTAGATAAAAATTTAGAGATAAATAACATTAGCTTATTCCTGATAATAGATTGAGTAATGAGTGATATAAAATCAGTTTGCACGAGACAGAAATATATTCATTTATAAACAGTTGTAGTTTAGTTGTAAGTGTATTAATGATATTGTTCTTAATTTATATTCTTGCACCTCAATTTTGCTATGCTGGGAAACTGAATGCTAAGTATCTGGTTTGTTATGTGAACTACTTGTCATCAATATTATATGTCCTTTCACCATGAACAGATAGATATATGTATAATTCTAGTTATACTGCTATATTTGTGCGAGTAGAATATAAATTGATTAATGTACTCTATAAAGTAATATATTTGAATTTGAATGCACCTTGGTGTAAGAGTAGAATATATATTTACATATACATATACATTTATATATCCTGTAGAAGATAGCGGTAGAAAAGAGTTGGCTACATCATAAAATAGATTTTTTATCATATTTGGTTCATTAATTAGTTAGTGACATCGTTTTGAATCTAAATTTCTCAGTCCTCAATCTTAATACCATTTGAAATGTTTGATAGTCTGTGCTCAAGACTTGCACTACTCACTTGGCAGGTCTCAACTGCACACGTGCCAGAGTGCAAGTTGTGTTTGAGATAACCAACACAGATCAATACTAACAAATGGTCAGGCCCCCACATTTTGGTGCTACTAACAGCTGCGCCCGTGGACAGGCTCGTCAATTAAGATGCAGTTGTTCTGCTTCTCATTCCTCACCTGGCAGCTGCTGGATCATGTACTGTTCAACCCTGCTCTGTGGATCTACACGCCAGCACCTGTCCAGACTAGGCTCTACTCGTACCTGGCCACGGAGTTCCTTGCTGACACACAGATTTACTCGAATGTGCGACGCGTCTCTACTGTGCTTCAGACAGTGCACACGCTCAAGTACTACTACTGGGTTGCCAATCCTCGTGCGAAGAGTGGAATTACACCCAAAGGACTAGGTGAGTATGCTCTGATAAGAGGTTCTCTACCTTAATATTCTACATGTTTATTTTTGAAGTTAGCTATCCTTTTATTTGAGTTCTTATGGATATTTCAGCTGGACCTTTCACATTCTATTGTTCATTCAGAATTCAAATCTGCAGAAACAAATAATGTAAAGCCTGATTTCCCTATCAAACTTATCTAAATTTTTTGAGAATTTTTTTAAAATTAGGTTAATTAACTTTTTAGAAAATAATTTATTGAGTTAAAATCTGTATGATTACAGAAATAATGTATCGACATGTGAAGTTTTATTGAAAGTTATGATAATAATGATTGACAAGAAAAGTTCCAAATATTTATTTATAGACAGTCAAATTGTAAAATTTTATTATTTCATATTAAAAACATACATCGTTTACAAGAATTTTCGGCAACGTTTCGGAGGTGAGGTGTACCTCCATCATCAGGCCGTGGCCTTACATTGATATTACATACGTTGGGGAAACGTTGACTACGAACTAAAAACCGAGATGTGTTGACACCATTCTGAGGTCAAGTCTAAAACAGGCATTAAAAGAAATATTAGAATAGGTGTCTAATTAGTTGGACTATAAAAAATTTAAAACACAGTTGAGGTAAAAAAGTTAAAATGTTAGAATAACTAATCTGATCTAAAACAGACATTAAAAGAAGTTATTAGAATATATTAGTATATGAATTGGTTGAACTATTAAAAGATTAAAAACACAATATATAAGGTAAAACAGTAAATGTTAAAATGATGCTATAAAAACTAAATAGAACAAAACAAAAGAGGCAAGCGCACAGATGAGAAAGTCCAGTACTCACAACTGAGAAATCACCTATTGCTGCTGGAGGTGCGGGAGTTCCGACTACGGAGGTCGTAACGGCAGGAATGACGAGGTTGTGTGTGAGTAATGGGAGGGGGAATGGTGGGAAGAAGGGGTGGGGGGCGGAGAGGCTGGGTGGGGGGATTGTCAAAAGAAAGATTGTGGGGGGATTGTCAAAAGAATTTGACTGTCTATAAATAAATATTTGGAACTTTTCTTGTCAATCGTTACTAACAGACAGCCTATTGCTAGCTTTTATGATAATAATGCTTAAATAGTTGAATTCAGGTAACAAATAGTTAGGAATATATTTAGATATCCAAAAAACTTTTGATATTGTAAATCACATTTTATAACCAAAGCTTCAAATCTTGCTATAAAAGGAACCGCTTAAGAAATGTTGAAATCCTTCTTAAAAGACAGATGGACCCGATGGTTCTATGTATGTAAATGCCTCAGAATATGTGTTACAAACATCAAGGGTACATTGGTGGGTAAAGACGATCCATTTCCCAATGAACATTTCATTTAATAAAGTTTCACATGCGATATTCACCCCTGATTTGTAGGTCACCTGTTATGCCCTGGTGTTAGATGGGTTATTTATTTATTTATTTCATTTATTTGTTTATTTATTTGTCAAACACACAGGCTGTAATAGCCCAGAATATATTACAGTGCATCAGTATAAAAAAGTATATTCTCAATGAATATCAGATAACAGTAATTCCCTAGCAATCTCATTAAATACAGATAAAGATAAAGTATTAAGGGATGAATATGTAATGTTGTTGCACAATCCTGATAGCCTGGGAACTGAAGATTAAAACCCAGATGACATCCTTTAAGTTTTTACTCATTCAGCAAAGATACGATCATTCCGAAGCCCATACAAACTATATTCTTTTTAATTATCTTACATAGTATATAGGTATCACCATTCGCTATCTGCGATTCCAAGAAAACTTCACGATTCAAATTAGTCAATTTAGCTATTTCATAGTAATTATGATCCAATGCAGAATTAGGTAAATGTGCATTATATGCAATATACCTAAAAAATCATTTCTATTCACTGGATACAGTTAGAATAACGAGGATTCCGTATCATAGAGGCATACAACAAAATTGGTTTAATGAAGAGTTTTATAAAGTGTCACATTGGTATTGATATCCTTTAATTCATTACTAGTTACATTCTTCAAATTTATAAGCAGTCTATACTGTTGCAATTTCCAATGGTTCAAATTGTAATGAGGTTTATAGGAATGTTTATAGGAATAGCTACAGTGACATTTGACTGAATGCAAATCTGCAGTTTTTCTATCCTGGTATAGTTTTAAGACAGTAGTTATTCCTTTTTTTGTCAAATAAAGGAATGAAATAACTAAAATCCTTCAAACCTGTATTAAAAAAAATATATCATGATATTAATTGCCCAAGCTCGTGAATTGTGCTCCGCTCTAAATGAATGCCTAATGTAGATATTGACCATAATCTAAAGTGCAGTAAACTTAGTACACATAAGAAATTTCACAAATTATTATTCTAAGATATTGAATGGCCACTTCTATTCTATCTTCAGTTCATTTGCCAGTGGCTCAATCTGTATATCACTTCACAATAATCGGCTGAGGTGTCATTGCTAAAATATATCTATAACCTTTGAAATTACTACAAAAACACTTTATAAAAATTTGCTTACATAAACCATTCAATGCTGACAATTACAATTGAAAATTGAAGGATTTGGGACTACATAAATGATAAGCCACTGAAAGAGACTTTTTGAGGAGTGACATTTCAAATGTTAAATAATTCTGTAAATTAAGTGACAACTTCAAAAATACATTTATAGCTTTAGAAGATACTGCATTCATTATTGTTTTGTAATCCAGTATTTTGCCAGTGGCTTGCTAAACTCTAGTAGAACGAAAAAGGTATATCTCAATATCTCAATTTTATGTATTGAGTAGCTTACCTTTGACTAATCTCAACCTTCTCCTGGATAAAAAAAATTATTAATATTATGCTACGTTCATAAAAATTCAAGAAGTTTCAAAATAGTGATTCACAAGATAAAATAGTTGTATCATTTTACAGAAACGAAATGTAACACATAGAGGTTTGAAACACTATGATAGTTATGAGAAACCTTACACAATTCCAAACTTATACATAGATCTGAAGTAAATTAATTTACCTTCAATGAACTCAAAAAGCATGTAAAAGATTCATTAAAATAATTAAATTTCATTTTTTATTGTTTAAATTAAAAATAAAACAAGTGGTCCATATTTAATTTCTTTTCTTTTTATCTGATCATTAGTAATTTAATTATTGTGCTCTTGTATTGTATAATTGTATTTTGATGTGGGTGTTGTACGGCATTCATTGTTAGTTGATATCATTTTTGTATAATTTTTCCTTTTCTGTAATTTATCTTGTCTTTTGTCTTACATTTCAGAATTGTTTTTGTATAATTTTTCTCAAAATACAAACATGCACATATGCACACATGTGCTCATGCACACATATGTAAATGCACGCACACACATAAGCAGTTGCTCATTCAGGTATATTTATTAATTTTTTTGTACATACATAAACTGAAAACACATTTTTTTTTTGTTATCAACATTAGTATTACACTCTCCAATTCTCTCTCTCTTTCATCCTTTCTCTCTCTGTCTCTGTCTGTCTCTCTCTCTGTCTCTCTCTCTCTCTCTGTCTCTCTCTGCCTGTCAACCAATGACATTCTTAGAATTTTTTAAAACCACAGGCAGAATTACATTCTCTTTGCAATTCACGCTTCTTTTGAACCGCGGTAGACAAGTGTGATTTTGCAGTTGCAAGTACTTAACCTAGACATTGTTGTAATCATATTTCTCATTACATTTCAATCATTCAACTGAAAATTAATCTTGAAGCCAGCGACAGTGACATGAATTTTGAAAGTGAAATTCAGGAAAAAGCGAATTCGACAACTCTACAATAATTGCCAGAGAAATCAAGGATGTGTTTATGAACAATCATATACAACATAAATGGAGTCAATAAAGAGTAATAGGGTGAATTCCTTTAGCCACAACGTTTTCTTGGCTTTATTTACAAAACTCTCTCAACAGCATAAACCCTCTAGTTTATGGAAGATTTTTTCAATCTTAAGAAGCACATTGTCCTTACACTGTTTGATGTAGGTAACCCTTGTACTTGAGTTTCAAATAAAACAAAATCTGTTCAGAATCTATTCAGTTCAAGGTTGTAGAAAAAGTATGGACGTCTACTCGTGCATAATGGCTATTATTCACTTGTAGAAATGACGACACTCGCTCCAACATCGCTCGGGTTGTAAACATCAACTCATGAATAACAGCCATCAATACACGCTCGTTGAAGAATATACAATGATTATACAGGAGTGAATATAATCTTATCAGTTCTTGCCGGAAACGCTTGTTGCTACCTGTATTCTCAATTTAACTTAATACATAAATATGTAAATAAATAATTAAATAAATGCATAATAAATAATAAGCAAACAATAATTAAATAGAAATGGATGGTAGATTCTCAATTTCTCCTAGACTTAGTAAAACAAGAATTGGAACTGTGAAGGATCAAGGTGCCCCATTTCCTGTCTACATATTTTTTTGTAATTTTACTCAGTTTATTCAAAATAATTATCATAAATAGATCTTATTACATTAAAAACAATATTTACACATTTTTATTTCAAGCAATTAAAAAAATATTTCAAAAATAATTATGGTGGGTTCAAACGGAATTCCCTCCGCCAACCCTTCGGAAATACTTTCTAGATCCACCCCTGAACCAAAATCCTTGAGGGATGTAGATTATTTGGAACATATTATCCGCATCCATTTTTCTAGAATAAATAAAAGGAAAGATGATGATCTTTATGGAAAGGGAAGACCGCACCAACCATGGTTCATTGTTAAGAGTGCATTCATGTTAAGAGATCAAGGAAACCTGAGACACCACCAAATTCTAATCTGGCAAGTGCCACAACCTCACTGATGTTCAACACACCAAACAAATGATTGTGTGGGCTTTTGCGACCAGAGTTAGTATTGCTTAGGCTATCTGGGACAAACCATGTCTCTCTCGTGGTAGCTGATGTTTTGGCCCACATGGTGTGGGTGCAACAGTATGCTCTGAAGAAGACCACAATATGTGGACCAAAACATCAGCCGCCATGACAGAGGCACAGTTTGTCCCTGACAGCCTAGACAATACATCAAACAAATTTCTGTTACTTTGTGGGAATTCAACCTGCAACTTCTGAATTACTGGTTTGTTCGGCCATAAGGCGTTGCCTTTAAGCTCATTGGTATCAGTGTCAACATTAACATTTTATAATTTATTTCGTATAAAAATTTTCATTTAACATAGTAAGTGCTTTGGATGAATGAAACCGTGGGTTTGAAATGTTCGATGTTTTGGCTACTTTAGATTTTCCAATTTTATCCAACTTTCACTTCCCTCAATTTGATTTCCATAATTGTTAATTGTAACTCAAGAATGGTTATTGAGTATGTGTTAAGGATGTTCAACTCACTTTTTCTTTTCTTTTTTGTTTTTTTGTTTTGTTTCATATATTGTGCAGATGGACCAAGACCTGCTCAGAAAGACATTTTAGCAATTCGAGCATATATTCTTCTCTTTTTAAAACAACTTATTATGATTGGAAATGGAGTGAAGGATGATGAACTACAGAGTATACTAAACTATCTTACCACCATGCATGAGGTAAGCTGAATGTGCACGTTGTGTGTTTCTAAATCAACTTCTTAGCATATTCTGTCCTAATTGAAATGTTGTCTTCTTTGCTTCAGGATGAGAACTTGCATGATGTTCTTCAAATGCTTATTTCCCTCATCTCGGAGCACCCTGCATCAATGGTACCTGCATTTGATGTAAAGCAAGGTGTACGTACTATCTTCAAGTTATTGGCTGCTGAAAGTCAGCTAATTCGCCTTCAGGCATTGAAACTTCTAGGATTCTTTCTCAGTCGTAGCACACACAAGTAAGCACATCATTCATTTCCGTTTCTTGTTTTCTTATTGTATTTTTGAAAAAGTGAGATTAAAATTCTGATTTTGCAGGAGAAAATATGATGTTATGAGTCCACACAACTTGTACACTTTACTTGCTGAACGATTGCTATTGAACGAAGAAACTCTGACGTTACCTACTTACAATGTTCTATACGAGGTATTTATCTCTTTATAAAAAGTGTGTAAAAATATATTTTCTGCTTTAATTATGTAACCCCAATTGTCAATTTATATATTTTTTTAGATAATGACGGAGCATATCAGTCAACAAATTTTGTACACGAGACATCCAGAACCAGAGTCTCACTTCAGACTAGAAAATCCAAGTAAGAAATTAAAATCTTTCTTATTGTTTCTCTTACTCACTAAAACATTTTTTAATATTCGATAACCTGTTTGAAAATTTACTCTAACTTTATTTTATTTTTACAGTGATTCTAAAAGTTGTAGCAACATTAATCCGTCAATCCAAGCAGACAGAACAGCTGTTAGATGTGAAGAAATTGTTCTTATCTGATATGACATTACTTTGCAACAATAATCGTGAAAACCGACGCACTGTACTGCAGATGTCTGTTTGGCAGGTAATGGTTATGATATTTATTTTTCACTTTTATCTATCTACCTCTTTCTTTCTTTCTTTTACGTTCTTTCTCTCTTTCTTTCTTTGTTTCTTTCTTGTACATTCTTTCCTTGTTTTTCTTTTACATTCTTTCCTTCCTTCTTTCTTTCTTTCTTTCTTACTATTATGTTCTTTCTTTCTTACTTACTTTTATGTTCTTTCTTTCTTTTTTCCTTTCTTTCACTTTCTTTCAAATTTTTACTTTTACTTTTTAATTGTATTACACCTTTTTTGCAATTATGTCTCTTAAACCTTTTTGGGGGCATTGAGCATATACATATATTTGGAGTAATCATCAGTTAAGTTTTGCTTTTTGTTCCATAACACCACAGTCATTCATTGCCTTTTATCCCATCATCCAGGGTCTTAGCATCATTAGTAACGGGTTCCCAGTTGTTCACCAATCCAGGAATCTGTGTCTGGAGTTGTTTAAATTCTTGGATTTTATGGAGATGGTTAATCGATTCACCTAATAATGCCATCTTTCTATCACTTCCTTCCCTTTACGTACTTTATTTCGCTTTCTTCCTTTCAGCTATTTTTTTTCACTGCCTTTCATAATTTTGAGTTAACCTATGTTTAATATACCTGTGCAATATTTTCCTCAAAAGGGCTCCAGAGTTTTACACAAAGGTAGTATGCAATTTATTTGGAACATCTCCGAAGCTGTTAATTTTATGTTCTAGGAATATTTGACACTATAATGCTTTTGTGGACACAAATAATTTAAATAAAAACTGCTGAAGTTTCTAGAAATACCTAATGTTTTCAAATGGAAATGAGCTCAAAATGTCATGTATTCAGAAATGCTCAAGCAATATTTCTTCAAAAACAACCAATTGTTTTTCTGAAAAGGTCCATGAGAGATTTTGCTCTGTGATATTCTGGGAGCTTCATTTCATTTAAACTATTTTAGTGTAAAAAATGAGAAAATGTGAAAAAGGCATGTGTTTGTGTTAAAGCACTCTCTGCAATAATTACAGGAAAGAAAATTAAACTACAGTATTTACACAGGGAATCCTTAAATATTATATTCTGCAAGGCATTTATGCATTTCTGAAGCTGATTTCTTATATTCTGAAGAAATGTATGTTTAGAATATGCTTCTTTCAGTGTTCCTGATGAAACTTTAGAGTACTGTTACTATGATAATGAATGCTGTTGAGTGTTATTTAGATATAAAGACTCAGCATTGTTAAACGTGTTTCTCTTACCACCATGCATGCTACAAAACAATCTAATATATAAAGAGGATTATTGAAAATTGTAGGAAAAAGACATGGTATATTGTGCTTAAAGCAGTTTGATGAATAGAGATGTGCACATATTAGCTGGAATATTAAAAGTACATGATTTACAAAATAAGTATCTTCAATTGGTTTTGACTCTACAAAGAATTTAACTTAAAACTTCCAAATGTGACTAGGTGGTGATTGTCATTTTATATAACTGTTACAAACAATATGAGAAAGTATGTGCGTTTGTAGCTCCACTTTAAAATTGATGCAGGTGGTGAGAAGATGCAATTTGTTACCAAACAACATTGTACAATTATAAAAATTACCACTTTAGCCAAAAATATTGGAGCTGGGACAAATGGTTAAGGCTTTGTATTGTGCCCCCTTTCACCAGATCCTGCTTATACATTCTCTGGTCCAAAAGACTTGCATGGGGACAATTGAAGAGGAAATAAATTATATATTTTAAATGAAAAAGTGCCAAGAATCATAAAATTTCTGTTTTACCTAACCTACGGGGGGTGGGATTAACTTGAGTGGAGGTTGGGATTCTCCATGCACAAGTGGTTCAAGTGCTATTGAATCTTGCTGTGCCACTATTCATGAATATCGCATTATATTTCAGACATTTGTGAAACCTTTAAAATAATTAGTACCTAAATTGTTATATTGTCTCCAAATCATTATCATACAAATATTCAAAGTCTGTATTTCACAAGACTAACATAAGGAAAAGTTTTTGTATGCCATATATCCCATTTGTTAAAACTCTTTCTCTTACCAAACTTATTTTGTACTGTGTTTTGTGTCTTGCAGGAATGGCTTATTGCTATGGCATACATCCATCCTAAGAATACTGAAGAACAAAAGATATCTGACATGGTATATTCTTTGTTTCGGATGCTCCTTCACCATGCCATCAAACATGAATATGGAGGGTGGAGAGTGTGGGTTGATACTTTAGCTATTGTTCACTCAAAGGTAGAATTCTCTTGTATTCTGTTTCATATTTGGGTTCTGGCTTGCTTTTATCTGAGCCAGATGTGTTATTTTAATCACTATTGCAATAATTTCAGGTGTCATACGAAGAATTTAAACTCCAGTTTGCCCAAATGTATGAACATTATGAACGGCAGAGATCTGACAACATTACTGATCCTGCTGTTCGCCAACAGCGGCCTATCAGTACCATTTCTGGTTGGGATCAACAGCACACTGCCACAAATGGTTATCATGCTAGGCCTCCCATTACAGGAACCTGGCAGAGTACTGGGAAAGAAGGTGGCCCAGTATGTAGCTGTGGGCTCAATTCTCCTGAACATGAAGATACTAAGTGTGGAAGTGATATAGGGCTGGGGTCCACGTTAGGTCTTGAGGAAGAAAAGGGACAGGATGCGTTGTCGATAGGATCTAGCACGTGCAATTTATATAGTGAGGTGTGCAAAGCAGACACAGGGTCCCTTATCATTGAAGACAATCAGCAATCTGATACAGAACAAAAACTAGAAGGTGCTGTGGATACTGAAGGGTCAGCACAGAGCCCTTTGTCATCCCAAAGTGAAACTGCAATTCTTGACAGTGGAACTGAACCAGATCCTCCATCAGTGCAGACACCTTTGCCTTTAATACAACAAACTTCAGAAGACAAACAGTCTCCATTACTGGAAGAACCTCAGTGTGAGAGTGAAGAACCAGAAACTTCAGCTTCATCTGAGCCAAATCCTGAAACTCCAGAAATTATTAGAGACATAAAATCTGAAACGTTTCATGATGATTCAATTGAACCGAGTGTGGTAGGTAATGTGCCTGATACTGAATCTGTTACCGAGATGTCTGAACAAAAAGATGAACCCAATGCAGTAAAAGAGCAGTTCCCAGAGGTTGCGGAAGAGGAGGAGCAAGTAAAAGAAGAAGAGAAATCTTCTACAGAAAGTTCAAATATATCTGAAATTCCAGCTCCAGCTAAGGACCTGGACGCAGAGGTGGAAGGTAGTGTAGATGATCCAGTCGTAGAAAGTATAGGTGATGTTCCAGCTCAGAGTGATAGTGATCAAGTCATAGCAGTACAGTCTAGTGATATGGGTGCATCTCAGCTTAGTTCATTAGAGCCAGATGAATTTTTTGAAGAACTAGGTGAAAATAAAGATGAAGATAGTGATAGAAAAGATAGTTTGGATCTTGTTAGTCGTGAAGTGACAGTTCAAGTAGAGAGAGAAGTAGGTGATAGTGATACTTCTGAAGCGTATTTAACTCCAACAGAACTGGCTGGAGAGAAGAAAGAGAGTGATCTGGATGCTAATGAAGAAGAAAAGACTTTGAATACTGACCCACCCAGGATTAGTGTGGAAGTGACAATGGCTTCTGGTGATTTCAACAAGGAACAGAGTGTTTTAGTGTTAGCCAGTACTAGCCAAGTTCAAAATGTGAGTGCAGAGGTACAAACTGGGTCACCCAGTGCGGAAGGTGAACTGAGTAAAGAGGCTTCAGTAGAAATAGTTTCTGATAGTGAAAAGGATGTGCCAGAAACCCCCACACAAACTGCTGTTCAACCTGAACCTACAGACAATCAAACACAAGAACCCTTAGATGTAGAAACCAATCCACCTGAAAATGTGATGCCAGTTACAGAAAGTATAGTTGTGAGTCCTGAAGTTCAAAGTGAATTACAGCAGGTTAAAGAAATTCAAGAAACAGTAGTTAGTACTGTTGAAACTTGTGATAAAAACTCACAAAATTCTTCTCAAGTGCCAAATATTATTGAATATGAACCAAGCAACACAAACTGTGATCCAAGTAAAGCCTTCCCACCAGTCCCCCCCATGCATGCTGCTCAGTCATTCCCTCCTCTCGAAGCTGCGCCCCCTCAGGCGGCTCACGACTGCCCATCCTCGTCCACAGAGGTTCCTCGTTCTGAAGGGTACCACAACGGATGCCACGAAGAGGGTGCAGCGGGGAGCAATCATCCCGTTGGTCCTTCCTCTCATCATTTGTCACCACAAAAGAGACCACATAGTGCTTCAACATCAACGCAAGTTGATCCTGTTCATTTTGGTATGTTGCAGTATATGTCCTTGAAAATTATTTTTTTGTTCTGGTTAAAATCAATAATATATAAAAAATTTCTGTTCTGAGATGTTTATTCTTCTGATATTTTCATAATCTTAAATTTGTTTGGTAAATTGTTTACATTTTTGTATGCACAGTGTTCATTAATTATCTTTATTATAACAAAGGAAGTAACAGTTGCTTTGTTTTATATAATTTCTGAATATGGTCTTGAAAGAATGATTATTTAAGATTAGTACAGTTTTTATATTTCATCATTTTACTCTTTCCAATTATTTTTTTAATCATGCCTTTTATTTGCTGAAAAGTTGTTTATTAATTATGTTACTTGACACTTTAAGTGAAAACACAATTTTTGCTTTTCTTGATGTAAGTGAAAAACATTTTAAAAAAATTAGAGAACAAATATTTGCATACGACATAAAATTCATTTAATGAAAGAAGGATAAGGCTATGTAAGATATCTGAAATATTGTATGTGGTACATATTGTAATATTTCGTGTGTTTATTTATTTATTCGTATATGTATGTATTCCCTGAATTTTATCGGTCTTTTTACAAAATTTCTCTGTATCTTACAGATGATTAACATTTTGTTGAAAAAATTTCTGTTTGACCCAGATCTTGTTACTAATGAGAGATACTAATTAAGCGTTAACAATAGAAGTTACACTTGTAGTATATTTTAAAACAACTACTATGTAGTGAAGCTGACTGCCAACAAAATCATGAAAAATAATGAATGATTTGTTTGAATGAATTTACTATCAAAATCTATGAATCTTTTCTTTTTCTTGTAGAATCCAAACGACAAAAATCTTGTCCTGTGCCTCAAAATTCTACTCGTCCTATGTTCAGCCCTGGTCCAACACGACCACCCTTCAGAATACCAGAATTTAAATGGTCATATATACATCAGCGATTGTTATCTGATGTCCTTTTTTCATTGGAAACAGACATTCAAGTGTGGAGAAGGTAAATAATATTCGTTAATTTGATAGGTTTCTTCTTTGAATTAGATTTACTTGTATACTATACTGTGTATGAACATCATTTTCATGCTTTGTGTATTTCTTGCAGTCATTCAACAAAGTCAGTGCTTGATTTTGTGAACAGTAGTGAGAATGCAATTTTTGTAGTGAACACTGTGCATCTCATTTCACAATTAGCAGACAACCTTATTATTGCCTGTGGTGGATTACTTCCTTTGCTTGCATCTGCTACTTCACCAAACGTAAGAACTTGAATGTTGTTATAAATAGCGTTACCTTGAATAGTTTTCTTTGAGGTTTAGCTCTTATGAAATACGTTGAATTAATAATGTGTTTCTTATGAACTTCACAGAGTGAATTGGATGTTATTGAACCTACTCAAGGAATGCCTATAGAAGTTGCAGTGTCATTTCTTCAGAGGCTAGTGAATATGGCAGATGTTTTAATATTTGCTAGTTCTCTAAACTTTGGTGAGCTGGAAGCAGAAAAGAATATGTCTAGTGGAGGCATTTTGCGGCAGTGTCTGAGACTGGTAGGTTTATAGAAAAGCAATTAATTTTATTTATATTTTTCTTTACTACCCTTATATTTAGAAAGATATAAGTTTCAAACATTATTTAAATTATATATTGTATTTATTTGCAAAAAAAAGTCTGAATTTCAAATGAATATTTTTGTTTCATATATAGAGCTGAAATAACAAACTCTGAAGCTCCTCTTCAAATTGTCATTTCAATTCATTGATGTAACTGTCCCTTTTTGTTAATACTTCATGCTCACAACAAAAAACCAAAAGTAATAATAAATTGAGTTTTAACAGTGCACTTACTTATTTAAGACTGATAAATTTAAGCCATTGCTTCAACTTTTATACTTGCATAATAACTACATCATTGGTGAACTTCGTCATTCCCTAATATAATTCAAAATAAAATTAAGAGTGCTTTCTTTTGTTCATTTTCAGGTGTGTACATGTGCAGTGCGCAATTGTTTAGAATGTAAAGAACGCAGCCGTCCTTTCACAACAGTTTCTCCCCCTGCATTGAACAGTAGCAATAAATCAGCTCATCTTCAATCTCTCATTCGAGGTGCTCAGGCATCTCCTAAGGTAATATTATGTACACTTCTTTTTCAATCTAAATTAATATTGGTAGAATCTCAATAGATTCTAACAAATAATATTTTATTCGTAGAATATCGTTGAAAATCTTGCAAGTCAGTCGAGCCCAGTGAAAGATCCTGAGAAGCTGCTTCAAGATATGGATGTTAATAGGCTGAGAGCTGTTATTTATAGAGATGTAGTAAGTAAAATTCATTTAACAATATTTGAGATTAGTATAATGAAAAGATGAAGGAAATATTTACTGTGGTCATTCATATAATTTGTACAGGAAGAAACAAAACAAGCTCAGTTCCTCTCTCTTGCAATTGTGTACTTCATATCTGTACTTATGGTTTCAAAATATCGAGACATATTGGAGCCTCCTCTTGTTCCTCGTCCTCCAAGTCCAGCTCAACCAGCACATCGTACCAATGGCACATCCCATCACTCAAGCAGTCCTCCAGGTAAGCCAACTGTAAAATTTTCTTCATTTTCAATTCAAATTCCTTTTCTTTCTGTTTTAGTTCATATTATGAAATAGAATGTTATAACTTACGATGTGGATGCTGTTAATGTAGAAGCATTTAATTCAAATGCATCATGTTTTCTGCAGAACATGCTATTGTAAATTTTGAACAGTTATATATGATAACATCATCCATATCCTCATACCAGGTCACATGGCATAGTGCACTTGCACACATGCTAGCAGTTGGAGTGGTAGATGTAGGTGATGCAATCTTTCACTGACAGCAGTGCACAGCCTTCACTGTGCTTATGCTGTTGCGCAGATCACATGCACAGTATTCTGGATATATATTTAATCATCTGTCTTTTGATATTGTGAGCACAAAATCTCGATCGAAATGCTTTTCTGTGGCTGACATCAGTTCTATAAATTTAGCTTCTTGTTTCCCACATGATCACTTAGCATAGATTATCAAGTAGTGATGAAATTTTTGTCATGTTTATTAGGTTTTTAATCGGCAAAGATCATAAACTTGTCTCAAGGCCAATCTTTGACTGAAAGTAGTGTGTAGTGCATTAATTCCTGTGATCATTAAGTTGAAGCGTGAATCATATATGGTTATTTCTTTAAACTGAAAGGCAGTGCAGACATTTTCTATGTTCTCAAATTTGAAACAAGTAAAGTAGTCTCTTCATTGCTTCAAGGTAGAATTAAGGGGACTTGTAACCAAGTTCTGGAAGGCAAGTTATCCCTTCCACCAACTCATTCTCCCTCAAAACTCAGCACAACACACAGAAGTGGATGACTGCCTGCTCTTAGCAGCATGGATGTGGTGGTTGTGATGACCAATCTCTCCAACACTTTTCTTTTTTTCTTTCTGTTTGTTTGGAGCATGATAATGGCATCATGTTTTTCCCCACAGTTTGGGTTTTGTTTCTCTGACACAGAGCACCTTCTTCAGGACATGGGTGTCGACATTACCGTCTGTGAGCATTTTAGAATAGTTATTTTCTGTATGTTTGTTTATAATTGGTATTGAAACGTCAGTCTACTTTTCAGAAAAGATAACGTCGACACCCATTTCTAGATCAAGGATTATTTAATTTCAAGAATTCATTGTGGCTTAAATTATTTGTAGATTTCATACATTTTTATTACTGCTCATAATGAAAGTATATTCTTTTTCTCCTATGGCATAGGTATCGCTAAATTAGTTTCCAATATAAACCAGTATCTTTTTGGTAAGACAATTTAACTGAGTAGAAAATTTAGAACAAATATTCCTTAGTAAGTTGGTGGTATTTCCCTATGGATGCCAATTTCTGCCCCCTGTGAGAGTTGAGAGTTTTGATGTGAGACTGGGTTATGTTGCCTGGCTGTTTGTTACCCATCTGGCAGCTGCCATTTGGTAGTTTTCCCATTGCTGTGTTTGTGTAGAGATTCATGTTGAGTACAGTACTAAAATAGAATGTTTGTTTTGTTTTGAAATGAAGTTAAACTAATTCTTATTATCAAAAACCTACCAGTGAAATTAAAAAAAAAATAACTATCCACTTGATGAAACTAACCATATGATGAATTTATGTACTGTTCTCGTCATGCTACACAAGTAAAAGTATACCATTGCAGTTGTTTTAAAAAAATCTTTATGTACCCTGGATTTTTGTAATTTCTGCATTTGCATTGTTTGCAAGGATTTTTGAATTTGAAATTCAAAGCATTTCTAGTTTAAAAATTTGCTACAGAATGTTCCATGTTGTAGAAATGAGTGATGGGCATATTGCTGTCATTGATACTTCTACAAATAAATTCATTTTCAATTATTTATTTATATGAAGTGTTATTGAATTTTAATGAAAGAAAACAAAAACAAAAAACAAAAAAACAGCATAATCCTAATATTCTTTTCTTGCAACTTTTTTCTTTTTCACTGACAGAAGTTGCTCTCATTCATTTGAACATGTGCATCTTTTGAGAGAGAATCTAATTTCGGGGTGGTTGTGGTGTTGTTTCTTTGAACGCTGGCCTATAGAGGGTGGAGCTCGACCTCTCTTCCCCCAGTGGTCTCATCACGTCTACCCTCAGTTTCTTCCTGGCACTCATCCCAATGCCGTCCCCCCTCAACAACCTTACCTTCGACACAGAAATCCCTTTTACAAAAACCACAACAATAACAACAACAATCATGTGCCAACCAGATACCATAGAAATTCGACTATGGGTCATCCAGGTAATTGTCATCTTTAGACTCATTTGTTTTAGCCATGATTATAATTCTCTTTATTGTCTCCATTAGTACCAGCTCTATCTTCCCCCTGTATTACCCCCTTTCATAGCTGTGTTTTCCTGCTGTTTGAGCCACACTTTAAACAGGATGTGATGTAAGAGTTATAGGATACTCCTTTTGTATATTAGCAGTGTTATTTCAAGTAATAAATACCTTGTAGTAATAGAATATTAAAGAACTAGATAAAATAAAAATGATAATTTGTTGCATGAAATTCTTTGCACTTATTTGTGTACTGTACTCAGTAATATTTTGCAGTGGGTAACAGAATTTATAAAATTTTTCTGTATTATTGCATTCACATTTTGAACACCACCTGTGTAGTGTGGTAGCTGGCCTGGCACAGCTGTGACAGGAGGCTTCTGTCAAACCCATTAGTAATCCTTCACCTGACTCACTGCTTTCTGTGTTTGATGCATGGGAATGATCCAGTAGACATTTTACATGCATTTCTGACTGTATCATAATTATTTTTTATTTAATTTTCATTTTGTTTAATTTTTAAAATTTGCCTTTTCTTAGTTTATATTTATTCCTTATTCTCTGAATTCCAAGGTTCTTGCTAGGTGCAGCCATAGGTAGAAGTTTGCACACAGAAGAACACTGTTGAGAAGATAATTTTATTTTACTTTATATTTGCGCTAATTTGAAACCTCTATCTTGAATAGTATAATATATTAGTTAACGCATAATTAAGAAAAACATTCATTCCGTTATCTTTGCATGGTGCAATTTGTATTATTTATAGCAATCCATAGTTGATCTATCCAACTGCCAATTGAAAGTTTTATTGAAAGAATGTACTAGAAATAAGTAATTAACCATTCACTTCCAAATCTATTTCTGGATACACTGATTTATTGATTAAATTGGAGAAAATGCAAATTTAGTGGTAGTTTTCTTAAATCAAAATTTCTGTGGTACAGCTTCTGTTATTTAAAATCTGGAAATATTTCAGAACTGTGATGACATTTGTTCATTTCTCTTCCAGCTCAGCAAAGAGCAATGTGTCCTCAGTTGTCTCAGGATGATGGAGAATATGAAGTGATAGTAGTTGATGAGAATAATTCCTCTGTTTTGGCTGATCATGATCATTCAAGTGGGCCACCATCCCTAAAGGTAAAATTACTTTATTTTTGAAATAAGTTGTATTTGCTGTCTATGTGTAAGTAATCGGTTATCATTGCTTAATACGCAATTAAATAACAACTTCATTCACTGCGTTCATTAAACATATTTCTTCGCTAGGAGTTAAAATTGTGTGTATAAGTAGTAGAATATGTTGCTCATAAATACAAGTTATATATATAGTATTCGTACTAGAGCAACAATTTTTGCATGATCTAGAGAGTAAAAATAAATTAAGAACAGGAAGTATAATAATTTCAAATATGATTCTTGGGATTGCCAACAGTTCAAATTATATTATGTAATCCTAAATCCTTTATAGTTTTTAAATAAGTTTTCTTTAAAATAAATTATTTTTTATAAATTGATTAAAAAATGATCACATTTTTTAAATGAAAGAGAGGGTTTAAATTAAAAACTAAACATGAATTGAAGTGTGACTGTGAGTTATTGTCACTCCTAATTAGTGAAACTACTCCTAAACAAGTATTATTTTCTCACTCACTCATTATCAAACCACAAAATAATACCGGAAATTTCCACTTTATCTGACAATTTTTTTCCATTTTCACAATATTATAATTGTAGAACACTGTACAAAGTAGCTGGTTATAGAATTGTTACAGAATATAAGTGAGTGGAGTTTACTTATGAAGGGCTTGCTTCAAGATAGTCCTAAGCTGTATTTTCATTGAAATTAAGATAATCCTATGAATGTACTCATCATATTGCTTATTACTTTTTGACAACAAATCCATGAATTGAGGTGATAAAACAAATTCACTGTACTACAGAAAATTTTGTTCCTTACTCTGTGGCAAGGGAATTTGGATTGAAACCTTTCTCTTCTTATTTTTCAGAATGAATTTGTAGTGATATAAGACTATCAAAAGCCAAACCCTTCATGTTTTCAGTAAAATGATTTTTATTATTATATTTTCTACAATTTCTGTTATTAATAATGATACTGAGTCATCATGATCATTATCAACATCATCTTCTTTCAAAGTCTCTTATTAATATATAGGCCATGAATTCAGTGTTTGTCCTAATAATTTATTTGTATGAAAACTATATTTATTTGTAAGCCTTCAAGTTATATGACTTCACTGTATATGCATCATATTTCTTCACAAGAGCCCAGAAGTTAGGCAGAAATGCAATTGGGTCATTCCATTTTAAGCGGTATAGAATTATATAAATTGGTTCCCTCCCCGTCTCAAAAAAGATCCTTCTTTCCATATGAATTCCCTTATGATTTGCTTGTTCAAAACTGTTTTAAAAAAAAAATTATTGTACATGGTTCAGACATGGCAGCCATTTATGTTTTAAACTATGCCATTTTTTGTATTTGTAGACATTTAAAGTTTTGTTAATTACTTAGTGCTAGGTTGTTGTAGCTCTTTAAACTAAAAAGGTGTAGTTTAATGTAAAATACCAATGATAAGTAGCCTCCTACTTAAAATAATACCCTCTTAAATTTTCTTTTCTTTTTTTCCTCCCAAATTTTCAATTGTAATATCTTCTGTGGGTGGATCAGATAAAATTTTGAAATTTGCACATGTAAAGATTGCTGCTACCAATCTGCAGTATAAATTTCATCTTTGATATTCATCTCAATCCAAACTTGATCCTAACCACTACAGATACAACTGTAAAGTAAAATTCCTTTTTGTATTCCTAAGAGTTATATACAGTTGACTCCGATTAGTGTGAACTCATATAGTGAACCCTTGGTTATGGTGAACTAAAGTCACTGGTCCTGTTTCACTTACATTACAAATAAGCATAAGAAGATTTGGTTATAGTGAACCTGAACCTTGACTATAGTGAATGTAGGAAATACAATGTCCTGGAATTTACTTCCCTCCTGGAAAAGAATATATCGCCTCCAACAGTGCCACAAAGTCCAACACTAGGCATCTTGAAAAGATGTCATCAGCAAATGGTCATAATTCAAGATGTCTCCCCTGAGGTGAAGGTAGGTTCCGGAAATGGGCACCTTACTGATGACCTTATGCCACTCAGTTTCTCTGCAGAAGTGTCCTGTGTGGGCTACAACTGGCAGCAGTGATGTGCTATTGCTTGCTTCAGTTTCATTCTTGGAGTTGCTAGATTTTCCGTAGGACAAAGCGCGTTGAGTTCTACTCGGGCAACTGGAGGCACATAATTGCCACAGCCTGGTGATATCTGTGCCATGCAAAAAAGCGATCAGTTTCATTAGCCGCTTGCATCATCCCACAACTTAAAGCATCTTGTGTGATATTAGTCAAGTAAAAGGACCTTTGGAGAGTGGGATAATATTCCAGCAGTGCAAGAGGTATTGAGGGGCATCAAGACTGCTTTACGTTAGATAGACACAGAGGACAATGCAGAATCGAGTATGGAAAGAGCACAAATTCTGGCGAAAGAGCTAGAGAAATTACTAATGGAAAAAATACGAAGCAATGAAAAATAATTGATTTTTAGGACAAATAAAGATATTGAAATTTTCAGTTCTTGCTATTAATATATTTTGCTATATCCCTATATTAATAAAATCAATCATTTTGGAGAAATTCTGTTTAATTTTGACATCATTGGACATAGTGAACCTCGGTTATAGTGAATCAAAAATGTTTGTCCCTAGAAGTTCACTATAACAGAGTCAACTGTAATTAATTACTAGAGAAAATCATATTACAAAAATAAATTAATTTAACTTTAAAAAATTAATTTATTTCCTTATGTTTAATTTATTCCCTTATATTTCCGTATGTTGTAGCACTTCTGATTTACCTTTTACAGGAATACCTTTTACAGCAATTCCTCATAATAGAAGTTGCATAGAATTAAATTTACTTTCAAATTAGTCCTTATTTACTATTGTATCTTTAAATGATCAAAAGTTATAGAATTTGACATTTCCAGACAGTTTCGATTTCTTTTTTCGTGTGCCCTGATCACAAAATCAGAATTTAGGGAGTATGACCACTTTTTTTTGTATTTTATCCCACAACAGAAAAATATCGGTTACATTCCAAGGTTGACCAGTGGTGTAAATAAAAATGTAAATAAAATGAAAACATCATATTACTTGATGTGTGCCTTTTGTGATTTTGAATCATCTTCAGAATAAAAAAATTTGATATCCTGTATTTTTGTTAAAAAAGCATAAGCACCCTAAGTTTGTTCTATGTCAGAAAGTGTTAAAAAGGCACTGAGAAAAAGTGAAATGATACATAGTAGGCAAAATAAATGCCCAAACCTCTGGGCTCTAGTCATCTCTGAGTATGCTACAAAATAATTTCTTCAACATTTAAACTTATCTTTTAAAGTAGCATTACTCTTCCCAAACATCACATGCAGTGTATATTGCTTATTGATGTAATAAATTGTTAACATTAGGAAGATGCTGTGTAAATGTGCAAATTTATTTCCTGTCTTAATTATTTTCACCTATTTTATGACTAACATGATTTTTAATTTGTTTTTACATTGTTATTAACTTCTTTATGCTTCATAATTTTCTTGGTACACAGCTGTCCTGTTCCATGTCTCGAACTCTAAAGCATTTGCGGAGACTTCCTCTAACTGTCTTTCTCTCTTAATAATACTGTAGGGAAGCACTCGATCAAGGGCTTCATCACATGCCTCTTCTCTTAACAACCACCATTATGAGATAGATCAGCCTGATAGTATGCCGAGGTACAGCCGAGCTCCTCCTCCGACTCTCCTCTCCAACAAGGTAAATGGGAGGCTTATGACAATGTCAACGGAGCAATTTGTTCTCTGTTATCTCTTACTCGCACCTTTTTTGTCTTTTGTCTTATGTCTCCAGTTTTTGTCCATTTTATGTCCAGCATGATTTTTGATGCGACTTTTTTTTATGCCGAATTGTTGTACTTTTCTTTTCTTTTGTGGTCTGTCTGGTGTCTTCTTGTATATAATATACATTAATTTTTTTCCTTTGTTTATGTACAAATTTTTCTTTTTTACAGTTCATGGTTATTGTGTTCACGTATTTTCTTTTAGATTTAATGACTTGTTTTTAGTACATGCTAGAAATTAATTTTTGATATCAGTATAGTTTTGTTTTATAAAAATAATATTGATTTCGACGAAATGCTTTGTTACATGCATTTTCAGAGCACTGAATCCATAGAAGAAGTTAACTCCCTCAACATGAATGCAACAGAAAATAGTGTTGATTTGGAACCCCCCAGTGAAATTCTTTTAGATGATAACAAGCCTCTTTCAAATGATGAGAGTTGGACTGATGTCAATCTAAATGAGGAAGGAGACCCAATGACCACAAAAGAAGAGCATCGCAATCTTCACAACATGGCACATTCTAGAGGTAAGGAGAAATTGCATAAGTTTTGCATCAGAAGTAACATAATCATTTTTGTGGATCAATTGACAATTTAGTGATTTGCATTTATTATGCAGAACTTTTTCAAACTGGATAATTAGAGGAACCACAGGCTTGAATATTATTAGGTCAGCCTAAAAGAGTGATTAATTTAAATGCACTTTGCCTTCAAAACTCATATTTGTCCTATTTTGGAATATGCTTCTGTTATATGCCTTACAAACAAAACTCCTTTGATTTCCTTGAAAAATTCCAATCGAAATTCTTATCTTCTTGTAATCTCACCTTTAAAAACATATCTCGTGTCTAGATTTAATCGTGACTTAACTCATCTTTACTCTTGAGTTTGGCCTTCAACATCTGTATGTGAGAAGAAACTTTAATGACTTGATTTTTTTCTACAAGTTATTACATGATCTGATTGATTGTTCTGAGCTTGTATCTTGTATCTCAGTTTTTACCCCTGTGAGGAGAAACAGAAACCCTGCTTGTTTTTGTGTTGAAAATTTCACAACAAATTATAGTTAAAACAACACATTTAACAAGTGGGCCAGAACTGTAAATTGTGTAGCTTCAGCAATAGACTTCGTATATACAAGATTCAAAGCATTTTATAAACATCACAGGCAAATCATTTAACTTTTACTGTATGAATAACAGCTTAATTCACAACTTTTTGTATAACTTTTTTATTTCATTCTTTAGATTTATTACGTTTTTTAAATTTTACTGATGTAATTCTTTTTGCACAATTTATTGTAAACTTTCTTACTTAATATTTGTATATGTGGATAATGTTCAAACAAGTTCTTTCTATGTATATGCTTTTAAACTGTACAATTATTCTCATTTATTTTGTAATGTAATTTTAACATATATATCAAGGGTGTGCTCTGTTAATAAATAAATAAAAATATTGCATAGAAAGATTATAATAAATATGAAAAGGTGATTCTTATTGTCTGGTTTTGCTCATTGTTTTTCTAACTGTTTTAAGGTAAGAGGTTGAAGTAATTTCATCCTAACCAAACTAACAGCTTCACAACTTTCAATATTGTTAATATTTTTATGGCAGGTATGGTGGATGCTGAAGGTAATATTCAACAGGGACCAGGATTAAATGTAGAGCGAGGAGAAAAACCTCAGGGAGAAATATCAGTGGTTAGAGTTCCTGATGGTCTCTGTCCTGCTCCTACACAAGCTCGACCAGATGAGTTGCCAATTAAACCATTAATGGAACACCTCCCAGTACCTACTCCTTCAAGAGAAGCCAGCCTTACACAAAAATTGGAAATGGCTTTGGGATCAGTTTGTCCTCTTTTGCGAGAGATTATGGTAGACTTTGCTCCTTTTCTCTCAAAGACCCTTGTTGGTTCACATGGACAAGAGTTGCTCATGGAAGGAAAAGGTAAAAAAAAAATACTATCTTTACATTTTTCTAATTAATGTTAACAATTTAAAATTATAAGTGACTGAAATGCATTAAAAAACATTTTAGAATTGCATTTACTGTGCATCTTATGTTTCTTAAAACTTCCACACCAATTCTCATATGGTGTCATGCTTTTCTTCATAATAAATAATATCTTAGTGAATACAATTTTTATTCTTTATGTGTTTTATATTCTCTTTTTACTATCAGGTCTTACAACATTCAAGAATAGTAATTCTGTAGTGGAACTTGTTATGCTGTTGTGTTCCCAAGAATGGCAAAATTCTTTGCAGAAACATGCTGGCCTAGCTTTTATTGAACTTATAAATGAAGGAAGGTAAATAGAATTTTCATTACCTTTATTTTATGTTGTTTTGAATACTAAAATATAACTTTTACACTAGAATATTGATACAATCGTGTGTCATAGGTTGTTGTCACATGCTATGAAGGACCACATTGTTCGTGTGGCCAATGAAGCTGAATTTATCCTCAATAGAATGAGAGCAGATGATGTGTTAAAACATGCCGACTTCGAAGTACGTTTTATCTTTTATTACGTTATACTAGTACTTTACAAAATGAGAAGAATACTATTGTTATTTTTTTTTTGTTCTAGTCACAATGTGCTCAAACTTTGCTGGATCGTAGAGAAGAGGAGAGGATGTGTGATCATTTGATTACTGCAGCAAGAAGAAGAGACAATGTAATAGCAAGTAGATTGTTGGAAAAAGTTAGAAATATTATGTCAAACAAACATGGGGCATGGGGATACACAGATCCTCATACTGCAAAGTAAGCAACATGTGAATTCAGTTGTGCTAGCAGATTATTAAGTTTATTATCAAGTGGTATTATTGAGTAGTTTAGTATTAGAATAGCAGAAGAAAGATAATAGTTATGATATTAGATTAGGCTTTACTTTGTTTTAGTATTACTGAATTAATTAGTAGCAACATAATTATTAAGTATTAATATTTACTTAATTTTACTTTACTTACATATAATATTTAATATTTAAACAATAGTTTGTCCGCAATGGCAGACATTTGATTTCATGAAACTTTTGAAGCCGAAATTTGGTATAATTTACAATAAGCCTGATGATGGGGTAAATTTAGCCTCGAAACATTGCATTCTTGAAATGTTAATAAATGCTTCTTAACTACAATATTTTATTCAAGAATCTGTTCATCAGATAAATGGCCAAAGAATTTATCCATATAAATTACTATAAATAATTATAATTGTATTATAAATTAAGAATTGTGAAATAATGTTTGTAACATTTAATTTATGGATTCACATTTATATAAATAAATCAGTTCATAGTTGTACAGTTCTTTATAAGTTGTATACAAAAAATTTAATATAATTTTACAAACCTTTATGGATCTTTTCTATAAAACATTTAAATATAATAGTGTATTTAAATTTCTTATCATTCTTTTTTTTTCCCATTAAAGGATGAATGAGTTCTGGAAACTAGATACTTGGGAAGATGATGCAAGGAGGAGAAAGCGATTTGTTCACAATCCTCTTGGCTCAAGTCATCCTGAGGCTACTCTTAAAGCAGCACTGGAGCATGGTGCTCCAGAGGATGCCATTCTGCAGGTAGCATTTGTATTGGTATTTATTTCTGAAACATGTCATTTCTTTGAGGGAAATAGAATGTATTATACAAAAGCAAAGTGTGAATATTCATATTCTTTTCAGTTGTTCTTCTAATTGTGAGGGATATAAAATTTTATTTAGCTAAAACTGTCTAAGTAATTTCTATAGTTTACTAATCTTTCCAATTTATATTTTGTTAGTTTTAACTTCCTTTAAATGTAGTATACAGAAAATATTGTAATGTTTCTACATCATTGTAGAAATAATGGTAGAAATGCACATTTTGGGGATCCCTGATGCTGAGAAAGAGACTTTTTTGTTGTTTTTTCTCTTTACTTACCAAAATGTTGGCCTGTCTTGGTGGTCGGCCAGCCAGCTGGCTGTGGACAACACGGACCAAACCAATTCACAGGATTTTCTCCAGAATGGAGTTTTTCTGACTGATTTGGTCACTCGAAATTCCCTGTGAATTTAAGTGGATCTTTTAAGTTTTAGAAGTTCTTTATCAGAAGCTCATAGGCCATTTGAAAAATTTTCTAAAAAGAACTCCCTATTTTTTCTTTACATTTTTGGCTTGAATAGAACAAAATATGCTTACAAAAATTTCATAAGAGGTAAATGTTCAAAATTGTTTGGAATTTCTTCAAAATTATATCTGTAATGTTGTTGTGCACAAATTTTTCAAAATAGGAGCCATTTTTTTGTGTAATTTTGAGAAAATTCTAGGCAGGTTTCCAAATGTGCTTTAACAATTTTTTCTTGCAAAGAGATCCAAATTTTGTTTTAAAACTTTTTGTATGATTAGGGCAAAATTCACTGAATCCGTAACATTAGCACAATTTGTAATAATGTTTTTGTGTTTACAGAAATTACACATTGCAATTGTTTAAATATTTTATGCCTAGTTAATATTTATATTGCAGTTTTATTTAATAATTTAATGTATTTAGAAACATAGATTCATTAAATGGTCTCTCATAACATTTCTCAAAAAGTCAAAGCTTTTTGAGTGTAAAAATTATTCAAAATTACTCATAGCAAAATCACTTTAAACTTTTTGTGAGAATAGAGTACAATGCATCCAATTCAATGGTTGAGAGCTATTTTCATATACTCTTATGAAATTTCAAAAAATTAAGAATTGCTTTTTCAGACCTCTGATGTTTTGTTTGCTGGGGAGGTTTTAAAGTGATGGCTGCAGTTTAGAAGTTGCAGTATTATAATATTATGAATTCATTACCAATAATACAAAAAAGCATGTGCTGTTGTAGCCCCACAAGATGGAATTTTTTTAAGTTCACACAAGTAAGTATAGAAAAAAATAGCATATGGTTCATTATGATAATTTTCTCTCCTTGTTTTAGGCTCGTGAAGAATTCCATGCTCATTTGGCAGCATCTCGCTCACAACAGCAACAGATGCAATCCAATGATCTTATGGATGACAGTGAACTGCTGGCTGATGACAGAGATTTAGATGTTGACTTGACTGGTGAGTAGGAACAAGATGCTGCATGTCAAATTTTTCTTTCTTGTTGACTAGCCTAAATTTTCATTATTATAGAAGACACAGCAATAGATCAATGAATGGTGATGTGCCATTGTCTGTGAATGGTCCCTCATGTTGCAAAAAGGACTTTCCACTTAGGATATCAAGGACAGGGAGGTAGACAGACTGACAGATCAACAGACTGACCAATAGACAGGCAGACAGACAGATGGACATATAGACAGAGAGACAGTGGATAGCGAGACAGACAGACAGACCATTATGGACACATTGATAGACATACAGATAGACTGATAGACAGGTACACAGCTCAAAAGGTAGGCAAACAAACTGTCAGACAGTCAGACAGACGGACTGACAGGGAGACTGACAGCCAGATAGACTGGCAGCCAGATAGACTGGCAGACTATCTGACTGGCAGGCAGACTGACAAATTGGGATAGGTAGGTAGATAGGGAGGTGGATAGGTAGACAGCATGTCAGACTGACTGACAGTCAGGCAGGGAGGCAGTCACACAGAATGAGAGGCTGACAGATAGACACACCAACAAGGAGGCAGAGAGACGGACCATACAAAAGGCAGGCAACCAGATGGACAGTGCGAAAGGCAGGCAGGCTGGTAAGCAGGCAGACAGACAAATGGACAGTGCGACAGGTAGGCAGACAACCCAACTGGGTGACAGACAAACCTACAAACAGACTGGAAGCCAAACTAATCATGTCATGTACAATTTTTCAAAAATTTGAGTACCTTTCGGATAATTTTCAATGAAAGTAAGGGGGCGAGAAAGTACATGCTATTTTAGTACAATTAGTTGTAGTTTGTAAACCATACTGCGATTCGATGTATACTTACTGTAATATCTTCATTTATAGGTCCTGTGAATATCAGTACAAAGGCCCGACTAATAGCTCCGGGTATCGTCACTCCTGGTATGGTATCCATCACTTCTACAGAGCTCTACTTTGAAGTAGATGAAGATGATCCTGAGTTTAAGAAGATCGACCCAGAGGTAGGACAGTTTTTCTTCTTTCTGTAGTATTGATATTCCTAGTATGGTAGCCAGGTCTTTTACAGAACTGTACTGTAAAGTAGATGAAGATGATTCTGAACTGGAAGAAATTAGCAATACCTTCTGTAGTTGAACAAAATGACATGACATTACAATTTCTATCTTGTCTTTGCATTTGGGATTTAGCTAAGACTTTCCCTAACAGTGAGTTTGGGAAAGTGTGGGGGCAATTGGTAAAATGAGTCAGTGGGTGCTTGTGTTCTCGTTGCGCGATTGCACAACTCCCAGACTTAGACCCAGTACTTAGCCCCAGTACTTAGCATATGTTTGAATTATGACTTTTCGTTTCAGTGTCATTCAATTATTGATATATTGCAGTAATAGCAATTTACGAAATAATTTTAAAATCAATGAATGTTCGTCAAATGTTCTCTTTTGCGTAGGGTTGCAAGCACGAAGTATACAGGTGTACTTCGTGGTTGCAAGCCAAGCAACGTACGTGTGTGACGTCGCTCATATGGACGTTTAACATTGTGAAACTTCAGCCATCAGACTCCTCGCGCATCCCTAAGCGTCAACATTGTGAGCACTCGGTCATTCCCCGCGCGCTTTAGTACAGCAACGATACACAGAAAGCGCCACGGGCTTGCAATCTCAAAGGCCTCGCCGTTCTTAGGGGGATCGGAGGGGAATACGAACCAGTTGTCTGTTTAAATATCTCAATAAAGTATGCGTGTTGTTGAAGGTACAGAAGTTCAGTCAATTTTTGACTGTTTTGAATGCACCGTTTATGGTGTGTGGTGTATTTATTTTGTACGATACAAGGTTTATTGATTCAAAAGCATCAGTTAAACAGTGCAGTTTTTGTATGTGGAAAAGTAGTCCGCATTGGAAGAATTTTTCTGAAGGTTCTCGGGGTGTGTTCGCAGTTCTCATAGTGTCTGCTCTCGAACTGAATTTGCGAATTATTACGCATGCCAGTGTATGTGAGAATTTGAACCACAATTCTTTGTTTCTGGTAAGTTTTTTTGGTTGTCGTCGCTCCTGTTGCTACTGTTGCTTGTGAACTGGGACCGTCCAATCTTCTTCCTCAGCGAAGTAAGAATATCCTCAGATTTTGTGCATTTTTGTACAATTTTTAACCCTACTTTCGGAAAGGTAGGAGTGTTTAATATTTATTTTCACCGTATTAGTCAATGAATTCAGTGTAACATTTAATAACATTCCCTTCGTTTAATCCTCTTTTGAAGACTAAAACTGGAAATAAAGAGACCTGGAAGGCATATTCCAAGGTATAAATATTTTATTCAAAATGTAATATCCGAATAAAGTATTTTAATCGAAAATTCAAGTGTGCTTTTTAATGTACTGTGGGTGTGATGCGAAGGGAGATGTTTTGCTTTTATGGAATATTATTTCAAAATGAATATACTTAGAGAACACAGGTTTTAAAGCATAACGAATAGTATACAATTTTTCGGTAGATTTGCAGTTTACAGTACGGCTCTCGTTCATGGGCTGATGATTCCGAGAACGACTCACTCGCGGCGCGCCCAAGACTTTCTATTACTACTACTGTCTTTTTTAAGTACAGAAATTATAAACGTGGTGCAGAAGGCAGCTGTAACACCATCTGTGATCTAACACAAACTAAACAAAGATGGCCGTCATACATAGTCCTGGTCAATGCTTCTACATCACAAGCAGCTAATGACGTAGTTGTTAGGCCTCTAGCAATATAATGTATTGGCGCCACGTGACGCGACACGGACTTCCGAGTAAAGCGACTCTTGTTTTTGTTATGTTTTAAAAAAACAAACCACATAATAAGAAGATCGAAGCTTCATGTTTTTTGAAGCTTCTATAACCCAAATAAAAAACTGCAGTTACCGTTAGTAGGAACCACCGGTATAGAAAATATTAAATAACGCATTTTTACTTTCTCGCCCTTACTTCGTAGGAAGTTAAAGTATTGTAATTGTGCGTCGGAAAGCAGCTTATTCTCGCTCTTTTTAAAATTGTTATTATTATTATTATTATTATTATTATTATTATTATTATTATTATTATTATTATTATTATTTACTTATTTTTGTTTATTTTATTTTTAAAAAATTGCATTGATCTTTCAACTGCTTATAGTTACAATGTTAGGAAGGGATTCTGGAACTCTGGAACCAATTTAGGGCCTATTTTGTGAAATATTTTTCCTTACTTAGTATCTAAAACCTATATCTGGCCTTTTATATTCACTGTGAACGTTTGAAAAGCGCGCAAATTTGACATTGCTCTGACACTGACTTGACCTTACAGGGCCGGATTTAAGAATTGCGCCCCTCCCCGAGCACAAAATTGTGTTCCCTCCCCCGTAAAAATATCTCTATCTTTATTGAACTTTTCTTAATATAAGTACTTTTTGTACGAATACAAATGAAAACTAATAATTTTTTATAAAATTTTACATATATTATATTTATTACATTATATACATTTTATTTTACATAATATGTTATGTATATTTTTCTGAAGTGCGGGACCCCCTCATGGATGGGGGCCTCCAAGCAACTGTTTTGCTCATAGCTAAATCTGGCCCTGCACCCACACAAGCTACATCGCTGATAATTCAAATGATTCCCTACAGATCTCAGTAGCAGAGAATCTTAAACTAAAAATTTCGGATTTCGCAAGACCTGTGGTGTCAGTATCGAGTCTCGGACGAGGCTATTTCCCATATGTAGTGGCATGTACTTTCGTATTGGGCACCGTGGCACCGGGTAGTTAATTGTCTGTCAGTCACATCATTCCCGGAATTCGACACTCACCCTCATTGATCAGTCTTTTGACCTATGCTGTAATGTCGTCGATCCTTCTCACATATTTACTCTTCATGACTAAGTCTTGACTTAAAGAGGCGACTTGATTAATGAGCTCACGACCCCCCGGGCGATCGCAGTTCGGGAGATGGAGGCATCTCCCCTTATACCCTTCGTCAAAATCTCATAAATCGTTACCTTAACGTGCACGTGCATTTTGACTAGCTACGCAGTTTGTAGCTATGTATTTTTATTTTTATAGTTGTCACGAAACTCATTGGAATACGTGACAAAATTCACAATTCGGAGAATTTGCCATAATTCAGTGAACACTTGGCGTGTATATCGTTATCGTTGCTTCCGCCTTGGCCTGTCCCATCAGTAGCTGTTTGTCATTTACCTGTACGTCGTTAACCCTAGCAACACCTCGGAGCTCACTCCAGAGATTCATTTTGGATTTTATTGACGTATTAAACTGTTATATTAAGAGTTAAAATACTTTGAATATTTGCAAAATGTATTCTGAATGCTGAGTTTTCAAGTGACTTGTTCCAATTTTTTACTTAAAGCTGTAATACGACTCAAATTATAGCAAACGCTTACGATAAATTGCAAGTGCGATATATTTTGATAAAAAAAGGATATCATAAACAAGAGCGTAGACTTCCGCGGCCGGAGTCGGTAACCACTTGGCTGTGCAGGAGATGCCGCGTCCTAAGCACAGGAGCCAAAGTTTCGGCCGCCATTTTGCGACCTTCCTCAGGGCGAAAAGCATTTAGGAAGGTCGCAGAATGGTGGCCGAAACGTTGGTACCTGTGCCTAGGATGCGGCGTCTCTCGGACAGCCAAGTGGTTACTTATTCACATCATAAACCATATCAATGATTTGCGTCTTCATAAAACATTAAAAACTTGAAAAAGCAAACCACACTCGCTGGACCCCTGACATCCAACACCCTTGATAATGCCAGGAGTAATCCCTTCCCTTCGTTCGTCATTGCTGCGCTTCGTTTATTTTCGCAAACGTTATCGTTGAATTTACCATATGTTGTAGAATATTTTGTTTCTCGATTTTCCCTTTCAGTTCTTGGTTGTTCTTACCTTTCGCTCGCGTAGGCAACGTCTGCACTGCTTTTGTTTGGAGAGAACCAACCGCCCGTGAGTGATTGCTCACGCCAACAACGCTGTGGCGATCGATTTGATGTATTGTGCGGTTTTAAAAATGACTTCCATTTGGGTTATAAGTTTGCCTGTCAGAAGCGATCCGGCAGGCGGGCGGGCGGGTGGCCGCCACTGCCTTCTGCGCCGTCGCTACCACAATACCTTTCGGAAGGCGAGGCCCCGTCCTCATCCTCCCCCGCCAGGCGGCCCCGTCGGCTCCCGCTCGCTGAGAAATTGTCTCAGCCAGCCTTATTAACTTGTACATCGCGCCGATTGGCTCCCGTGCGCGCGCGCCGCTACCGACAGCCTGACGCCCCGCACCCCGCCCCGCCCCACACCCTCTCGCGCTCCGTGCCAACCACCCTCCCTGCCCCCCGTCCATTCCGCTAGACCTGCCCCGCCTCGCCCAGCTCACCCCGCTCCATCGCCGTCCCGCTCCCGTGCCAATCGCCCACGCCCCTCCGCGCCTTGCCCGCCCCCATCCCCTCCCTGCCCCCGTCCCCTCCCTGCCCCCGTCCCGTTCCGTCTCGGCCCCGTCACCTTCCGCCCCGCCCCCGTCTCCTTCCGCCCGCCCCCTGCCCCCTTCCGCCCCGCCCCCTGTCTCCTCTTCCGCCCCCGTCTCCTTCCGCCCCGCCCCTGTCTCCTTTCCACCCTGCCCTCATCTCCTTCCGCCCCCGTCTCCTTCCGCCCCGCTCATATCGCGATTCGCCCTTCGCTCCATGCCCCATGACCCGCTCGTCCCCCTCCCTCAGCTTCGCCACGCCCCACACTGTCCTTGCGTCCCGCTCATATTCTTACGATTCCATCGCTCTGTTGTAGTCGCTTCCGCCTTTACCCTCGCTAACGAGACGACCCGACTCTAGACAAAGTTTCTTGCAATGCTGAGCGCGTTTATAAACTCCGTGGTCGCTATAGCTACTAAAGTCAAAGGATCTTGTGTGTCTTGGGCATGAATTAAACGAAAACGAATTACAAGGCGGCATGAGAAATGATTACCACATCATGCTGATGAATGTTGGGGATGTGTATAGCTTTTGCAGGTAAAACTGCTGTGTGCATTTTGCAATATTAGATTTAGTACCCATGGACGTGGCGAGTCACGCGTTATTGCACTCGTTTGGAATAATATAATGGAAACATTGCATTTATGAATCAACGATAGGAAATAACGCTCCCAAAAGAGGCGTTAGGTGTGCTCTGTGTGTTCTGCGTACAAGGGCGCACCCCGTTGCAACGCCGTGCCTGCAGAGGACACGAAGGTTATAGCGCTCGTACGCTGCATGTGGTGCGTGCGCGTGCTTGCGCCCAGATGTTTGTCTGGCCCCCGTTCCGCACGGCGGAGGTGCATAAGCGTGGGCGGGAGGGGGGCGATCCGTATCGAGGCTGCGCAGGGCTGAGCAGGGCTGCCTCCCGGCGCAGCGCTAGCCCTAACACCTGGCCACCCACCCACCCACCCACCCACCCACCGCCTACGCTTCTCACTCCTAGCCTCGGGCCCTCGTAGGTTTACGCAATAAAAACATTTCGTTTTTTACTGATACGCTGTTGCTTGTTATTGCCTTTGATATGGAGCTCGATATACTCTGCTTACCTTAACTGGAGCGAGAGGATCGTGTCAACGAGGGATCTCGGGCTACCTTTTGTCGTCGCTCGTTCATTAGGGCCCTTATAACGCCCCTCAGTGAATAAAGAAGTTTTATTTTCTTTAATGTGTTCAATCCCCGATTTTCCCTTTTCAATCTGACAATTTGGGAAATTGTTGTACGACTTTCGGAGAAGTAGCTCTCCAAGTTATCTGTCAATTGTATAAATAGTTTAACATGTCAATTGTACTTATTAATTGTATTTTTAAAGTTATAATTTCAGTCTCCTCGTATGTTTTATTAATTCACTAGTAAAAAAATCTCGTATGTAAATAAAGTAAAAAGCTAAAAGAAAAGGGAACTCAGACATGTAGTTCGCCCGTTCCTAATATTTTGGATTCGTAAGCTCTAAAAGTACGCTTATGATCTTAGTCCATTGCTTTACATAGTTTCTTGGTGTGCTCAGCCTGCTCTTTCTCTTTTTTTTCTCTTCGGTGTATTTGGCTCCGTACGCGAACGCCTGAACTCCACTCCGCGCTCTGCTTCCAAAATCTGTCTCTCTCCCTCTCCTCCTTCACTACCTGCTCGTCGCGTTGCCGCCCATCCTGCTGCGCGCCCCGTCTCTCGCCTCACCGCCATCCGGCGACCCACCACCGCCCTGTCTCTTGGCCGTCCCGCCGGATCGCGCTTGCGTGCTTCACCTTAATTATACAGCCCGAGTCAGTCAGTCCAGTTGGTTTACTGACGCCGTATCGCAAGCAGCGTTGAGCGCCGGCTCGGCTCGGCCCGGCCCGGCCCGGCCCGGCCCGGCCCGCCACCGGACAGACAGCTGTCAGGCCAGCCTGCGCCCCCGCCCGCCCCGCCCCGCCCCGCCCTCGCCACCGCCTCTTCCTCACCTCGCGCCCGGGCAAAAAAAAAACAAAAACAAAAAAAAAAACAACAACAACAAAAAACAAGCGGCTAACAATGTTCCATTGTTGGCCTTTGTCCGCTTTTCGTTGGCTGCTGTTTAATTGCGTGGCCAATCAGAAGTTTGACTGATTGTAGCAAGCCTTCATTTGACTTGCGTCGTCGCGACTTATCGCCTGTCTGGCGCCTCTTCTGATATATGTTACATTGGAACCCTTTTTTAATCAATGCCTGCACATTTGTCTTTGCTAGAAGAAGAAATAATATTCTAAAATAGTTAGACCACCTGCACAAAAAGAAAAAAATGATATTTAATATCCTGTAAATTCTTACTAATGTGAAATGACACGAACGGTAAAACTGTGATTTTAAAATGACATGTATCCAACTACGAAATTATTTAACTGACTGATGATAAACAAAGTGTACTTGTGAAAGGATTTAACCTGCAAACATCACTTTCAGATGTACCCTTCCTGCCGCCTATTAAGAATGAAGAGAACACGTAATTATCCAGCGAAGATAAAAATGGAAACATCCTGTAGGAACGCTTCATCTGAACGTTATTTTATACCCATTGAGAGCGGATGATTGGGCAATAAAAGTAGTAATTAGTAGTAGTAATTATTTGTAACATTTAGGAGAGCCTTCAGAGTGTTTTTCTAGTTGGTTTTCTGGCGTACGCACGATGAGCGTAATGAGCGCATCGATGAGGTCACTGAACTCAACACAGATTGTGCCTTGAATACATTGGCCATCGTTACCAGCACTTCACAGAGTGGTGGTACTTGTATTCGTATTTCACTGGCCTGATATTAGAAAGAGATACACGCGGAAACCTCGGACTTATTATTAAGATTCTGCTTATTCACTTCAAGCATCCCAATCACCGAATTTTGTTCCAAGCATTACACAATGTCATTGCAGCTATACCGCTCATCGACCCATTGGAACTGAAATGGCTGCAACACTTCTGTCAACCCGCTCAACTTACTGTCCGTTGACATCAAGAGAGCCGTGGGCCCAGGACCCCATGCTTTGGCTGCCGTTATCTCAAAACCAACATTCAGGGTAGTGTCAAAATCGGAAATCTTCGGCCACTGACGAGTAGCGTCGCATCGACTTCTGCAATGAATCTCATTTCTTAAAATTACGGTAGGTCAAGCGAACCATGCGAGCGTGGTGTGTCAAGAGACAACGCCTGTCTTTTATTTTGTTGGAGCTACACTCCGGCGTTACTCCGAGACCTTACTTCATCACTTGTAGAAGTGATTAAAAGTACACCAACAGCACAGCGTCAAGGGCATTGTGTCTCATTCATGTTAACTAGGGTGTAAGGGTGTCGGAAAACAGTGGACTCTGATAATAGACAACCCTATACACTCCTAAGATACTCAGTTTTTAATTTCTAAGGTCTTATGAATGGCAAGGTGCATTGCATTTTAGAAACTGTTCAAACACTTTGTTGTTCAAACTTTTGAGTTTGTTGTAACACAAATACATAATAAACAATTACACAATTCACACAAACCATTAAAATGTATTAAATGTAACTGCAGCACAGAGTGAAAGAAATGCAGTACAGCCGTGTGCCTGCGCACGTGGCATAGGAGAGAGCATGTGGTAGAAACCGTTGATCACGGAATCCCAGCCGCGAAACACATAATAAACTAAGGCACCACTCACACGTTAGATGTGCCACATGGCAATGAACTCAATGGTAGCACAAATAAACTGTAGCCGCGAAAAAACACTGTAAAAACCAGCGGCTTACAAGGCGCCATGCCTCTCCGTTAACAAGTACATTGGAACTGTGTTCGGCGTAGCCGATACCCAATGCATCTCTTGGCAATACCCACTGCAGGATCGCTTTGATTGACTTACGTATTTGTAACATAATAAAATAATTTGTACAGTCGCCACCAAGCTGCCAGGCGTATCAGACATTGAACAACATTATTAGTTGCGTGAACACAGGGACTGCGACACGTATGCCCTCGCGAGAGCATCCGGGGGCGCGAACTTCCTACACGACTTGTCAATACACGTCATTACACCTGTGTGGATTGTGTGCCCTGTGGAGGCTGCTGGCCCTTCATTCATAACAAAATTTACTTCTAATTAAAATTTAACCAGTATACGCTATTTCTGATGCATGGAGAAACGAAGTCTGTTTATATATTGGGGAAGGAGGGGGCGTAACTTTGGTTTGAAATAAGGGACCTCCGCGTGTCTTGTGTTTTCTATGAGCGCCCTCGAGAGGCACTCCCGTGGTCAGAGAGAGGGTATTAGTTGAGATGATCAAAGTCGGCGTAAGGCCTGAGGTCCAGTTGCCGTGGCATGGGGCCGACCTGCCTCAGGCTTGGACCCTTGATGCGAATTGGTGCTACTCTTGCACAGGACCAGCAGCTGCCGTTTGCAGCGACTGTACAAGTCAATTGAAAAGTGGAATGAGTTTTGGTGGAGCTGTGGAGTGTCTAATAGAATTTCGTTCAATGTAACATTTTAAGGCATATTTTAGGAAGTCTGAAAGTGAAAGTCGTTTTGCTGCAAATGACAGATTTGATTGATTTCATCTGTAAGTAATATTGGCCTAGGTAATATTAAGTCTCGTCGGGAAAGGACAGAGGATTGTTTCTACAAAAATGTGCTATGATATGAGTAATTGGTCAGTAAAAAGGAGTCAGGATGGACACTCCATTTTCGCGCAATTCTCCATTGAACGATAGAGACCCGAATGCGTTAAAGGAAGGTGACATGATTGTTGGGTGAGCCCCACCCCCATCATGCCACAACCACACAAGCAAACATCCACACCGGAAGAGCGATTTCATCCCCTTCGCTCAGAGGCTACAAAAGAGGTCCACCCCAAAGTTCTCGCCACCGAGGTCGGCCTTCGCCTTCTTCCGTTTTCTTCAGTCGGACCTTCTTTACCGCGTGGCTTATCGCTCCATGAACCCTTTTCGCCCCGCGTCTCGCAGCCTCTCTCGGCCTGCATCCCTCTTTCCTCTCGCCGGCCCTCCCCGCGCCGGCCGGACACGCCCCCTCCCCCCCTCCGCCCGCGGCCCCGTGCGCTGTTGATGAATGGAGTCGGGCCGGTAATTGCCGGGTTTCGTTCGCCGATGCTGAGTTATTGGCCATCAGCGCTAACTCAAAGTGAAATTACTCGGAGGTTAACGCGAGCGCGCCGTGATTTACGGGCGTTTACACCTCCGTCGCCCGCGGAGGTGGCGCCGCCGGCGGCGCGCGCGCCCACTCCCACTGCCCCCTTCCCCTCCCCCGCGCCTACCTGTCCGGTCGCCCGCCCGCCAGCCGCTCGTCATCACACGCGCCCCGCCTTCTCTTCCGCTTGCCCCGTTGCGATTGTCCTCTTTCGTCTTTTCCTTTTTCTTTCGCCCACTGCCTTCTCTGGGAGCACGGTAGCCACTGTGTATTTTCTACCTGCTGGCTCCGTTTGGTTTGGTTTTCCCTCCCATTTGCACCTTTCTTTCCTCCTACACTCTTTTCTAATAGGCCTTTCTTCCTCTTGTATATTCGAACACTACTGTAGATCTACCGCGTTGTAAAATGTCTGATATCATGTATCCCGTCCGCCCGTTGACAAGATGGGGAGTTTTTGGCAGTTTCGAGAGTGTTTGCGATCTAGTGATGGCAAGGGATTGACGCCCTGTGCATGTGGCAGCAACTTTCACAGATACAAAACTCGCGGCGACACCACATTGAACGATGGAAAGGAAGTGCCCGGCGGCAGTAGATGGTTTTGGAGATACACCGCATATATATTTTCCTGTTTTCGAATTCTGGCCGCTAACTTGATCCCTAACCAGATTCAATCACTAACACCATTTCCTTGGTTTGCCTTCACTGCCTTTCTGACTGCTCTCCGCCCTCTTTTCCCGCCTTCACTCGTGACACTGAATGCGCACTGGCCCCCGTCTCCTTTCTTGCCCTCGCTTGGGAGCTTCCTCTTCCGTCCGCCTTGTTCGGCTTGCTATTTTAAGAGGGTGTGCTAGCTAAAACTAAGCTTATTTCTATTTATTTTTAGATTGATTTTTGTGTGTAAAATTAGCGTCGCCTCTGATGAGAAGATTTAATGTTTGTATTTTTATGCTTAAGAGAAAAAATGTGCTGCACAAAAATTTATTAGCAGGCATTATTCCATTTAATGATATCGCCTATTCGAAAAGGAAGGTGATTCTATCGTATATAAAACTAGAGCTGTTACAACTTCACATAGTTTCTCGACTTATATTAAGTTACTATTACCGAAAATAGTATTGCATCTTCTGACCTAATAGCTCTTCAGACATAACTTAAAAAACAATCATTGTAACTCAAAATATTCCAAACACCACTGTTTTGAATAAAGTTTACATTAACTAATTTGAAGATCAAATAACGGGGAATAGAATAGATTTTAGAAAGAAATATTTAGCTTTAATATTGAAGGAGTAGAAGAGGTTCGAAAAAAACAACAACTTCGTCACCATACAACTTAAAATTAATCGAAAACGACTAAAAAATGTGAAACATAAAATGATTTTAAGACTTAATATTGAGAAATAGATTGCATCATGGAAGAAATCTCTGTCTTAAATAATGTAGTTGGGAGGGGCATTATTTTTAACTTTGGTAATTTTTCGAAATTCACGAGATTTCAATGTCAGTATTAGCAACCTTTATATATACGAACCAAGAGTCTGTTCTCCATGGATATAAGCATTGCTATAACAAGTAACTATCTTCAGTAATCGTCAACCAATGGTTGGCGTATTTTTTCAGCCCTTAATCAATATCACTCTTAGCGATTCGGTGATTTTCGTACAGCAATCGAACCATCGAAACGGGATATATTCCATGCTTAGCAATGAGTAACTTTTACATTGTTATTTCTTTGGCATAAACTGCAATCTCTTTGAATGTTTAAGAAGGGAAGGGGCCTGCGCTGCCCAGGGGTCTTCCGGCGCTGTGCCTGGGAGTTCGCTTGTGCCCGCCGGGCGGCGAGGACGATCGAGGCCACGCCTGGAGATGCATTGCGATTGCGGCAAGAAAGCCAAGTGGGGAAACAGACTCTCCCCTAGAAACATGCACAGTGACCGGGGAAAAAGGCATACGGCACATGGCACGTTTTCCAAATAAGCGATTGAAATGTGCTAGTTTCTCCGTGGTTTCTCCTTTCTGGATGCTACATGAGTATGCCTTCAGGAAAAGTGGCATTATGTTAAGAAGGAGGAAATTCCGTGTACGAACCTTCACAAAATAGTATAATTAGGTGATATATTTATTTCAACATCACTTTCCGTCTGATGCTAAAATTAAGAAAGTAAGCAGTTCCGCGTTTCCTCCCGCCGCTGCGAACTCGTTTCTTCACATATTACATATTCTGCCTGCCGCAGCGCTGATGATAAATGAGCGGCGCGCAAGACGCGAGCGCATTCGTGAATCACGCTGACCGGCGCGTTGCGAGGCGATGCCCTCCTCCCCCAGTCGGCACGCGCTTCTCGATTTAATTTCCCTGCGAGCAAACGCCGCTCGGAGGGGGCGGGGCGGGGCGCTTATCGCGGCGCGGCGGGCGGGAACGAGCGGGCCCTCGCGCGCATGAATATTCCGGGCCACGTCCGGCTGCGCCATGACACCGCCACCGTATTTACATAGCCGCACCGCCCCGGCGTCGGCGGACTTCGCTCACCGCCGCCCGCCGCCGCCTGCCGCCCGCCGCCCGCCGCCCGCCGCCCGCCGCCCGCCGCCCGCCGCCCGCCGCCCGCCGCCCGCCGCCCGCCGCCCGCCGCCCGCCGCCCACCGCCCGCCGCCCGCCGCCCGCCGCCCACTGTCCGCCGCCGCGTGGCGTCTGCGTCATACTCGTCGCGCTTTCAACCTAAGTGGCTCAGGGCATCTACTGATGTCACTGCAGTGCCTATGACCGGGAAATCTTAGGGTTTTACTCCCGACGGTGGCAGGACGTTCAACTAGCCTGATAGCTAGGTCGAATTCAGCCGCTGTCTGGAGGGGAATTCTAGTTCTGATCGGTAGTTTTCCGTGGTTTCTCCGATCAATATCAGACGAACGCCGGAGCAGTACCCTAGCAAACGGGCCACGGACCGCGCGCAATCTTCACTCCCTCTTCCTTGTCCTATACTCACCCTTTGCTTACACACACACACACACACACACACACACACACACACACACACACACACACTTACACACACACTTACAAGCACTAGACTTTCACACATGTCGGGTGCTTAGGGCTTGTCTCGGCTGGGGCGTTGCTTCGCTGGCACTTACCTGGATTGAGTTAACCTACAAGCTGACGTGAAGGCCGGCGCCGGATCTCGCTACCCAGCGAGAGCGAGATACCGCCATCTCGCGTGATAAAGTGTGCATTACTCTTACGGGACTCATGGCCTCATCGGTTGGAGTGCCAGGAATCATCAATCAACCAATCGTCGCGCTTTTTACGTCCAGTCCCCGCGCCGTCGAATTCTCCGTACCATCTCGGTCGTCCTAATCATCTTTATTCCTGATCGGTGGCACCATCTGGCTCTTCTATATTTTGCTCACCGTGAAGCACAATATTTCAATAATGTGATTATCGAAATATTTTTGAATTAAGTGCCTTGTAATATATTGTAAACATACATATTTAGAATTGAGTTCTCAAAGAAAATAAATGAATGAAATATTTGTTATATACATGGAATGTATAAGTTCTACGTTCACTCAGGTATATCGTAAATATTGTTACATTAGTTGAATTAGCTACACCGTGTATCTTGTTAAAATGTTTGGGACGTACTGGTTGGAACCTTTCATCGGGCATAACGTGAACTGAAAATCAGCAATAAAATTAAAAATAGGCACTATTACTACACCTTAACAGTTAAACAATTTACCACAAAATAGTAAGATTATATACCCACAGATACAAATCTGTATATATAAATCTTTAATATAAATTTAATCATATCAACAATTTAATTTTTTTACAATTTTATATACAGTGATACGGAACACATGTATGAAATACAAAGACAGATTGCTCTAAATAATTCATCCATTTACGAAATATTCCATATTATCATGAACACCGCGTCCCGCAAGACCGAACGGAAGATAAATCTGAATCTTTTGTAAACCTTCAGTGGATAAATATTCATTAGATTCATAAACAGTGGATTAAAGTAGAGCGACATTATCTCGAGTAATCAAAGCTCTGATCAATCTCGTGTCATTTACAAAATTCTGTTTTTAAACATTTTTTTAAATTTCATTTTTTGTTCCAGAAACGCTATACACGTATTAGTAGGAAGTGGAAATTGATGACCAAAAACTTTTGCAAAAAATGCTCAATAAAATTCTCTTAAAATGTACGCGTAGGCTTCCGCGGCTCGAGTCGATGACTTCTTCGCTGTCCGGGTGACGCCGCGTAGTGGGCTGAGAGGCCTCTCAGCCCACTACGCGGTGTCACCCGGACAGCGAAGAAGTCATGCTCTTAAAATGTTTTAAAATGCCCTAAAAGCAGAGAAAAAATGACGAAAAAATGTGATCAAAACCACTTTAGATGAACAACTCAAGCTGAATAAGAAACTACATTACTACGTTGGATACGATGTAATCGATGCTTCTATTCGTTCAAGTGCATTCAGCTGGCAAACGTTAGGTTCGGACTGATCTTTACCAGCAAATTTATGTCTTTAGACATCTCGAAATCAGCCGAACGGATAATGGCTCTGGTACACGGCGTCACAGGAACCTTAGATTACATACAACGGCTGACATTACAATTTCTGCGCGAAGAAATCGAACATGTTACTCAGGAATTTTGTGAAGAACATTTGGTGCATCTCGTAAATACTACTCGTATTTGAAGCAAGAACCATTAAAATGATATTAAAATCAATGAAATCAGCGAAAAATGATTTAAAAATAACGGAAAAGGTAAAAAATTTCCTATTAATCGAAATCGACGAAAAATGCAAAACTAGAGGTGCTAAAACAGCACGTACTTTCTCACGTGTATTAATGCTTATGTAATACTATTTACACCACAATTTCTCTTCAAATTAACACATCTCAGTCGTCATTTTTTGTAAAACTCATTAAAAATGGTAGAGCATTTGGTGCTAAAACTAAATATTTTCAAGCAAATATCAACATAAATTTGATAATTATAACTGCTTTTCATACAGGTAAATCATGTCACAACAATGAAACGTAATTCACACAAGTTTGCGCATAGCGACGCGGAATGCCATTGTTTCATTCCTATCTAATATCCTCTGGAGACTAGCAATTTTTATTTCATATTTACTTCAAATAGGTTTTAAATAATTTCTAAAACATTAATTGGTTAACATATTACAAAAGCTCCAATATACGAAACGAACAAAGATATATGAAATAATACACACATTCTAACTTACGTACCGGGAGAGATTGCTCAGGGAATGAACATTACTGCAGTCCCTCTGACCGGGAGGTTCTAGGTTCGAGTCCCGACGGTGGCAGGATTTTCGACACTGGCTTGTCTACTAGGTCGAATTCAATCGCTGTCTGGAGGAGAATTCTAGCGGTCGGCTGCTCCGATCGGTTGTTTTCCGTGATTATTTCGATCAACACCAGTCGAATATCGAAACAGTACTCTAAGAAACGGGCTACGGGCCACGCGCGATCTTTCCCTCCCCTTCTTTGTTCTCCTCACCCCTTACACTTCCACTAACATGCACTACACTTCCACACATGCCAGAAGACCGGTCGAGAGCTTAGAGCTTGTCCCGGCTGGAGCGGTGCCACGCTAGTGGGAGATACCTGGTTTGGGAAAACCCCGCTAGCCGGCAATAGGTCGGCGCCGGATCTCGCCACAAACACAACGACAATCGACATACTTAAGAGAGTACATGTTAGGATACTTATTGCTAGGAGTAGGCATGCGATTTGGAATGGTCTGCGTCAAGTCCCACTCGAATGCCGCTTCGGGAGTCAAGAACTTAATCAAAAATAAATAAAAGTATAGTAAAAATAACAGTTTTCTAATCTGGAAAGCTGTTGGTCACAATTTACTTTTATTTATAGGTGTGAGGGAGAAGTCACCCTGGAGATGTCATTACCGAATTGAGTCACGATGGTGCAGAGGCGTTCTCTTACAAATTCGTAGGAGAGTGACTAGTGAATACAGCGTTTCGAACCTCATTTGTGACATCTCCTGCCACCGAAAGTGTTTTATTTCAGCTGTTCCGAAACGTTTTTGGCCACGGAACCCCTTGGTCACTTTTGCGGAACCTTAACCAGGTCCGTTAACTTTATTAAGCTCTGTAAATTGACACCAACCACCTTTCTACGAATCTTAGTGTTTTATATGTTTGCATAGTGAGATAGGAAATAAAGATAAAAACACTTAAATTAATTTCATTTTACGTAAAAATAATGTGTTGAATGAAACAGTTTCATTTTACTACTTAAAGCTTTTAAAATTAAGTACTATGTCCAACAACTAAGCGTAAGTCTATAGCGACGTTTTTTGTAGTAAGTTGAAGCTGAGGAACACTAGAGGACGAAATAGAGTAGAGCTCGGGGGCCTTTTTGACTTTCGACCGTCGTAGGCCTGCCAGCGTTATCCAGAAGAAAGTTTTAGATTCAAATGTCATTTTATAGAAAAGAACACAAACTTACTTTCGGTTCAATGTCTCTACTGTGGAACGTATGACATCTGATTTTTTTTGGGGGGGGGATGAAAAATGAGTTACCGTACGTATTCTTAAAGTCCGGAATTTAGCGAGGTTTTTTAAAATGAATGGAGTGTTTCTTCTGCGCGTCATCTTTGATTTCCAACTGTTCTTCTTTCAGAAATGTTGACGAAAGCAGTACTAAAATCTGTTTGTGACGTGTGGGGAAGAAGTAAAATATGCGCAGGTTTTCATGAGCTCCAGAATCCCTTCCCAACATTTTAACTCTTTATAGTTGAATGATGAATAAAAGATTCAAAAAAAGCGAAGTTACGAACTTTTGAAAACTATACATTTTCTCTCCCGTGTTATAAAAAAGTTATTTGCATCGATAAACGAACTGCAGATTTTAATTTTTTTATTACGAACAAAATAGTAACTTACCCCCGGCTCTACTCCTATCACAACTAGCACAAGGCGAGATCAAAAACCGTGCGCTTAGTGAAGCTACATTTCTGTCGGAAAGCAAAACAAGGGGCTACCTCAGCATTTGCTTAACGGATCAGGGAAACTGGACAAAAACCTGATCGAGATGGGTCATTTACCCGGAAGCTGAAGTACATTACTTGTTGCAAGCGTATTAAGTCATTTTTAAAATTATACAACGCAAATGTACACATAAATCATTGTTAAAATTAATATTATTATTTTCATTTTGGTGGTCAGTACAGTCTCTAATTGTATAAAAAGAGTTATGCGGTAAAAAAGATTTTACTTTTAACTTAAATTTTTCTACCGATTTTAATTGTTTAATGTCATCTGGCAATGTGTTGTAAAGTAACGCGCATGTACTATATGATGATTTCTCATAATGAGCTGTTGATACTGACACCTGATGAATGTGGTTTCTACGATGTGTGTTATAATGATAAATATTAGAATTGCATAAAAATATGTTCCCACCGCTAAGTCAGCTTTATTTTAAGTAAGTCATTTTTAAGATTAGGTAAGTCAGTAAGTCAGTCTCATTTACTCATGAGATTCAAAAGTTTCCTGTTTTAAGCGATTTTATTTTGCCTCAAAGGACGTAATTGTACCTTTCCCCAACAGAAAATTGAAACTTACAAAGCTTCTTGAATGTCTGCTAAATAAACAAAGCACACACAAGCCACTGTTCGCAACGTACATAATCTGCCCCTACTTTGCATTCTACAAGTTTATTAGGTATGCGAAATGTTGTATCGTACAAGAGAACCAAAAACGTATTGCGCAGTTCCAAAGACCTGATGAGATTTTTCCCTTTTGGAAGTAATCCTATCTCTGGTTGAAGTAGAAGTGGCGGATGATGAAATCTCAATTCTCCACGCACCTTGGGAAATAACATTGTCTTAAGTAATCAACATTTTTTATACTGGTTATTGTCAATTTTAGACATAGATAATTAATCGCTACATTCCTGTTTGTAATTGCTATAATTGAAGCGTCAGAACTTACAGGATCGTTAATGAATTGGATATGTGACCGAAGGTTACGAACCAATGACTTCGTAAAATCTAAATCAACTAAAAGGTGTAGGGTTGCGGTTAGTATTCATACGACTAAGAACCGTAATGTTGCCAGGAAAGCCAAGAGGTGTGTGAAAACATTCTCAGAGTTTTCAATCAGGAGAGAGCAATCTAGTGCGATTCTGCTGGTGTTAGAATACTTTTGTGCGTGAATGGTCCTGCAGAAAACCCGTCCTCCCCTGACATTGGATGAGAAAGGGTATATCCGAATAAGGCGCTGAAAAGTGCCCCCAAACCAAATCGATAATCGCGATGCTCGTATGAAAGAGAATACAAAGTGACGTAGATTCACAAAAAAATCAGCCTCCTAGGGCAATCATTTGCAGAGATACGAGAAACGGGTTTTGCATGTTTTATTTTTTTCTCAGCATCTATTGCGTGTATCAGGCTGAAAAAAAATAGCAGAGACGGGGAAACATAGTTCAATTTGAAGGTTTTTTTTCAAGGTATTTTGACGCCAAGTTCATAAAGAAAAAATCTTTTTCAAATTCATTCTCAACGTGATAACGATGGAGTACTGTCTCAAGTTTCCCCCCTAAAATTGGTCTCATAACATTCTATAACATATTTTTTCAAATTTTTAAACAATGTGGACAGTAGTAAAAAAAATTAAAATCAATTTTTTCAATTTAAAAATTTGAAATTCGCGCCTAAATGTGATTGGAAAAACGGTTTAACCGATATTTACGCGACATATGAACTCAAAATCTTATAGGTGTTACATCGATTTTGTATCAAACTCAATCGGAATATCCTTGGTGGAAAGCATGGTGGAAATACATGGTGGAAAGAGATGGCTGGCCTCTTGCGCATCCGACTTCAGTCAATGAGCTCCAAGCACCATTTTACCACATAATATTAGCGTGAATTTTAAATGCCAAAATTATCAGAATTACAAGTCATTGAAACAGAAACAGATAAGCACTTTTTTAAATATTACATCTTTTATTGCAATTACCGTGCATCGTGTTATTTTTGGTCGGCCACCGTTGAAACTTGTCCATTTATGCCACTTAAAAAATGTTTCTCAACACTTCTTGCACTCCATGAAACATGGTGGCGGACGTCTGGTCTTGCTTTTCAAAGGAAGTTGTCATATGGTTCGTTACGAAAACTGGTACTGTGTAGAACGAGGAAAAATCGGTGCACCGGAGGATCCCACCCACCTCTTTCCACCATGGGAATACAGGAAGGGAAACGATATTGTCAACGTGCGAACGGAAGTATCACCCTCGGATGCTGCTCCCACATAGCTGCGATCATTTAAACACACATTTGGCACACGCTAGTTACTTGGCGAAAATTGTTAAAGAGGTATTTTTAAATAGAAATGTTGGAAAAAACAGAAATTTTGAGTAGACTATTTAAGAACAAATGCGTGATCCCAGTTACAGAAGAAAGTGACAATGATTAATTGTATATGAATGATTAAAAAATCTACAACTAAGTAATTTGATTTATATTAGAAACGATAGATACATTAAAAACAAAAGGGGTTTGATCATTTTATTTTGATAATATAAATACATTCCACATAAAAAAAAATTGTCAGTAAAAAGTTCCAAATCATCCTGGTAACCAAGTCCTTTCAATAATTTTCATATAAACTGTTGTTTAAACATTGATAAAACAAGTTTTTCTGAACTCATTTTGGCGCGAATTTCAAATTTTTAAACCAACAAAAATTGGTTTTAATTTTTTTCACCGTCCACATTCTTTAAAAATCGGATAAAAATGTATGTTATAGAATGTTATTAGACCCATTTGGGGGGGGGACATTGAGACAGTACTCCAACGTTATCACGTCGAAATTGAATTTGAATTTTTTTTCTGTATGAATTTGGCGTCAAAATTCGTTGACAAAAATACCTTCAAATTGAACTGTTTCCCCGACTCTGCGATTTTTTCAGCCTGATACATGCAATAATTGCCGAGAAAAAAAAATAAAACATGCAAAACACCTTTCTGGTATCTCTGCAAATGATTGCCCTAGGAGGCTGATTTTTTTGTGAATCTACGTCATTTTGTATTCTTTCATACGAGCATCGCGATTATCTATTTGGTTTGGGGGCACTTTTCACCGCCTTACTCGGATATACCCTTTGGGGACTAAATGTCGTGCATCGTTCCCTCCTTTTCTGCTTGAACAAGTACTGACAAAATTGTTGACATCATGTAGTTTTCTTTTAATATTTGTTTTCTACCTTAATTTTTACATCTGTTAACGGCTTCTGCGGAACCCAGCTTGGAGACCACTGACCTAGTGATTTCAGGGAAGTGTGCAAGGTGTTGTAGGATGGTAAACAGTAGTGAGCCAATAAACACGCCATTTTCACATTCACACGTAACATGAAAAATTAAAGAGAAGAACTTAGGAGGACAAGCTGTTACGTAACAAAAGCTGTGATTTCAACGCTCCACACATCGCTTCATCTCCTGAGCTGAACTATCGACGCCCACGTATCTATATCCTTGGAGATGATTTCGTGGAATGGAAAGGGGACGTCTTTGAAATATTTTTAATCGCAGAAACCTCCTTTCGTGTAATCACACTTAATTGTAAGCCTATATTATCCAACAGTAACACTTCAAATTTTAAAACGATTTTAACATATATCAATAAATTAAAAACTTGATACGTGTTTGGAGATCTTTAATAAAACTCGAAATATTGAAGGGGACATTGCTCCCCCCTCTCCAAGTTACAAATTTGCCACCTCCTGAGCAAATGGCTTTGGCCGCCATTTGTTTTGAATTGCCAAAGTTGGCTTGAAAATTGCGAAAAACAAAGTTTTTTTTAGGGCAGGTAGTAAATAAAAGTAAATGAAACGTAAGTCACTTCTTTCCTAACGGCACAAATACAGCAGACTATTTTACTACTTGGAGAATCTGTGATTGGTAAGAGAGTACTTGACAAAATAACGAGTTACAAATCGCTTTGAAGATAAATGCCGAAATAAATAAATAACTGAACTTTTAATGATGAAAATATTGAGATCCAAATCCTTTGTGCTCTTTAAGTGTGTGTTGTTTTCCTGGTCAATGTGTTGGACTACTTTATTATTTATTACATCTTTGATCCCTTTATGGTAATGTCTTTAAACTACCTTAGGACCACGAGGAGATTATACTATGTAAGGTAAAGGAAAGATAATTTGTGAGAGGTAACGCTGAACAAACTTAAAATGTACACAACGAATGATTATAACGCCCTCCCCTGGAAATAGGTTAACAATGCAAATGTTCACACCATTCTTACTTCGCTATCCCTTTTGAACGAATTCGATAGAGCAACGAATTATTAACCTTCACCTGATGAATGAAGTCAGAGTTGAGACAAGACTTTGGCTCGAAACTCTGGAAACAACCAACATTCAATGGCCATGTAGTTACAGAGCGATTTAAAATAAATTAATATTTTTTGAAAACCAACATCACATTCCATGAAAAGAAAAGCGAAGGGTGGAAGGTTTTCTCAAACTGACTTTTTAAGGGAAAGTGGTAGGCCAGTTCATACTCCTCTCACTGGATCTGGAGATCTATTGTTAACGCAATTACATAAAATTAAGCATTTACCTTCAAAATCAAAATAAGACGAAAATAAGATGTATGTGTAATTTTGAAACAGCATCTTTACTAACTATTGATCGCTAAGTATCAGTATCTTAAAGATATTGTAAATATTTAAAAATATGTGCTAACACTTAAGTTGTTCTGACACTTAACCTGACCTGACTTAAATATCAGGGCCCATATTCAAAAGAACGAGAAGGATATTGGATTGACCCCCGCGGGCTCCGGCCAACGTGTCTGTCTCCAGGAGAGCTCCCGCCTCGCCGCCCTCCGCCCCCGCCCCGCCCCGCCCCGCCCCGTAAATCACAGCTGGGGGCCCGCCTCCAGCCCCTCCAGCATGCGAAACAGCGTTTAAAAATCAATTACCGGAGCGCGCTGCCTCCGCGCCGCCCCGGCCACGCCACGCCACTCCACTTCACTCCACTCCACTCCAGCCGCCGCGCGCGTGGCCGCTACTAACTAGACCACGGACAGCGCCCCCGCCATTGGTTTTGGCAGTTGGCGCGAGGCACGGGGGCCAAGTATCTGGTGATGCTCCTTAGTGACCGGACTTGATACGTCTGCTGTCGAAATCCATAATGCCCAGGAATGGAGAATGTGAAACCTTGAAATTCATGTTGGTCTCTTTCCAGTTTTTTTCTCTGCAATATATTGTAGATTTAACACCCTCTCAACTTTGTGATGACTTTTCGGCATTGACTGCAATGATAAGCGTTGTGAAGTTCATTATTTTACCCTACACCACCGCTTTACGAGACTTGACGTGTATGAAACTATGTAGAGGGAGGTGATTTCGGAGAGAAGAAAAAACTCCTTGTTGAGATATAGTATATCTTATAACCGCCTTCCCTTTCAGTTTCAATTAAATTTCTGTATCGAGCTCCAGACCAAAACCACAAACTTTAAATATGAAATAAGTTCAACAGTTCTTGGCATGCTATCTCGCAGACAAATGAACGAAAATACATGTGTGTAAATGTACCTATTGATACTACAAGGAAATCAACGGAAAATATTTAAGGCACAAGAGGCGCTTAATAGCACGAACATGTAATACATGCGTTTTGAAAACCACTTTTTAGTGAGCCGAGCGCCGTCCCATGTGCACGGGGCGTCGTTGCTCGTGGGCGCGGGCGCCTGCGAGCTATTACGGCGGCGTGGGCAGGGTGGCCCGGCCCGGCGCGGAGCGGCGCCGCGTGTTTTAAACATGAGCGCTGCCGCCCGCGCCGCCCGCCCGCGCCGCCGCCCGCGCCGCCCGCCCGCGCCGCCCGCCCGCGCCACCGCCCGCCCGCGCCACCGCCGCCGCCGCACCCCCTGTCAACCGGGCGGCGCCGCTGCGCCCAGGCCCCTCGCAACTTATTTAATGCGCGGTTAATATTCGAGCCCCGCGGGGGCCCCTGCCCGACCTCACCCGACCCGACCCGTCCCTCCCTGGCCCGGCCCGCCGGTGGTCGCCCGGCCTGTGCATTCCAGCACCCCCCGCCCCCGCGCCCCCACGCCCCGGCGCCATCCGCCGCCCGCCGCCACGCGCCCGCTCGGCGCCGTCCGTCGCGCCCCGCATGGCGCTTGCCAAATCCCTTGGATTAGGCGAAATAGAGTTGTCGCTTGCTCAAACGTAATATTCGAAAAAATCTATACAAAAAACTAAATGCGTTGTGCTATACAGTCTTTCGAGACTTCAAGGGCATTTGCGAGATGTCACGATATCTTTTTTGTATCCTCACTTCAAAACCCGTATTTGGCAGAGCATTTCTACGCCACAAAGATGAGCTTTGGCGGCCTACGCCAAGAATGAATTTTAGAGGACGGTTACCGTGGCAACGTTAAGTAAACAAGACAATGTGCAAATGACTGTCAACACGTTGGCAAAGAATATTTATTATTTTTTGAATACACAATCTTTTTAACTTATTTATTGTTAACATTTATATTAAAACAATTTTATATATTCTGAAATATTATACCTGAAACTGTTAGTCTCTGAAATATCGCACTCAATACTTACGAAACAAATCCCCAAAACCAGCCGCAAACTCTATACGCGATAATGTGGAAGAACATCTGCATCTATATGACGAAACCGTCTGGTATAAATGAGATCTCTCGAAACATTCAGACCTAAAATTGGGAGATGAAAATACGAAAAATAGTTGGATGCACCTCCGCCGAAATTGAATGTTTTTGGACTCGGTTAGTTTCCCAATTTCATATCCGCTCCACTCCCCCTCGGGTGGTAAACACCTCATCCAAAATCATTCATTTTTCGGCCTTGATACATAACTATTTTGGGGAACATGCTGTGGGAAATTTTTATGTAACAGTTACATATGCAGCCTTGCCCCTAATTGGTAGGCAACCCATCATGATATGGTGTACGGATGCTCTACGAAATCTCTGTGCGTTAGATCGTGACCTGTCAAACACAGGGTGGGGTGCCTTCTAGTCAGGGTACACGTCACAGTGTAACTTCCTTATATGAAATTTCCCACTCCTTGATCATAGGTAGAAAGCTTCATCGTGGGCTAATTACAAGTTGTACATATTTCTAGCATTTATTCTACGAGAGCCTGGATGGAATCACTATTTGCCTGTATTGATTCGAAGCATTATTATTACTAAGAGTTTATTTCTTTTTCGGCATTCATTGCGCAGATTTTCTTCCGGCCTTTCGACTGGCGGCAAACAACTTGTCAATCATGTGTAATCCTCTCATATCAAAGTATGATGGTAATGGTTCGTGAATCTCATAGAATCATTAAATGTTTATTGGTTGCTTGTTTATGTTTCTCTAGTCGCAGTTCGCCCGGAATAACACCCCTTACATTCGTGTTATTTCGGTTACTGCATAAACAGTTCCATATTATTAAATTATGAGACAATATTGCGCATAGACTTATATCGAAAGCATTTGGTTCACTTCCAGTGAATTCTAATTTATAACCCTTCTCTTCGTAATGCTTCACGTTGCCTTGAACTTCTCAATTAGGGTTCTGACGCCTGATATTGCGAAATTGCTTGGTGCCCTGAACACCAAATCTTTTTGTGCTTTCCATTATTGAACAAAAATTAATTTATGAAATATTTTTTCTTAAAATTAGAATTTATTTTTAAATAACTATTTTTTGGTTTTAAAATACTATCAACTTGTTTATAACTGCAATGTTGTAGAATAAACCACTGGGTTTCTAAAATTTTTCTTTCATTGACCCCTTTGCAAATAATGAATTGTGCACTGACCCCTTTACGTTTTTCTCTTTTACTTACCAAACATATGTTCATGAGTCAAATAATGGTGATTTAAAAAATCACAAATAATATGAAAAAAAATTTGCAAAAATATATTGATATTTTAGTTATTCTTGTACTATTATCATTTTTAATTTTACGAATATAAATATGTTTTTAGAAACAAAATTATAGGTTGTAATTGCCAAAAGTTCGATTTTTATTCATCTATATGTGGGAAATTCGAAAAGACGAGCGCTTTTGTAATTTATTTTTTTAACACAGAAAAAACAAAGAATATCAGAAAAAATATCAACTTCTCTTTAATATTTTGAAATTAGTGGGATCTTTATATAGATTAGCAGATCAGTCGTCGGCGCATCTTCGGGTCTCTACCTCTACACCCAAATGACTCCGTATCATCAGTGACCACCTTTAAAATATCATCGGCCCAAATGGGGTCGATACCGACCCCGTTCGGAATCCCTGGTATATGCTTTCACATACCACTTCCATGAGGACACGGGATCTGCCTGAGCTGAGGCTTGCGCCTGCCTCATCTTAGCGATCGGGTCGTAAGTATCTCTCCTCACCGCCAACAGGAAAACATTCTGCAAATAATATACGTAGAACTTAGCCTGCAAATAACTCTCGAAGACCCTCTACACGTCTCAAGTGTTTCACGAACAAGTCTGAGTCGAACATTTATTTATTTATTTATTTTACGTCAATAAAAGCAGTTAAAACTGCGTATGACGTGCTATGGGGAAAGTGAATTGTGTGCACATTTTCAAAATTCTGTGTTCTACACTAAGTAATATACTACTTGAATTTAAAAAAATTGCTTGAAGACGGTGTCACCCACAGCGTATGCAACATTTACATCCAGGGGGCAATGCCATGCATCTAGGATTTTGTCACTAGTTACGTGCCAATCACCAATTGCTTCAATTTATGCTGTACATCCGATGGAGCTGTTTCCACCCGGTAACGTCTACATTCACTCAGACAAGCAACACGCATGTCCTATCCCGAGTAGAAAAATGCACTCGTGTTGACGGCGAATTTGTATAAAATGTTTTCTAGTACGTAAACTGTGGCTTCTATTCAGTTGAAACTAGTGGTGCAACAAGGCTTTATACATTATTTGTAGGGTTTTCAGTTTTCGAAAGTTCAACGAAAGTGAGATAATTAGAATCCTGTCTTCAATTGGTCTTTTATAATCCTTGAGTGATGACTCAGATTCTCTAGGACGTTTCATCTGCGTTTTGATGTTTTGAGATAGTTTGGTATTCTCGAAAAAACATTGGGGACGCTCCAAAGTGTACCGGTAGCCGTCAAGTCTCAAGAATCATTGTTCCTGTCAGTTTTAGATTTCTTTAGAATGAATCATAAATAATACTGTTGTCTGAGGACCGGTCTCCTGACGTGCAACGTGTCGTAAAGTGTGGAGGAGATGCGTGTGCCCCCTGGATATGAAAATGTCGAGTAAATTTAGTGCGAACAACCGGGTTCCCGCGGTTGTTTTTACAGCTGTCGGCCTCCGATAATGCTTCCAAGCTAATGACACCTTTTACACTTGCTGACAAATTAAACATCTCGACCACATTGGTCTCGGAAACGTGGTGGTCTTCGGACACAAAGGTCAGGGCAGTTACGGAACCGCCGGCGACATTGGGAATTGTTATGTTACAGGTATATTTGACGGAGATAATGATCGCAGTGCTAACAACGGCGGCAGGTTATTTGAAAGCGTGCCAACACAGCGAAATATTTTATTAATTTTCTTTTAAAAAAATATCTCTCTCAGAATCAAGTGATTTGAAGTTCCAAAATATATCAATATTTCTTCATACGCATACATATATATTCATACGCCCGTTGGTGTCATTCAAACTTTGAAATGAGTGTCTGTTCGTAACGGTTAGTTATGTGGTATCAACTGAGTGAGGTATTTCGTAATGTTTCCTTGAGTGTTCTGCTGCACAGGTAATTCAATGGGATAGCGTTCCCTCACTAAGTTTAGCACCTGATGATGTAACAAAGCGAGTTACGAAACGTTGTGCAATTGCTGAAATAAATGTTTGTCATAAAAAACTTTGGATACTTTTATTTGTTCCAAAATATATGTTCGATTTTACATTCACTACAAGTGCAATTCTTATCGTTTATAATTCTTTTTCCCGGATAAAGTACTATTAAGTGATGTGTGATTGCTTCTTATTCTGTTAATGGTTACAATGGCTTTCCTAGGCAATTTAAAATCAAAACACCAAGGTTTACTGTAAAAATTGTCAAAATGAAAATTGATTTTTTTTAAATATTTAAATAAAATAATATGATGTAAGGCGTTAATAATTTTTTTGGGGCACCCATATCTAAATTTCAATTTATTATCTATATTTTGTCTATGTAATTGAAATTGTATGGTCTAGTTCATTAAAGGTTGGTAACGGCATAAGCTTGTTCAAACTATCACCAAATTTAGTGAAACAAAACGAAAAGTGTATTCATTACTTTTAAATTTCATTGATGCATTTACTTTTGAGGCGACGGCCAAGTTATTTCAATGAAGTTTATTTTGAATATGAAAGTTAAATATTCATTTTTTGTCATTTAATACATGTACGTTTTAATGATATTCCTGCACCACGACGTTACCCCCCCCCCCCACTGAGCCTGAATATTGCATTTCTTTAAAAAATGAATGACACGTTCTTAGATGTGAACTGTTGCACAATCCAGTAGAGTTACCAGTATAATTAACCGAAACAATACGAAATACCGTGCATCTTTATGTGTTGATATTTTTTTAAGTCATCACTTGATCATTGTGCTTGTAAATAACCAGGGCTTGATTTCTGGCAGAACGCGACGGAACGGCGTTCCAGTACGTATAATCCAATAATTATTAAATTATGTTATAAATATATAACTATTTCAATTAAATTAATAATTAATTTTGGGGTGCGTTCCGTGACCTAAAATTTTATAATCAAGAATTGTATATAACTACTAGTGAGAACCCGTCAAAATTTGACGGCGAGATCTGAGATAAATGTAAAATACTGTACCCAGACTAATTTTCACAATGTATTGCATTGTTTGGATCTTCAGAGTATAACGAAGCTATTCTGTGGCGAGGAGTTCGCAAAATTTTAAACACGTATGGCCCATGACCAGGTGGCAATGCAATATCGGCACAAAAGATATAGCACTATTATACTGAAGGATATTATTTGTAAAGTTTTTTGATGTGTCATCTCATATAAACAACTGTTTGATTTCTTTTGGCACATTGCTCGAAGGTATACTTATTTTCCCATTTAAGCAACCCAGAGTAAATCGTTTGCAGAATTTCTCTGACATGGAAAGTACAAAGCAGAACAAAACTGACATTTCATAGACAATGACCCAATAGAAAACGAAATGACCTCACTATCACGACACCTACGCTGACTTTCTCTTTCCCTGCGCCCAGTTAATGTACGTTTGCGTCTTTTGGGGCGCGTGGGCAACGATTCGGAATTCGACATAACCTGTGTACAACTTCACTACTTCAGTACAACCGAGCAAAACCCACTGTCTGAATGTTCTCTACAAAATACACCACAGAAGGAAATACATGCAAACTGTCAACACCACAATGCAATTATTACACTGAAACAAAACCTTGACGAATTCTAAACAAATCTCAACAATCAAAACAAAACATCAAGCAGGACTCACATCTATGGACTCATGTGTATCTATTTTGAAACTGCTACCCTTTGAAAGAAAACAATTGACTATTGATAAGCGTACTTTTAAAGAATGATTTAATTAATTAATTTACACCGTAAATGTTGGTGAATCAACTCAAACAATAACTGATAACACATCTAGGGCTCATATTCTTTCATTTAAAAGAAAAAATACAACAATCGGTTCCGTAGAAGCTCTAAACGAAGCCATGGCAGAATACCTTATTTTTTTAAATATATAGATAAATTTTGAGAGATGAATGTACCATAAAGATGTTTGTTTTTCATCTAAAAAGTTTACACTCAGCTTTGTAGTACCACATTAATACATCTTTTCTGTTTTATTTCGGAAGACATCCATGCACATTCGGAAATAGTTACATAGAGAAGATATAATTAGTAATACAAAATTCGGGAAAGAGGATTTCAATTTCGGAATAATTTCGGCAGTGTTTACCTTCGTTTTAATAGATACGTAACACTGTCAGTTATACGTAACTGGCTGAATCACAACGTTAGTCTCGCGTATATTTTTCATGTATATAACCTAAGGTATAAATTGCATATATGTATCCTCGCCGTGTCGCGCTTTTCAGTGAAGCATGCAGCCCCGGTGACAGATTCGGAGGCGGCTCGAGGGAGGGGTGGGGTGGGGGGAGGCTTGGGTTTGAGGTGGACGCGTGGGCGCGCGCCGAAATCCTCTCATTAGCGCTAACGAGCAGCTAAGGGCAGCGGCGGCCGTGCACTCGGGAATGAATTACCTCGCCCGTTCCCACGGCCACCGCTCCTCCTGCCACGGGCGGGCGATTTTTGGGCGGCACTGGCCACGTCGCCGTAGAGTCCTCCTAGCGTATGGTAGAATCGTGCGGATTGGACCGGCCTAGGTGGCTCAGGGCATCATTTGATGTTACTGCCGGGCCTCTGGCCAGGAGGTCCTAGGATTCGGTTTCCGAACGTAGCAGGATTTTCGACACCAGCTAGTTGGGGCGAATTCAGCCGCTGTCAGGAGGAGAATTCTAATCGGTAGTTTTCGTGATTTCTCCGATAAAAAGAGGTGAATCCGGGAGCAGTACCTTAACAAACAAGCCACGAACCGCTCGCGACCTTTCCTTCTTCTCCCTTGTCCTGTCTTCACGTTTTACTTAAACACACTCTTACTTACATGCTCTGCACTACCACACATTCTGGAGACCGGTCGGGAGCTTACAGCTTCTCCCCACTCTTTGGTGGGAGATACGTGGATGGGAAAACCCTGCAAGCCGACGTGTAGATCGTCGTCGGATCTCGCCATCTAGGGGAGGGGATATCACCTCCACCTCCCGCGATAAAATAATGCACTACAATTACAGGACTAATGACCGTAGTTGTAGACGTGCCCGGAAACACAAACAGTCGTGCGGTTTGGGGGGCATTGCAGTAAAAACTTCTCGACTTGAACAAACCATTTTGTGCAATATTAGAGTTTAGAGATGCTCATTTAAAACTTTTATAAGAAGGTGTCTCTTTTGGCAGACCCGTTTTTGACGACCACCAAAATTGTCTGCTGGGAGATCATTGCACCTAGTGGTTGGCAGGTGGCCCCTGACCGCCGCCGCTGGAAGCCGGCAACGGTTGGCCCTCTAGCTTCTGCCTGGCGTGGGCCGTCGTCGTCATGGCGCTCCATGTCTGTCTTCGCCGTGCTTGATTGCTTCTCAGCCCTTTCTGTGCTATCAGCAGGCGCTCGACCCTACCTTCGGCATCTCCAGTTACTGGCTCAGAGCCAGCATTACCGTTGCTGGCTTACAAAGACGGGCTACAAAGCCCATAAAAAACTCCGGCAATAGCTAATACGCGTTAAAGACTGCATCCCACATCTTCTGTCAACAGAGGTGTATGAAATTTCACGCAGCAGTGAACATAGTTACATGTGAGACTGGGAGAACTATTTGTGAATCATATTCGCCATTACAAGTATATTAGTATATATAAATCGGCCTTAGCCCTCCACTCATGGAAAACTGGCCGCACCATTCTTTTGGACAACAGCCCGCTCGTGGCCAGGGAAGATTGCTGGGGACCTAGGTGGGTAAAAGAGGCTGCGTAAATTATCAAATACCTCAAAACCATAAAGACCCATTCACAATGCAATCACAAACATAAGCATAACACATAGACATAGACATTAACACAAGCGAAGAGTTGGAGTATTCACAATGTCGAACATAAACACAGGCAAAATAAGAGTTTCTATTGGCTATGAGACGCAGCACACGAATCGACACGAATAGTTCGCCTATCGACTTCGATACTCGATTTTGAGTTAACCAACTGTGATTGGCTCATTCCTTATGTCTGACATAAGCATAGCACAGAAGCTTGAAGCTTGCAAGCTCTTAAGTTAACGTCTTACGTGTTATGCTTATGCGAACGCATTGTGAATGAGTCCACTTGTAGACGTAGTCCTAACTTTTATGTTAACGCCATGCTTATGCTTATGTTTGCATTGTGAATGGGCCTTAAGGCCTTCCAAGGTGTACGTCTCCACGAGGCCTGGCCACATCTATTTTACCGCAACGCCCGGTCGCGTCTGGGCGTGATCCCCGCTGCTCCTTGACCCTTCTGCCACACTGCCCAGAGACGTAGGCTGATTGACCGATTCTTACTTCGCTTGAGCCGATCGTTCGGCCAACTGGCTGGCAGATAGAGGGACTCTCCGTTCTTTATCGTTCGCAGCATGATGACCGAAACGTTGGTATTTTTGTCTAGGATATGGCTTCTTCCGGACAGCCAAGTAGATTTTGATTCCGTCCGCATAAGCCAATGATTGGTATAAGAAGAAAGCTGTATGAGTTCCCCAAAAAGGTAACCAGCGAGCGGTTGCGCCCTGAACGTTTTGGAAAACGCTGGTTCTTACAATGCATAGACTCATGATTGATTTCATGATCTCAAAAATGTACTCGTGTTTCCTGACATGTGACCTTTTGAGCAATTTTTTTTCCGGACCCGCATGAAAAAAGCCCGAATTGTTTTCGCACATTTCCACTCCGTGACTGAGTCATAGTTCTAAGTTCAGTAATTTGGTTCACTCAGTCCGTGTCCCCGCTTCCCCTGCCATCTCGCCGAAGTGACTCGTAAGCGTATGTCGGGCACGTACGTCCTCCCGATTCCAAAGTAGCTCGTAAACCAGGGAAGACAGGTGGGCGTGGTCAGGTTTTAGCGGTGAGTTCTAGGTTGCCTCTAGATGGCGTTGATCGCCATCTAGAAGGCGTTGACCGGGAGGAGCATCACGTCGCACACTTGTATCCTCACTACTCTCACACATTAATTACCTGGCATGGCCATTACGGGGAGGATTGCAGTTTAGCGTTAGCACGATGTGTTCTGGGAGTGCACATCAAAGATCGACCATCCTTGCCCCACGCGGACTTCGAATCCACAATTCGTTTCAAGTAAAGTAAATAAAAGTGCGAAGGATATTTTAGCAAAGAAAGGGACATAGAAAGGAGGCAACTAATGCCAAAAAAGGAACGGCTACTTAAGAATGCTAGCTCAATCAAAACTGTTCCCGTAACGTAAATCCTGGCAAATATTTGGAAGAAATTCCTCTCGAAATAGTCTGATGCGAAGGTATGAATAAATTTTGAATAAGAATTGACTCTTTGTTACTTCTTTGAAGGAGAACTCTGCAAGACCTGCAATTCTGTTCATTACAATTTATTTTTTATTGTGACTGATTTTGAAATGGCAGGTATTGATCGTTGGTGCTATATTTGTCTTGCATTATGTGCAGACAAAAGAATAATTTTGGTCCTTATTGAAAAAAATATGTTGAACACACCTGGAAGTATAACTAAGCATGTGCAGTTCCCCACTAGAGACAATGCCGAAAATAGCAGACGAATATAGAAACATTCATTTAGTGATGTAATGTTTGAAGTAAAGTCAGCTATTTAGTCTCAAGAAAACGTTCTATCAAATGACTAGATGAAATATCTTGTGTTGTCCGAGAGACTTTTTATGACAATCTGTTAGGAAAAGAAATGTATTGTAGCTACAATGTATCTTCGCACTGCCCAAACCCATCCTGACCCTTCCCACCCGTCCAGCTGCTGCTTGCGCCTCTTCACCGTGCCTTGACATTCCCCGCTTTGCTCCCACCCTCAACCTTGCTCATCCTGCCTTGCCATGCTCGCTACGATCATTGCTACCATCATCTGGGGGCAGTAGGAAATAGGGGCATTTAGCGTTCTATTGGCAAACGTCCAGTAACAATTTTGAGTGTCAATTACTCAGTCTAATGACACAATTAAACAAAACGTGTTCGGTAGAAAATAAAATGTGCTTTCATAAATTTTTAATTCATTTTCATAAATTTTTACACCATTTTTTGTCAGATGCCCTTAAACCTTACTCCTAGGATAGGAAAATAAGACGGTGGTTAATACGAATTTTCACGTACACTGTAATTTTATTTCATTGTTATTCTTCTTTATGTTTATTTGTTGTCTCTAGCCAACAAATGTCATAGCCATTTGGACACTGCATATCGTTTCTTTCATTTAATATTTTTATTACGAATTATTCCTTTTAACAATTAATAATTAACAGCTGGTATTGCTGTAACAGCTGCTAATTCATTATGAATGTTTTGTTTTGCGAGGTTATTTGCATAACGTTTTTTGTTTTGCTCCCGAATTTTGTGCTGCGACGCTTTGAAGTCCAGAGGAAAGATTTCTTTACACATTAACAATTGATTTATGAATGATAAATTATAAATGGCATGATAAATTATTTAACATGAATATTGAACATTGTTTATTTCTCAAATTTTAACTTGATTCATATAAGCGACATTCTTTATATTTAGCTAATCCTTTACTTCAGAAAGTCTGTTTGTAAGAATTCGTTGGTATGAATTGAGAGCTGAACTTTTGAACGCGTTTGCTCGGCTGAACAGGCCTCTCTCTTCTTTTTTTCATTTATTTACACAGATATTGAATACTTAGCTCCGTTTAAATTAACTTTACATATGTTAGATGGCTTACTCGCTAACGTAAATTAAAACTTAAAAGGTCTCTGTAAACACGAAACAAAAATCTTTGGGTGATCCATTTAGAAAGCTACGAACATACTAATCACGCATGGTTTTCGTAAAATATGATCGGAGAGCGACGTGTGTAACCATGCCATCCATGTACATGTACGTACATGCGTATTCTCATAGGTGTGATCTGTACTGTGATCGACGTTTTGTAGGTCAACTAGTATACATTATTATTGAACACCTCGTATAAACTAAACACACATTTACAGATATACATATTTACTACACAAATTTCTCGAAAATTATCCGGAGAAGAAATTATCGTCATCATATTGTGGTCATCATGTATGTACCTTCTAGCGATCGGCGTGCCATCTCTAGTATAATAAATAGATGTACTCCAAGAGTAACGATTAATTTGCTTTATTGCAATTATTTAGTCGATTTCCGAAATTTTCTTAGTTTGTTGCACCATCACCCCCTGTGACATTCGCGTGACCTACTTGTATCACTATACTCTGAGGTTATTTCATAAGAGACTCATTATATCGTTATGAGTTGACTGTTCCTTTATCTCATGCTGACCACAATTATCTTCATTTTTCGAGAGCACGAATGTTTGTATTAAAATTACCTTACCTGCATTATTATATAAATCACGCATTATGTCCGTTTAACCTTTGATATCAACACTAAACTTGTGTTTAATTGTTGCTGGGACGAAGGTGCAGATGAGAGAGAACACTTATGGAAACGAACTGAAATACCTTTCGAGTCTATTGGCTATGAAAATTTATAAAAATTGTTATTCGCCTGTAAAAGAGGGCGGGAATAGTGCGTGTAAATAACCGTTTAACAATCTGTTTGTATGCATTATGTGATCAATACGACAACTTACGGCCGCAGGATCGTTTCGTTTCGTGTTGTTTATTTAAAGGGCTTTTTTACGCTCTTTTATCTCACGCTCTCTCTCTCCCCCTCTCTCTCGAATTCCAGAGAGCCGTAGCAGAGTCGCCCCCAGCGGGGCTCCGGATAATTGGCTAAGCCCGAGGGGGCCCGGGCCGGCGGGGGGCTCTGTTTGTTTTTCTCGTACCCCCGTGCCCGGGGTCCACGCTGCGCCTCGTCCGACGCCGGAGGGTGGGGATGGGGTGGGGGTCGGTACGCCCGCTCCCGCGGCCCGCGCCATCGCACTGGCAGCCTCCCGCCTGACCGTCACACGGCTTCCCTTTGGGGGAACCATTTTCTTCCTTAGGCGACCGTCCCCGCACACCAATCACGTCTAATCGTGTGCACTCGTCCCCATTCCTCCGCTTGTCCTCTCTGGGCTTTCGTCTCCGTGGCGCGAGTGGCTGAGCCCCGCGGCCGCTACCGTCCTCACCGATGCCGTTCCCTCCGCTCGGCCGCCTAATCAATTAAGCAGCGCGAGGTCGGCCGTGCTGCGCGCCGCCGATCCGCTGATACGCTGGCGGGAGGCGCCCCGCGGCCCCCCCCCCGCCCGCGCCCCCCGCCCGCGCCCCGTGCCCCCGCCACCGCCCCGCACGCCGCTGCGCGCTCAAAGGACGCCGCGCGCCGGATCGTTTGCCATGAGGAATGTCGATGCATTGAAGACATGGCTTGCGAGCCGGGAAGACGAAATATAATAAATTGCTTCGAGACGTGATCGACACATAGCTCGTATGATTGCTTTTGTTTGGAATGTAGCTAGGGATCTCAAGATAAATTTATAGATTTTTAGATAAGATTTTTTTTTCGTTCTTAGGTACAAGTGTCATTACGCTTAATCTTAGTTCTTTAGTTGTAAAGGAAGGTTTTTGATCTTAAGGGAATATTTGAATTAGGAAATGCGAAATGTGAGCAATACTACAGAGAACGTATCACTGCGCGTTAGTTACGAAAAAGTTACATTACCATCACTTTTCAGAAATGTTGACAAATACGTATTCGTTTATAATTCGGCATCTCTGAGCGACCTGTTTCCAGTCCAAACGCAAACTATTCTACGCACCATTAGATGTTAATTTAATGGGTACTTCACATTGATATTACTCGCAAAGGAATTATGGAAATAATTGACGCAAATAACGTTATTTGCGAAGCACCGTGGCCTTCGGGCGAAATGCTTGCGTAAGAAGGGGTTGCGGTGGGCATTCTACCCGACTTGATCTACCCCTTTGATCCTCAGGAATAATCACGACGGGCCAGCACTTTTTCTGCAGTAATAACGTTGCTTTCACAGTGTCCCTGTAGAGGGGGGAATCTATAAAATCGGTTTTGGGCATACAAGCTTGTGCTACTCGCTTGCAGCTGGAATAGCTAGAGGGAGATCGTTTCTGAAATAAATTTCTTTGTAGTTTGATGAAATTGGTCGAATTAAATAAGGTGCTCTTCGATATGTTTAACTCGAATTTTATGGTAATAGTATTTTCAGGTAAGTTATGATATTTTTCTTGTTTATTGTTTTCTTTCAACAGTATTCATTGTTGCGTGATGACTCGTCCATTGTTGGGGGAAGGAAACGTGCTGGCGCGCCCGCCCGCATCCTGTGCTCCGCCAGCGACGCCGCTCCACTCGCACTCGTAATTCTCCTGCTCCGCTCACCTGCCCCGCCTTCGCTCCTCGATCGTCGCCTGGCGGTCGCCGCTTTGTGTTGACCCACTTCTCGTCCCTTTCTCCCTCTCTCGTTGGCGCATCACTACGGCATATTTTATCTCTGCTCTGTAACTTACACCATTCACCACCTCCCCCGTCTCTTTGACTATTAACATGGTACTCATTCCCTTGGAGCATGCAAGCTCTTGTTGATATGTCGCTCGTGCAATTTTTTCGTCTTTTCATTTTTCACATTCAGAAAAAGGAGAGAATAAAATTTGTATTTTGTTGAACCATAATTATAAATTGTTGCACGTAATGAGATGAATGCTATAACTTCTTTTTGCCGTGTAGTCATTATTCCCTAATTGCGCTGAGAATATCACACGAGGAAATGCTGCCATTGAAGGAGCAGGCCTTAATCTTCTTCCTAGCTGAAAAAAAAAAACGCGTCTGTACCTCAGGAATTAGCGCAGCGTTCGCTAAATTTAGATGCAATCGACCGCTTCCCTCGCGTTTGCGTGCGGCGCCGCACCTCTGCCCTTCGCCACCTCCCCCTCCCCCCTTCAACCACCGTGCCAACCTCTTCGCCGCCTCCACGCGCTCGGCTTGTCCCTCCGCCGTTTCTCTGCTACATAGCCTTTGAGCACTCGGCGGTCGTTGTCATTGCAGATATTCAGCGCTGTCCCATGGCACGACTTTCGTACAGCGTGGCTTTGCCGAATCTACATTATTAGTTTCCAACGCGCGCAGAAAGTGAAAGAAAACGAAGCAGCCTGCGGCTGTCAGAGGTGTCTATAGCTTTGTTTGATGCTCAGAAACTCGGAGGAAATAAGAAAACAATGAAACCCTTTCGATTTTGATTGAAAAATGCAAATAGTTGATTGTGTATTTCACCTTTTCTGATGCGGTGCGTACCTACTGAATTATCATACTTTGTGCATCACTGCTTACAACACAACTGACGTTACACGTCAGCAAGGTTGCAAGGAAGATGTCGCCCGCCATTGAGTATTGCTATTCAAGTGTTGCGTTGTGGAACAGCATATTTATTAAATACTTTTTTTGTAAAGAACTTGTACCGTGTATCCGTATGTACATAAGTTGGATAATGAGGTCGGAGTAAGCAAGAATGTTTTTAGGGACTGCGTGAAGCTATGGTGATGCATAGTTTCCGTACTCGACAGTCTCACGATGAGTTAAAGCATTCAGATTAGGCGAAGGATTAAGTAAAGGTTAACCCCCGTAGAGGACGACCCACGTGGAGAACGCTTGCGCCGCTGGCAATGGGAGATTCTGGAACATCCACCTTACTCACCCGATACGAGTCCCTGTGCTTATGATCCCTGCAACAAAATGAAAGAATCACTGCGAAGAATCCGGTACAATACCAGAGTAGAAATTATTCATACTGTGGGGCGGTCAGTATGGGACATCAATAGAAATAGACGTGCAGATGGTGTACGACGCCTTCCTAACATTTGGTAAAAGGTGATTAATAACGGAGGCAATTAAATTGAAGGTGTGTAAATGTAAAAACCTTTGTTAATAAAGTCATTTCAGAGAAAAAAATTCTCATTACTTTTTATCCAACCCTTGTACTATACTATGTTGTGGCAGTATTCGTGAAGATATTTCGTTAAAATATTTATTTTATTGCAGTATTATACGAGAGAATTTTATTTGATGTTTTTGAACAGAGTGTTTGCACCTTAGAAATCCATATTTTGTTCAGCAGCATTTTTGCTGCCACTAAATTAATACTAATTTCAGTATTCTTTCTCATTTTCTCAGTCTTAAACTGTCTTCATTCCTCTCAGCGGCGTTTTCTATCTCATCCACGCCTCGCTTTCGTCATTGCCAAGCTCCCTTCTCCCCATTGTGAGTTGCCTGGCTGCCCGCGCCGTTAGGAGGCATATGTGGCGCCCGTCGTCCTCCTCTCTCCTTCGAGCTGCTCGTGGGCGCCTGCGCAATGACGTTTCAGGGCGCCGGGCGGCCCACAAAATTATAGCTCGTTCATAACCGGTGATGCATTGTTTGGGGACGTTGTCGCAAAGTCTCCTTTCACATTCATTTATTCTGCTAATCTATGTAATCGCATTTATTCTAATGGCTCTTGTTTGTTTTAAGTTAAACGCACCGCTTTTATTTATTTCTGTATTTAATTAGCGAGCCGCTTGCTGGGCCAGGTGGCGAGGCATTCTTTATGCTTTGACAAATAGTGCAGTCGCATGCGGCCGGGTGGTTTGTCTTGCTGCGGGACGCGCTTCGTGGCCCGGGGCGGCGGCGCTTGTGCTGGAGACAGCCGACGTGGAAGGCGCGCTCGGCTATAATTCGCGCCGCTCGCACATGCCGCCTCTTTTGTTGTAATGACTGTTGTTTCCGGGTGCGTCAACTACGCTGGGCCCGTAATGTCGTAATGCAGACTGTGACCTAATAGTGGGTAATGTTCCTCCCCCGTGCTCTGTACTGCGAGATCAAGCACCAACCTGCACGTCGCCTTGCGGGACTTCCCCCAGCGTGGCGCCTCGCCAATCGGAACAAACTCTAGGCTCCCAGCTGGGTACGTGACCTGTTTTTTAGAGTACTGTCTCGGCCTTCGCCTGGTATGATCGGAGGCACCACGGAAAACTGTCGATAAGAGCACTCAGTCGGTAGAAGTTTCCTCCAGTGTTTGAATGCCACCTACCTGTGAATAGATAGTGTCGAAAATCTCACACTGTCGGGACTCGAACTCTAGGATCTCCCAGTCAGTGATGAGTTCGAACTAGATAAGCGGGGATTTTGTGTTAATAATGAGCTCAGAACAAAAGACCATGGTGAAATACGTTAGTTCAAATAACATAAGATCAAGAGAAGAGTTTTTGATAAGTTTAACCCAATACAACTTCTTATGAAACTAGATTCTATGGACGCATTCCACCCCTGCCCCTTCTTTCTTTCTTTCTTTTTAATCCTTTCTTCTTATCGCTTATTATACTCTCTGCTTGTCTCCATTTCCTCCCGTTCCGTCTCCTCGCATCACTTGTTTCTTCTTTCTTGTTCTCCTGTTCGTTTCTCCTTTTTGTTCGGATAGGTCTGCAACACACTGCTCTTTGTAATTAGTCGACACTACTCGAAAAGTATTAATTTCTGACTCTGACTTCTTCTAGGTAGGGACTCGAACTGGTATTCGTGTAGACGGGGTCTACTGCACTGCAATCAAAATGTACTTGGATTCGAGTTACTCAGTTTAATTCTGGCAGCTGAAATTTCGAGAACGTAATAAAGAAATGATTGTGTGTGTATGGTGTTTCGGTGTCAACACTCATTGTTTGCGGACTGTAGCCAAGTAATGTTGCTATCCTAGTGGTGTGTCTCGGAATTGTGAAGTTATTGAAATGCAGTGCAGTGTGCTGTGATTCCATTCACAAGGGACGAGATGCGCGGGAGAGTCTGGAAAATGGAAAGGAGCATATGCGTGCTCCAGACGGGAGGCCGCGCCGCTCCGACGCGCGGTAGTCGCTCCTCCCACAGGAATGCGCCCAGTTATCCCTCGCAGCGGGCGAGCGCCCCCCACCCCCACCCCCGCCCCCGCCCCCGCCCCCGCCCCCGCCCCCGCCCGACGCCCCTGCCCACCCGCGGCCTCCGGTTGCGGTCTCCGCGTCTCGTGGCCAAAACAGCCCCGACCTGTCTCAACATTCACATTTCTCTCTCGACACTCCCCTCGCACTAATTTATTGTGTATTTATTATCCTTGGGTATTCTCATTTCATGAATTTTACGGTAATGTTGAAACTAAGATTCTGAAAGTGAATATTTTGTTAAATCGAAAAAATCGAATGATGCTCGACTTAATTTCTTATGGCATGGAAATACATGAGAATTGTATGTTGTAAAATACGAAATACTTGTAATGACCGCAAACAGTGACGTCACAAAATGTTTTGAATTCGGTAGTCACAATTTTTAAAATTTCTCATGTACTACATAGCTTCCCAGCAAACCTACTTTACGCAAGAGGAAGATATCTGCCGCCCATTATGCCCTACTGCGCTTGAGAGGCGTTTTTGTCACTAGCTACGTGGCGAGCAAACGTTTTCTTTCTTTTTGCTGGCGATTGTACCAACGTTCGCAGATCCGGACAGTCGTCGCTGGAGGGATGAACCTCTGCGTTCAGCACGGCCCTGAAAAGCCCCACGGGGAGTGACCGCTCATAGAAAAGTACAGAGGAGAGTCGCGGTAAAAGCGGAGAACGCACACCGGTGCAGCAGCAATTAGCAAAAATCACACTTTCGAATGCCAATGTCGGATATTTTATGAGGAAAAAAACATAATTTTCTTTCACTACAGGCAAAAAGGCACAAGACTTTAGAAGTTTATTGATACAAAATATTCAGAATTGACTTTGATATGTTCTTCGTATGATTTAATCCAGTTCTCATCTCTTTGAATATTTCTGTTAAGTTCGTCAGGATGATAACTCATAAATATTGACATTTTATGCGCCACATGCATCTGCCATTTAAAAAAGGGAAAACACCTTCAATAATCAAAATTTTAATTACGAACGATTTAAAATGATGACCGATGAACGTTGTCACGATGTGCATATTCTCAACCATTTGCCTGTTAGTGGTTTCTCTTTACGCAATTTAACGAGGAGCTTGGAATCAGAAGCATTTGCAATATATTCTTTTTAAACAAAAACACCTGAACCTATTTCAATTATAAAACGATTCCAGACACAGACATTATTAAGTAATTAACCACGAAGACAAATATACCATACTGCATTATTCTTTCAAAACACACACCTGGACTACTTCATTCACTTCAATGAATCTCTGAATCACGCCCTTGATCTTCAAAGGCTACCATGTCTATATACTTCGTCTGTTTCATCTTGTCAAAATAAACAGATTGTTTACCCAAAATTCTTGCCATAGGAACCCATTTCTAGGCATTCCAAGCACGTTGTCTTGCACTTGCACTGTTAAATGTCCTTCGTTTGCCGAGCGGTATTGTGCAGTGGGAGCACGCGGTGGCCTGCAGGGCAGATGTCTCTGTCGGCCGCACCTGGGTGCCTGCCGATCGAGCGGCACATCTCCCCATGGCATTGCGTCCTTCGAAACCCGTCGGCGTTTTTTCGTGCGTGTTTGCGAGGCGGCAGGGGGCGGGGCGAGGCGGCGGTGGCGACAGTCGCCGCCCGCATTCCCGCTCGGCGCGGCGCGTTGAATTAATTCGCGAGATGCAATCAAGCTTTATGGGGCACGCGGCCGCTCGCGGCTGCTGATGGACGGGGCCGACGACTCTTCTTTGTTTCCCACCGCCCGGCTGCCTGGCGCGCGCTTCCGGACACATTGCTCGCTCTCGCCTTCGCGGCCGATGATGGAGACCAGTTCGCCTTCTCGGAGACGCTTATTGGTATCTCCGTACTAGAGTGATGCAAAAAAGGCGCGTTCGAGTTTATGACATTCAAAATAAAGTTGATTGATTGATTTTTTCGTGTTTCCGGGCGCGTCAACTGCTCTGGTCATTAGTCCCGTTAGTGTAGTTGCATGTTTTTTTCTCGTGAGATAGCGGTGATCTTCCCCCACTGGATGGCGAGATCCGGCGCCGACCTACCGTCGGCTAGTGGGGTTTCCCCCTAACCAGGACTCTCCCACCAGCGGGGCACCGCCCCAGCCGGGACAAGCTCTAAGCTCCCGACCGGTCTCCCGGGATATGGGGTAGTGTAGTGCATGTTAGTGTAAGTGTGTGTGTAAGGGGAGAGGATAGCATAAGGAATGGGAAGGACAGATCGCGCGCGGTCCGTGGCGCGTTTGGTAGGGTACTGCTTCTGCATTTGCCTGGTGTTGATTGGAGAAATCACGGAAAACTACCGATCAGAGCAGCCGGCCGCTAGAATTCTCCTCCGGACAGCGACTGAATTCGACCTAGCTGAAAAACTAGTGTCAAAAATCCTGCCGCCATCAGGACTCGAACCTAGGACCTCCCGGTCAGAGGCGCTGCAGTGACATCAGTTGATGCTCTGAGCTACCGCTCCCGGTAAAAAATAAAATAAAATAAAGTTGGTTTTCTGTGATTGGCGAATGACTTTTCGGGTACTCTTGGGTAATTTGATAGTTTATCATTAAATAGTATTCCATGATGCAATTTCTTAAAATAGTCCGAGGTTCTTGCCATTTTCCACTCGATGAAGTCCTTCAGTTCAATGTGAACGTAATAATTATTTTCTTAATATGTATTATTTTTTATAGTTTCATGCCTTCCTCTTCTGGTGATGGAAATATACGGGAATTGTCGCTGTCGGAAAGATGTACCCAAACGTGATGTTCAAATTGCATTCATCTTATTTTAAATATGGAACTGTTTCGAATCGCGAACAAAAACAAATGCTCGCTTTACAAATGCTACAAATATGCTTCTTAAGGCGGCTCCACGTATTCGTTATTCGGCGAGTAGAGAGCTACCGCTCGCCGAATCGCGAGTATGGATGAATTGCTTGCTATTTGCCAAACGACGAACATTCGGTGCTCTCCCTACTCAGCACGTGTCCGTTTTTAGGACACGTCAAAGGAAGCGAGCATTCGCCGAACACCCCTTCCACATCTTTCCCCGGAATCTGGCTGATATAAGATAATGAAATAAATAGTCCTCCCATGAAAAGTCATCAATATGTATTCCTCCACTTTATCATTCGCACTACTTCAATCTATGTTGAATGGGAGGTGGCCGTAGCCACCCCCTTCGCATATTTTTGTCGGAAAATGCTCGCTCCTAACAACTGAAATGCCAAATGGCTGAGCGTTGTATAATCAGCTCACTCTGTTAAATAAATAAATTTAAAAAAAAATTCGCCGAACACATCAGCTGTTGGGGATTGGGCTGCTCGGCGAATGCCGAATGTGTGGAGCCGCCTGACGTGAAGTGCGTGTTGATGCTAACCGCCGTCGCCGTCGCTCCCAGGGCCACGTGAGGGCCGCAGCGTGGCCGCCGCCGCCGCCGCCGCCGCGGCGCGCCGCTTCGGAGACTCATTGCTCTATCGATTGCTGGCGACATTCAGAGCGCGTGATACGCGGGCCGCTGGCGCCGGGTAGTTTACATTGCCCATTTATGGATTTTTAACATGCAGATCCTCGAGATTGGCGGGTGATTTATTCGCCGAGTGCGTGCGCTGGAAATGTACGCCCACAGCGACCTCCTTCCCCCTCTCCTCCCCTCTCCAGCCGTGCCCCTCCCACGCCCCGCGCTGCCCGTCTGATCCCACTAGCGCTTGTGCTGTACACCGACGACGTATTGTGTGCACGTTGGCGCGCGCGGCTCCCGTACAAAGACATGTCTGGATACTCCTTCATCGCAAAATATTATATCTATTTTTACTACCATCGTGATTGATATGATTAATGCGGTTCACTTTGGTGACTTCACCGTTGCTCTGTGAAGTAAAATCAGAAATAGTATTTGGAAGGAAAAACTTTCAATAAAAAGCTTTTTTTAAATACTGCTTTATTTCAAATCCTTCTTTTTTAAATTGAAAATATTTTTTATGAACATCATGTTTAATCATAGTTATTAATATGGGAAAACCTGTGAAGAACTTCTGTGGATACTCTTTTCTAGTAATATTGTAGAAATCTCGTCTTTAAGCAATTGTATTTGTTCTTAAATTCTTAAAGGTGTAATTTTTTTGTATTTACTTCATCATGTCATTCTTTGATCAAGAAATGTATTTTGTTCATGTTGCAACTGCTTGTGGGAGACCGATATCTTGACTTATCAATAGACGCCGGAGCTTAAGGCACTAAAATTCCTAAAATAGTTAGGCAAACTTACTTAAAGCTTATCTAAAACAACTGTTTTCTTAAATATTCTGAGGTTACTTTGTTTTCTGATGAATAAAACATCTTATTCTGAGGTTATTTTGTCTTTTGATGAATTGTAAGAAAGAACTCTCAACGTTGATGGAGGTTACTGGAGCAAATCGTAAGCACAATAAGTCAGAAAAATCCATTTCTACAGCAATTCAATTGTTACCCTAGGATTTTTGAAATATCTTTCAGTTTTTGTTGTTAATCAGAATTGTGAGAAAACACTATTTTATATTTTTCTGTAACCAATAAAATGTTTTCCTCTGACACTTTGTGAAGACTTTGGAAGTCATCTTTCTATGAAAGATGTGCAGCATTATCCTCAATTTATAATCTCTAGAAACTTCCAACCGAAATGGCAAAAAAGGTCATTTTTTTATTTATAAAAAAATCCAGTAGTTTGTTTGCTAATCCAACCAATGATGTTTCATTCTGAAAATTGTTGACCACAGCGCGTATACTTGAAAAACTGGAGGAGGAGCAAACAGCTTCTGAAATCCTTGTTTTCCTTCTCAAGACAGGTTGGGAAGGCAAGGACAGATTAACTCCATGAATGTATGAATGAATTGAGGAGGCAAGGACATTTTAAGTACTCTCTTATTACACGACATCAATTAAATATTTTAACAAAAACATGAATATTGCAATAACATGGTATAGTGTACATACAATACAACAGTTTTTTACAAGCCAAGAATATCTAAAAATTTCTTTTACATAACAAAACATAACAACAACAATGGCACGTGTCATTTGCCAGGTTATTTTGGCACCGTTTTACTAAGAAGTTAGAAAATGATCTCAAAAATAATTGTTAGAGTACTGGCAGACATATGGCTTTCTTACAAATGAAAATAATTAAAATACAACTTGTAAAAGGAGATTTTGCAGCTTGAGGAAGATTTGCAAGGAATAAGAGAAATTCAGGGAGGAACTCTTGCGCCACAAGTTAAGTTATTTATGATATTATGAATTAGACTGTTTTTCTCTAGATTAGCAGAAGCGACTTTCTACATTTCTCATAACGCGTCCTAAGAAAGTGTGAAAGCAGTGGTGCTGCGGCGAGTCGGAGAGCATTTCTGGCTCGGGCCTCTCACCTGTCGAGACGGGAAACGTTGCCCGCTTAGGACGTATGGCGCAACGCTTGTTCGCAGCGGAGGATCGGAAGCTACAGCTGAGTATTGCGTTGATGACGTGTATATGCTTATTATATGTACATTACAGTACATATTATATTATATGTACATTACAGTACATTGTTACAGAGGGATTTTCATTACTTAGTTTATTAAATGTTAAATGAATGACAATACCATGCAGCTCGCTTTTGTTACAATTTGAATTCATAAATTTATTTACTTTTTATTAATACGTTATTGCCTGTTATTGCCGTCGATACAGATTTCGATATACTTGCCTGAATCGAGAGGATCGTGGTTACAAGGGAAACATGAAAACAGTTGAATGGTGCTACATGTTCTCTTACGGAAATTATGGGAGGGAAATATGAAAAGGCAAACCGATTCAAGATAACTACTAGTTAAATAGTAAATAAGGCAATCTGAATCATTAAAATTACGTAAAAAATAAAATAATGTATGTACTACCGGCGTTAACTGGTTCTAATGATCTCGGCCGAAAGGCCCTCGGGCTTTTTGTCGTCCGATGTCATTATAACCCTTATAACACCCTTGATGCATACATATTAGTTTGGCGAAAGCATCTAATGATAGTTGATGTACCCAGAGCCACTTGGGACCTCTGCGGGTGGTAAGGAGAGCGCAAGCCGGGGGTGGGGGGGAGTGTTGCGAAGTGCGAGCGCCCGAGGCGAGCGGCCAGAAGGCGACCGGCGACCGCGGCGGCGTGACCGACGGGACCACACGCGGCCCCGCGCGGCGGGCGGCAGGCCGGGGGGAGGGGCGGGCGGCGGGGCGCGCGCGGAAGCTGCCAAGTCACGGGCGATCATCGGCGGCGGCTAACGATGCGGCAGACGGCGGCCGCGGCCGCGGGGCTCCGTGTCGTCACCTGCCCGGGATCTGTTTCAATAACAAATAACTTAATTACTGATCCATCCAAGATTAGCCTACTCGGCTAAATGGCTCCGCCGCTTAATTGAGGCATATCGCTTCCCACCTGCGAGCAGGAAGCGCGTGACGTCACGGCTCACGCACCTGGCCCGCGCCCCTCTCCCACCCCCACCATCCGACAGCACTGCGAGGAAGAACTTTGCAAGCATTGCAGTGCGTCTGAGAAAACGAATTTACCCTCGAATACCGGCGGCTGGAGCACAAGAAACAGCTCCATACCACTCCATTAAATGACGGAAACCTACAGCTACAGATTCACAACTAAAACGTAGCCAACGCACCAACACAGTTTTGTTTCGTACCTAAAACTTCTTTATGTAGATTCTTGCTTTATTCATAAATTGGGGCGTATTGATAAAATGTATGTGTTACTGGTACAAAAATATTTGATGAACATACACAACTTCTCTCTTCTATTTTCTTGTTTCCGACTTATCTTGTTTTAGAAAGGCTATGTTTGAGAGATAATCCACGCGAGTAAACACATCCCTGATGATGTCGCCAGTATCGGAATGTTAATCATTAAATAATGCCAATATATTTTTCACAATAGTTGTTTTCAAGTATGATTTTGTGAAACTTGAGCGCCGTCATGAGATTGGACTGCAGACAGTTTATTCTCTTGTCATGACCAGAAGGCCAAAACGTCCCCATTTTTTAGCACGATATAAGTAGTTTTCAGAAAAATTAAACTTAAAACGTGCATTTTGAAGGACATTTTCTCACTTTTCATTATGTAAATAGTGTCTGTTTTACAAAATACAAGGTTTGGGACATATAAGCCAAAAACTGGGGAAGAAAGGGAGGAGCGAATGTTTAGGGTTCTTTGCAATTTTCTCCGTGAAGCCGACCTTTTCCGAGGTGTGAAACTTAAATTTCGATAAGCCCTTAGAACCGTCTAGAAAAAACTTTCAGAATTTGTTTCTGTGTCAGATACCTAGTGAGTGGACGCATCGATAATACGCTCTCTATCCACACATTTTGTATATCCAAATATGAAGGAATGTTGCAAATTGCAACTAGAATGATATGGGAAATTGCTTTTATTTACTGGCCTTTATATTACTATTACCCACGACACTCAATTTCAGTGAAACATGCGAGTTCTGTTAACCGAAGAGAAATACTACAATATTTTATGTAAAAACCTCTTGCGAACTGGCATCTTCTTGTAACGAGGGTATCAGCAAACTATTTTACGATACACTGAATTATCTTACAAGGAAACATTCCGAGCTGTCACTCCGCTTTAATGAATTTTCGATTATGGAAGTGATGAACAAAATAGCTTCACTTTCTTTTCTTCAGTTTAACGATTTAAAGAGGGTGAAATCGCTCTGAAAAAATTCTGAGACCGTAAAGAGATGATTTTAAGGTTAGACATCGAAAAATTACATTTTTTTCCGGCAAACCAACTGCAAAATGTATGTGACCAAGAAACAATACCTATTCACTCGAGTGCATTTTTAATTTCTCGCCCTTCCTAAAAAGAGAAATTAGTGGTGCTTCAGAATAGCACAAACTTTCTCGTACTAGTTAGTTTCCTTATCTCTTCAGTCTGAGCTATCTATTCGGATCCCACAGCCTTCTCATCTGCCATTTATTGGCGCCTAAAACACATTTTTTCTCGTTTCTTCAACTTGTTGTATATCTAATCGTAGAATTGAAATATGACATTAAGACTATTATCGAAGAGTAAAATCTGGTCCTTCGTGCACATTTTTATTTAAAAATTTGGAGCCTTTTTAAGAAAATGTCGTTTAGCGCTTCTGAAAATGCGCATTTTGAAACTCAGTTTCTCCCCATAATTTTCGAGTTGTCAAGAAACTTCATAAGAAATCCTTTCATTCACTTGTACCCATAAATAAAATATTATATAAGAAATCCATAAGTCCATAATATATTAACGACGTGAGAAACATTTAAAAAAAATACATTTATCTAATTAAAAAAACAACAACAAAATAATAAGTCGTAGCATTGATTTCTTGCTATTCAGTGCGTCTGTACATTGCATTCCTTTATAAATATGGATTCTGACAATACGACACGTAAGAAGAAATAATTTACTACGTGTAGGAACAAGATTTATCCACTGTTTCGCTACCAGGGTCTAGCAATAAGAGTTTTTCCGCTGAAAAGTCGCCTTTTTTTCTCGCAACATTACAATACTTTATTCTGTGGAAGCAGTACGCGAGATAGTAATATGAATAGTTTATCCCAATGTTGGTTTGCGAATGCGGAAATTCCAATTTCCCGTATCCCTTTTGCTTGAATATTTCAGAAGTTATCACGTTGTAATGCAAGAGGGAACGCAGCAACAGGACACTTTGAAATTCTAAAAATGACTTCTCATTTTTGGCATTGTTTGTGAGTGTATGGAACGGAGTTTTACTTTTACAAATTTGTGTTAATGTTCTCGTATTGTCTTTAAATGAATTAAATTTTCGCACCTTATGCGAAATTGGCAAAGAGTTTTTCAATTGGTGCAGAGATGTGTTAATATGGACAGTAATTCGGGTGATACAATTTTACGTAACCGTTACGGATGCGAGAAAGTGCTTAATGTTGTTGCGACACTAGTTACCCTAGCGTATACATTTCGAAAAGGTATTTATAAAATTATGTGGTTCAATATTTTTGTTTCGTATCTAAAATTTTCTCTTTAGGGTTATTCTTTTACATAATAATTTGTCAGATGGAGACAAAGCGTATTGTTGGTACAAATACGATCAAATACAATGGTACAAGTTCGATCAAAATACAACATTGTACAAAACGTATTCTTTTTTCTCTTTTCTTGTTTTTGTTGTATTTTAGTTACCTAAGATTGAGTTTTGCGAATATTCCAGGCGAGTAAAATACGTCACTGTTGATTCCAACAGTATCGGAATGTTAATCATTTAACAAAGTCAACATTTTATTTAAAGTAGTTATTTTCAAGCTTGATGTATTGCGGCTTCACGAGGTAGAGGGCTTCACGAACTAGAGCGGCTTCACGAGGTAGGAGGCCTGGAACTATTCTCCCACTCTCCCGGCGAGAACGCCAAAAAGCCTGTTTCTCAGCTCGCTCTAACGTCTGAACTGTTTTCAACACAACTAAAGTTAAATCATGCTTTTTGAAGGGAATTTTGTCCATTTTAAAATTGTAAATATTGGCTGATTCGCTAAACGCATTATTTAGATACAAGCAGAAAACATAAAAAAGTGCGGAATGTTTAGAGTGTTTTCCAATTTTTTCCTTGAAGGTGATATTTTTCGATTTTAGCACATCCCGAAACATATTGAACCGTTTAGAAAAAAACTTTCCGGAATTTTTATCTGGATTGGACTCTTTGAGCTCCGGGTGACGGAACTATTGACATTTCAAATTCTTCCGACTTGTTAGTGAAGAGAAATAAGAATATAAATACAGTTATAATTGAGCATTTGATCATTACGGTAGTTTTCCGTGGTTTCTCTGATCAACACCAGGCGAATGCCGTTGTAGAAACAGACCACTGATCGCGCGCGATCTTTCCATTCCCTTCCTTGTTCTATCCTCCCCCCATACTTACACACAATTACACTCACATGAGCTACACTACCACATAAGCCGAAAGACCAGGCGGGAGGTTAGAACGTGCCCCGCTGGTGGGAGATGCCTGATTGGGGAAAACCCCGCGTACCGACGTGGATGTCGGCGTCGGATATCACCATCGAGCAGGGGAAGAACTCTGCCTCCTCACGAAGAAAACACATGCACTACACTGACGAGACTAACGACCTTAGCAGTAGACGCGCCTGAAATCACCAATCATTTGATCACCACGGTGTCCACCTTCGCAGAAACAACAAAATTATGCCATTTTCTTTACCTTATATTAAGAAAGCGCGTGTGGAATGTGGAGAGTGTGCATGGTCCGTGGAGTCAATCACGCCGCCCGCCGCCCGGTCGCGTCGTCGTCGCGTCGCCTGCCCGCCGGCCCGCCTGCCCGCCCGCACAAGAACCTGTCGCTGCCGCAGCGCGCGGCCCGGCATGCGCAACGCCGCGGCCGCGGCTTCTGGCGGGCAAAAACCGGCTAATGACCGCGCTGCGAATTCTCCAATCCCCCTTTATGAAGTTGTTCGATAAATCTGATTGAGCAATTGCCACCGCGCATGTCTGCATTCCGCACTCGCTCGGTGACGCGTTGCAGACATATCCGGCGACAACAGCGGAAGAGGGACGGCTTTGGCGGAGATTGCCGAAGAAAGATGTAGCAACTCTGGCTGCTACAGGGTCGCCAAAAAATTCTCACATAGGAACGCCTCCGAATAAAAAAAAATATTTCGGGTTATGCGGGTTGTATCTACGTCTGAGAAACCAAGTTACGTAATGCGCGAGGGAAAAAGTGTAGATTTTCCGTCAGAAAAACAGGTTTAGTGGGGCCCTGATACATAAGAAGTGTATTTTTCTTCCCTCTACGATGTAAATCCCTTTTTTGAATACGTGATGTAGTCTGGATAGTATCATGGATTAAACTTAAGTCAGCACCATCTTGAATGTCGTGCAGAATATTGCACAGATACTTGGAGCTACTGAAGATGGGGATAAACTAGTCCCAAAACACGTGTATGCCTGTTTATTCTTTATATTAAGTCTATATTGTAGTATACTCTGTGGTTGTGCCTCCTCGATCCGTAAATAATTATCATTATGGATTTCCATAACATCTCTGTTACCACCTGGGAATTTATTGAAAATGTTCGATTTAAATTGGAAATATGTAAAGCACTTTTGTCTGAAATTAGAGAAGAAAGTAGTCATATTTTAAAAAATAAGATTTTTTAGTTTTGATGGAACCTTCTTATTCAATTAAACAGTTAATGAAAAAAAATTATTATTGGCATCAAACCAAAAGGATTCAATATTACAATTTTGTGTTTAGCACCACACTAAAATTTGTGATTACATCGTAGCAAAGCGATTTACATTAACAGTCCTGTAAGCAATTATGATATTTGGTATTCGTATATTTGGGATTGTCATCTATCGACAACAAACATTTCCAATATAATACAATGGGCAATATTACTTGAACTGTATGTAACAGCCCGTCATATTCTCGCAAATTGCTATTTCACGCGCTACTGTTCGAATTACGCATTCTCATTGGTAGTTCCCACTCCTAGAATTAGAATATTCTCGCCCTTCTTCTCTGCCCGCTTTTGCACTCGAGTGGCTCGCGTGCGGCTCCTGAGATCAGTGAAAGTGCAAAGGACTGTTCAGGCCTGGTCTAGACAGTGGGATAAAACTATGCCAAACAGCAGAAGGGATAATGAATATCCTTTAAAATGATTAAAAAATCGATTAAACTGAATATTTGTTTCTGCTATTTGCTGCCCGCTGTAACTGGTACACCGTGACTTCATACTACTCTTACCAAACTCAGTATGTGTAGGACGAAATCGGTACGCCAAAAAGACCATCCTGTATCAGTCGTTAGGTGCATTGTCGAAGGTCTTGTCGTAATCAAGCTCCAAACCATGCTTAAATTACGATTTCGTTTCCTTACGTCATTTAAGACGACTTTGTTAAGTAGCAAAATTTCCTTGCAACGATAGGAAACTTCAGTAATTTTTTTCTGTTCAATTGTCAACGAATTCTGGAGGTGTATGTACATTTTGTTAGCATTTGACTTAACAATTTGATAACGTTATCAAATTAGTATTAATACTAATAATAATTTATTATTGCAATGCAATTAAATCGCATAGAATATCAAATATTCATTTTAATTCTAAGACTATTTTCAGATTCTGCACCTATTTCTCACTTCGGTCTGTAATCCCATACCGTGGAGGGGGAGGAGTACCAGGAGAGCTAACTCCCCCAAAATGGAAGTGGATGTTTGGAAATGACTCGATTTGAAAATTCCGGCTTAAGGAGTTATGTACGTTTTAGGTTCTGAAGATTTCGAAACGCAGTTTGAAATATCCCCGACGCACCGTTTCAGATATATGCACGATGAAACGCTCGGGAGAGAAGAACACTCGAATACATGAGATAACTTTTTGAAGCTCTGTTCAGAATTGAAAGCCTTGTTTCTAAAATAATGTCGCCGAAAATCTGATCAAATATATTTCCAATAATAACTTATTTGCAATGATTCATTTGGTATAAACATGTGGACGAGTTATCGAAATAAATTACTAATTTGCAATTGTAACTGGTTTGTCTCTTAGTTTATCTGTAATTTACAACGTTATGCCATAGACAGAAACAAAGAATGGTTGTCACAATACGAATTTTTACTTAAAATAGGTACGTTCAATAGAAATATACGATTTTTTACTTAACTACAATTTAAAATTCTTAATTATCTCTCAAGAACATAATGACCAATTCCCAGGTGTTGATGAAGCATACCTTTTGAAGACTGAGGGTTGTGAGGTTTGGAAGTAAGTTTCATGTCGAGACGTCCTGCTTCTTGTTTGTGCTAATGTTCTCTACTGAGGAGCTATTAACAAGTACTGCTAGACCTCTTCTTTTGGTGACTAGCGAAATAATATTCTCCTCACATTCAACCCCGTTATTCATTTATCGCCACTGTACTTGTAGCCTTAACCTTACTTTCCAAATTGACATTTCTACATCTTCTGGGTGCCACCGTTTTTTTATCTGGAAGTAAAGTATCTATGGTGAACTGAATTTGTGTTATAGCATGCATGTTTTATAATTGTTTCTGGTAACGCAACTGCTGTGATAACCTAGATTTCCGATAACATTTGCCTTATTTTGTTTAGAAGTCACCTTAGTAGGAGACCCCCAAAAAAGAGGTTAAGATGTTCTTTGAATTCTGTTCTCCTAATTTTGGGACAGAGCAGGTGATAGGATGCAGTATTGAGTATTTCTTGGGTGGGGTGGTGCGCGCAGGACAGAGAGAGGGAGAGCGGGGGGGGGGCGGTGGCCGGCGCCTGGGTGGTCGCGAGTCGCTGCGGCGGAGGCAGACGCCGGGTGATGCATCGCCGCGCTGATACAATAAAGTGTGGCTGTCGCGCTGCGCCTTATGACAATGGACGGCGCGACCGCGGCCCGCAAGTTACGCGCGTCCCGCCCGGCCCCTCCGCCCTCCGCCCACCGCCCGCCCTTTTCCGCCTCTTCGCCCTCGCCACGAGTTTCGATCGCAATTAGAACCGGCGTAATTACCGGCCTGTGTCGCGAGATGCCTTCGGCGCCTCGTTATTTATGGGCCGGGCGCTCCCCGCCCCCGCCCCCTCCCCCTTCCCCTCCGCCGGGCCGTCGCTCGTGCGTCCACACCCGCGGGCGCCGCGCTATTTATCGGCTGCTTCGTCTGGTTGCTTTTGTTGGGCGGCGCGGCGGGGAGCAGCGCGGGGCGGATCTGGGCGGAGCGGAGCGAGGCGGCGCAGGGCGGAGTGAGGCGGCGCGGGGCGGAGTGAGGCGGCGCGGGGCGGAGTGAGGCGGCGCGGGGCGGAGTGAGGTGGCGCGGGGTGGAGCGAGGTGGCGCGGGGCGGAGTGACGCGGCGCGGGGCGGAGTGAGGCGGCGCGGGGCGGATGAGGCGGCGCGGGGCGGAGTGAGGTGGCGCGGGGCGGAGTGAGGCGGCGCGGGGCGGAGTGAGGTGGCGCGGGGCGGAGAGGCGGGCGGGGAGCAGCGCGGGGCGGATCTGGGCGGAGCGGAGCGAGGCGGCGCAGGGCGGAGTGAGGCGGCGCGGGGCGGAGTGAGGCGGCGCGGGGCGGAGTGAGGCGGCGCGGGGCGGAGTGAGGTGGCGCGGGGTGGAGCGAGGTGGCGCGGGGCGGAGTGACGCGGCGCGGGGCGGAGTGAGGCGGCGCGGGGCGGATGAGGCGGCGCGGGGCGGAGTGAGGTGGCGCGGGGCGGAGTGAGGCGGCGCGGGGCGGAGTGAGGTGGCGCGGGGCGGAGTGAGGTTGCGCGGGGCGGGGTGCCGCGGGACGACGGCGGGGTGGAGTGAGGTAGCGCGGAGCGGGGAGGAGCGTAGCGGGGAACCGCGGGGCGAGGAGGCGTGGAGCGGGGAGCCGAGGGGCGGGGGCGCAGGGTGGCGCGGGGCGAGGCGGGGCGCGCTCCGAGAGTCGTGAGGTGCTGCGGAAGAGACTCGAATGGGCGGCGGCGGCCTTGGAGAGCGCGTGGGTTTGTCCAGGTTCACATATCGTGCTCTACTCGACCGAAGGCGTTACTCGCCCAAACATTAGCATTGATACTGATATTAAAGGGTGGACTGGAGAACTTTATGGCGCCCAGTGAACTTCTAGAAGGGAAGCCCACAATTTGTTTTAGAAAAAAATAATTGTAGTAAGTATACATCGCGTCACCACAAAAAGGGAAGGCGAAAATAGGTTTCGATCATATTCAGGTAATGTTGCACAACGTTATTTCTCTCTTCGTCATTTTCCACTCGTTTCTCCATTCATCTACATCATTGTTTATGAACAGGCGTTCGTCCCGCGGAGGAAGCCGAAGCGATTGGAGATGGGCGCAGGCAGCGGATCTCGATCCCGGGTCCCCCGCGGGCTCACACGCGCGCATTGAAAAGCGCGAGGGGCGGGGGAGGGAGGGAGGGGCGGGACGGGGCGTGGGTGGAGGAGGAGGCGCGCCCGCGGGCGATGGGGGGCGGCGCGGCGCGGCGCGGCGCGGCGCGCGGACAGCTGTTTGGATAAGGCGGTGAGGAATGGGCGCGGAGCGAGCCCACCCGCCGTGCCGCGCCCCGCCCCCTCCCGCCCGCGGGGGAGCCGGCCCCGCCGCTCCTCCGCGCGCTGCACACCGAAAAATGAAAGATAGTGATTACTCGCTTGTTAGCTTTTTAAAGGGCGAGCTGATATAATAGGGATACTCACTGCCACGACGGCTCGCCGGCCGCCGTTTGTCATGGGGCGGAGGCGGAGGCGGCGGCGGCGGCGGCGGCGGCTCCGCGCGCCGAGGGGCGTGGCCGGCGGGGTCAGGTCGCAGCGGCCGAGGGCCAGGATGCTCCATTTCCAAGGAAACGTCTAGGTTCAGTTCAACCGCTGTCTGAAGGACAATTCTAGCGGTCGGCTGCTCTCATCACTAGATTTCCGTGGTTTCTCTGATCAACATCACACGAATGCCGGAGCAGTACCTTAACAAACGGGTCATGGACCGCACGCTATATTTCCATCCTCTTGCGTGTCCTATCCTCGCCTCTAAAAGGTGAATAGAGTTAAGTTTTGACTAAATTAGTCGGTTTGCGAACCGAGAGGGAAAGACTATTTTTTAACTTAAAGAACTTTCGTGTATGTTGAGCAAGGTAGCAGGATAGATAGGGGACATTGTGAAGCGTGAAATGTGGAGAACATTCTTTTGATTTGCATTGCAAGCTATTGGTGAGTTGCCAGTGGTGATGAGCGGTTGCGGCGCGTGAGACCTGCGGTGAGCGATGCTCACCGCCACCTTCACCCGTGTCCGGGCTGTTCGCACATGCGCTCGCCCGCTCCCCCCACTTAACCTCTGACCCCCACCTCACACAGCGCAGCTGTACATCACGGCCCCGCCGCTCGCCGCATCGACCCTTCCCTCTGCCTGCGCCCCTGCGTCCTCCACCTCCTTTTCTCCACCGCTTTCTCCGGCCCGTCTGCCTCCATCGCCAGCTTGCTTTCTCTTTCTCTTGGCGGTCTTTCAGCCCTCACGGCGGAAATAACTCTTATGCTCCGCACTTTGACTCCTTCAGATCCATCTCGCTCTAATTTCCTTCACTCTCCTCCCTTGTCAGAGCCTTCTGTTTCCTATCTTATAGGGCTTCTTCTTTTGTTCTTTTCGTAAACTCCGTTTTCCATCCTCCCAATCCTTTCGTGACCTTCCTTTCAAGACCACCTTGTCTACACTATCGTTCCCTCATCTCTTTCTACCAGTTCTGATGCCGGAGATTAAAATCTAGTTGCCCTTCCTCCAACGAGAAATTTGCCTGCTGATCGTTCATTTTGTCTTGCAGAACCCATCAGTCTTTTCGTAAGGCTTGAGTTGCTCTGGGCGACCAGGTTTTTGACGAGTCGTGCTATTTTTATCTCACAATCACTTTCAATTTTGAGTCATTCGTAGAACTAGTGGCCTGCATAGGCAAACAATGCTGCTGTAGAAAACCACACAAAATGGTTTACCAAAAACTATAACGCGCACTGCTCACGAACAACAAATAAAAAACTTTCTGTACAATACTGCCAAAAATTCAATATATTAACAGAAACTGCCTTCACTGCCATAACATAATATAGTATGCAAGGACAAACACAACAACAATTCTTTTGGTATCAAGAATATCGAAAAAGATGTTCCTCGATGCAACATGTGAACAGAAAATAGTAAATGGAGAACGGTCTCTTCCTCGGAGCCTTGCTATCGCATGACGCAGCTCTGTCGTAAGCTGTGATGCACGGAGTATAAAAATTCAGTCGGAACGCGCAGCATGTGAATAAACAGAATGATCATAGGAGCCTCTCACATGACCTGAGTTTGCATAAATATCTTAAAGAAATTGTAAAGGTCTTTTAAAAATCCAAACCGAAAAAAAAAACTTCCATTTGGCTCCGGTTCTTGCAAGATATTTGTTCCGTGAAATGTTTCGGTTTCTCTCCCACAGACAACTTTAGTACACAACGAATAATTAGAACTTCGTCATGTTGTACCCTGGATAATTTCATCTTGAGAAAATATTCCTTACGAAAACATATTCGATTATGAAACGAACATTCTCATTTTATTTTTTATGAGGGTTGGAAGAATATGATTTGTGTATTAAAATTCAAAACGGTTCTTATCGCATGTAATCAGTTCTTTAGCCAGTTTTGTTTGGTGCACTCGGAGTAAACATGTCTGCACATCTTTCCAGTTTCCTTCATAACTCCGCATTCCTAAGGAGGTATATTTTAAAATTACGCGGAGACTTCAACGCGAAGTTCGGACAGAAACACCAGGTTTCCCCGACGTTTAGGTGCGTCGCGTTGAAATATTCGTGAGGGACGGAGAGAGCCGGCGTGAAACAGTCCTCGCGGTGGCGCTAAAACAGGCACAAACGTCCTCCAGCGAAGTGGCTTTTGGGACGGCACACACACGTTCTACAACTCCGAGGCACGTTTTCTTAGCCGCTGTCGTAGGTCTCTCCACATTGCAGCAAAATGGCTCTGTGCCGTTGGAGACGGTAAATTGCGAAAAATCAACCGCCATGATTTTATTTTATACTACGTCTGTACCTTAGCTTTTTAGATTCACAAATGCTGATTATTAAATGTTTCATTTGTTTGAATCGGACGATCTAATTTGAAAAATTAAACCTTTTTACTAATGAATCTAGAAGCTGTAGCTCTTACGAAACATTTCAGTAACGTCGGTTTAAATCCTGATGGTAGAGCAGAAGGAAGAAATGTTTCGGAAAAGCCACAACCAACGTCGGTTTATATTGATGGGCACTACAATTCACAGCCATTACCAATCAGTGTTTGTATTATGGTTATTGTTCTAGCAATTTTTGTGTGTGTATCTGATTTGGTCAGTTAACAGAGAGTTTATAGTATGAACTTATTAACATGATTTTAAATATTTTCTAAAAGAACCATACTCAGTCGTGCCGTTTATCATTGTAACCGTTAACAATGACTTTCCTCTTAAAATGAAAACACATGGCATTGGGCAATTTTGAATGTAATGAATTGCGTGACTGATAATGATGAGATCTACAGGTCAAATGGAGTTGTGGGCGTCTTCCATCGATTTTCATTTTGGGAAAACCGTAAGCAAAATAATATAGAAAGATATAATTGCATCAGTGGTCTTCTCACAAGAATATTTAGAAATAAAGTGGATAAAAATACTTAGCTGAAATTTTATTAAACAATATCAGTTCCCATTCATCTGCGTGGTTGTGGGAGATAATAGAAGGCGAAAAATGCATCATGTGTGTCGTGGGTAGCATGATATTCCATATTGGACAATAAGTAAAAAAAAAAATTGAGAAATGATCTAACAATGCATATGTTATCATTTGGAAAGTAGTAGCATATAGGTATAATGTAGAGTATACTCGTAAACAGAATGTGTGTCGTCTGAGTTCCTTGAGCTACATATAATTTCACTACACGAGAGAAGAAGATATATTACTTCATCGCCTTTTGCTCCATTTTTAGGTGATAAAGAACAAGAAAAATAAATTAGCTTAATATTTTCAATTGTTGAGAAGATATTTGAGTAGTAGGTCTTTGGTGTTGCATACTATGTTTGCACAGAAGACGTAGATTTTACGTATTGCTATCATGTTAGTCACTTGAACTGGTCGTTGTATGCATATTAAAAATTTCCCAACAAGAAAGGTTATTCACATCCGTTGCATGAGTGTTTTGCAGTGTAGTAATTGCATATTCCACAAGGAAAATAAAATGGAAAAGCAGTGTCGTCAGAAGAGAAAAATTACGAAGACAACATGCAAGACAATATAATTAAAAAATCAGCATATTTTACCCATCTCACATAAGGGACGTAACGAGCAATGTTTGTTTCAGTGGTATTTTACAGGATTTTGATTTATATGCAACAATTCGTGCGTACTGTGACATTTTGGTATTTTGTTCACGGGTGAAATTTAAAAGAAATAAGCCAAACTGATTAACACGCATGTTTTGGTTTTCCGTAAAGTAGGGCTAGTTGACAATCACTTGTAAGGATGACTGAAATCTCGTTGTTCTGCCTCTCTCCTCGTGTAGAGGGCCCGGCGCGGTCGTGACTCCGGACGGGTCGTGGCTGCGCGCTGGCCACTTAGCGTCCGCGAATCGAGCGAAGGCTCAGCTGGGATCGGCTCTTCGCCCTCCGCTGAGGGGCTCCTCTGCGCCGAGATCAAGTACCTGATAATGTTATTGTCGGCGGGCCACGTCCGCCGAGAGGTTTTATTCTAAACATATACTTGTCATGTTCGCCGTCTGGAGAGTGACGTCCCGCCGGAGCTTTTATTTACATAGAATAATGGATAAATCAAGCGAGAGCGGAGCGGAGCGCGGGCCGGCCAGCGCGGAGGGGCGGGGGGGGGTGCAGGGGGAGCGGAGGCCAGGCGGGTTGTTAGACACGAAGAAACAAACACAGGCGCCGGCCTGTCGAGGTATTTCCGCTTCCTTCCCAGCCCTTAAGAACCTGTCAGTCGGCTGCGAGGAGCCGGCGGGCACGCAAACCCTGCCGAAAGCCTCAACGAGACTGAATTCACATTAGAGGCCGGCTTTCATAATCCGAATACGGCTAGGAGCAAGAAACTACCACAACGTTCCGTCGGCAATTGCTTCACGGATTAATTTTTTTTTCTTACATCCCCAAACCAAGAAAGTGTATTTTGACTAAACTACGAACCAATGAAACATAATTCTACGAAAAGAAAGAAAGGAGAGAAAGCAACATTTTTCGCTCTCAGGGTCGCACAAAAGGTGTTTTTCCGAGAAAAATTCGATTGATTATTTGATTAGTGATTTCGAGCGCGTCAACTGCTAAGGTCGTTGGCCCGATAAGAGAAGTGCATATTTTAATCGCCAGAGGTGGCGGTTATCTTCCTTTCTGTATGGCGAGATCTAAGGCCGACCTACCCGTCGGATTGCGAGGTTTTCTCCAACCAGGTATCTCCCAAGCGGGGCACCGCCCCAGGCGAGACGACCTCTAAGCTCTCGGCTAGTCTCACTTTATGTTTCGTGTGCATGTAAGTGTATTTGTATGTAAGGGGTGAGGATAGGACAAGGCAGGAGAAGGAAAGATCGCACGCAGTCAGTTTCCCATATGTTATACCGCTTCGGTTTATCGCACATTTTACCCCTAGATTTTTCCTCCAGATAACTGCTGATTTCGACCCAAGTACGCAGATAGTGCCGAAAATCCTGCCACCATCGGGACTCGAACCCTAGGATCTCCCGGTCAGAGGTACTACATAAAAAAATCGGAACTTTTTCGTGGAGCATTCCATGACTTTCTCTACGCGACGACGTATGCGGCAATGTAATAAAATGCACGTTGATAGTGTTGATGCTGAAATGCACCCTTCGGCAGCGAGTAGAGGCGCTCGCGTCCAGCGGAGCTCGTCGGCGCTGGGGAAGAGAGAAAGAGAGAGAGCGTGCTTCCTCTTGCGCCTGATACAAATTCGCGCCGCCGCCGCCGCCGCCGCCGCGGGCTCCGAGGGGTGCTGGGCGGCGGGTGGCGTGGGGCGGGCGGAAAAGCAGAGGGGGAGGCGCGGAGGAAAGGCGCAATTATCAACTGAGTAGAGGGCGTGGCCCGGATGAGCTTTTGATTGACGTCCGAATTAAACATACCTGCTGTAAGCGGGGACTCCTTTGGAAAAGCGAGGAAAAAGAAGAGGGGCCCCTGTAAATTGATATATGAGAGATATGCAAAGGAGCAGCATATGGCGTCAACGTGCTCAGCATTGCCGAAGGAAGCGAAGCGTCGTGACTGCTTGAGTACTTTCATGTTATAAACTGTTTGGTATTTACTGAATCGAAACGTAATGTACCATTTGATGTTATTTTTTGTCTACTAACATTTTCTATCTGTTATGCATCGTTATTCGTTTGACTGCTATTGCCAAAGAATTGTTGATGAAACCTTCAGATCCACTTACCTAAAGATAAAACGATTTAAATATTTTTCGTTTTGTTGAAACTACCTTCTAAAGCCGAGTGTGTTTGTCTTCCCAGAATTAATACATTTTTTAAAGTCAAAACTGGAAATGTGTTTAAGAAAGTGATTATAACGACTGCCTTTGAATCATTTTCGGAAGTAGATCATTAAATTTTGTAACGATGTTATCTCTGATGAAAAATTGTGTGTGGCTTGTCGTATCATGCCTTGTGCTGAGAACTTGATTGCCCTGTTCGTTTTGTTGGTTTTATTGTTCATTGAACGTACAACATATAACGGTCACATTTGTTTAGAGAGTAAAATATTTAAGTACCTTTTTCGCTGCTAGTTCTTATATAAAGTCACAGAATTCTCTATAATCATGTACTTGCCTTTTTAGTGTGATTGGAAACTACAATAATAGGCGTTTTCAACATTGTTTTGAAGCTTCTACTGAACTGAGATTGTTAATATTACTTTGAGTGAAAGATAATGATAAACATTACGAAATAAAAATGGAAATATCAATGTAAGTTGATGTGGCTGCTGATTGATTCGAAAATTAATCTACAAGAGGGATAGAAAGGAGCATAGACTCGGTCCACCAGTCTTTTTCATACCTCTTGGAAGTAACAATGTCATGGTTTATGTATTTGTAAAATTCTAAATTCAGAAACGTAGGGTTCTTGGGGAAATACCTGAAAGAGAGAGGTCCCCAAGATCCGTTATCACGGGAAGTAATCTATTGTCAGTTTCCAGAATGTAGAATGTACTTCATTTGCGATCTTTGCAATGAAAACTACACAGCATTAGTGACGAAAGTAACTAGAATTGTTTCTTTTAGAAAATTTCTGTAGCTACTACGGACTTGAGAGAGATATGTTGCTTTCATTCGTAAAATTTGGCTTGATAATCCATGATTTGTGGCAACTTGCATTTTAACTGCAGAAATGAGAAACGGAATTTTCGATTGTGAGTGGGAAAAAGCTAGTTGGCATTGTCGTTTAGGGGCAATGAAAGACGTTTTATCCATGGCGTCCGGGAAGTGGAAATGCGACTTCGCCAACAAAAAAAAGATGAATACATCACCACAAAACCGCATGCACAGTCGAATCCTGCAAAAAGTCTCTCTTATCTGCATCAATACTCGTATGGAAAACAAATGCGCATTTTTATGAACATCGTAGAAAGGCAGCACAACTGTGTGCTCTCTTCAAAGCGTATACGAAGTAACCGGTATGGAAAGCTATGAGTGAGTCTTGGAATGCCATACTACTTACGTAGGGATGACCATTTACACAAAATAAAATGCAGAAAACAAAGAATAGATAAAGGGAAATACTGCTTTGTGAACTGACTGGAAAAGTTTTACTGCAGACGTGCTGGTGACTCTTCCCAGAACCACGCGAGTTATGCGTTCGAGATTTCTTAAAAGATTGATTTCTTTTCATTTTGGACATCGATGGTAATTTTCGAAAGCATGACACGATTGATTGATTGATTGTTGGTTATTCCGGGCGCATCAATTACTATGGTCATTAGTCCCGTAAGTGTGGGGCATGTATTTGCCCGGGAGGTGGCGGTGGACTTCCCCCGCTGGATGCCAAGATCCGGCGCCGACCTATCATCGGCTAGCGGGGTTTTCCTCAACCAGGTATCTCCCACCAGCGAGGAACCACCCCAGCCGGGACATTCTCTAAGCTCCCGACACGTGTGGTAGTGTAGTGCATGTTAGTGTAAGTGTGTGTGTATGGGGCGAGGATAGGACAAGGAAGTGGTAGGAAAGAGCGCGCGCGGTGCGTGTCCCGTTTGTTAGGGTACTGCTCCGGCATTCGCCTGGTGTTGATCGGAGAAACCACAGAAAACTAGCGATCAGAGCAGCCGGCCGCTAGAATTCTCCTCCAGACAGCGACTGAATTCGACGTAGCTCATAAGCTAGTGTCGAAAATCTTGCCAGTGTCGGGAGTGGAATCAGTTGGATCTTATGGTCAGTGTGACATCGGTTGATGCCCTGAGCCATCTCTCCCGGTGCATCGACATGGACGTGGCGTGGCCATCCGGGGCGTGTGTGTGTTGGCCGGCTGCGGGTGCCGGGAGCGCCGGCGTGGAGTCGCGCCGTCATTTCCGGGCGCGGCGACGCTGGGCTGCCGAGCGGGCGGGTGGGTGGGGCTGATGCCCGTGACTGGGCGTGCCCCGTCATCTGCACCGCGTGCTCTAATTCATTCGCGCTCGTTTTGGCGGTGCGCACCTGTCGCCGCGCCCATTAGAGCGAAGGGCTGAACCCATTCAGCGCGACGCCGTGCGTAGGCCATGGAGGGGGGGGGGGGAAGAAAGGGCACGCGGCGAGGTGGACTTCCCCTGGCTGAGGGTGGGAAGGCGGTTCGGAGTGGGCGAGTGGACGTAGGGCGAACGCTCTGTAAGAAGCAAGTCGGCCTGAATAGAGAAGGTAGTTGCATATTCCTTTGCTTCGCCGATTACGTATACATACTCAAACAGATTCACTCGCGCTTACAGGGTGCGAAGCGATGCGACGCGACGCGAACTGGTAGGAATAGTTGAAAAAAATGGCGCTGTCGAAAGCACGAGAGTCATGTATGTATGAAAATATGAAAGGTATGTATTAAAATGGAAAGTATTAAATCTTAAGCGAAGAGAGTAGATGAATGCAGTGTGTTCACGGAGATAGCACAGGAAATGTCACTGTCTATTTCCCACACTTCGCGATAATGAAAAGGTGATATGAAAATGATAATGAGCATCTTTTCAGGTGATATGAACAGAAGTAGGTTATAAAATGTATGAGTTAAGAGTTTATAACCTGTGTCTACTGCTTGAAGAATCCATTCTCTGGACAGTTGCTTCCCACGTCTTGGTAATAACTCCTCTGTTCAGATAGTGTTTGTGCTGTCTCTGCCAAAATGGCGGCCTCGAAAACACTTCGTGAATTAACAATTCTCCATCCACGCTGGCGGATTTAGACCGCGGGCAATTCGCGCGTGAAAATCAAACTCAACTGTTCCAAATCGCGCTGCGCCGCTTGGTATGTGCTCGTGCTCATAGCTTTACATGAGATTGTTCTTGTCGCGTCGTATCTTGTGCGTTACTACTCATATTCAGTTCTCAGGAGAGTTCGAAATGTGCTGAATTACATGTGTTGGGAAACACCAATCTATCCATAATAAATATTCATGTTCTTAAATTCTCCATTACACATAATTCTCCATTCTCCTAATTGTTATCATTGCTCTTGAACTCTTGAACGCTGCCCGACGGGGCTTTCGGGTGGGATGATCTTAAATAGAGGTGGTTTCGCTACTCTCTGTACCCAGCAACTCTAGACCTGAAGAATACCGCACCAAAAACTGGTACTAGCGAAAAGTTTTAGGAAGACGGAGCATGCAATAAAGTTTTGAGGTGATTGCTGTTGGATGAGAGGATGAGTCTGACCTATGGTTTAGGAGACAATATTCTTTTTCTCTAATTCCAGGGATGGTAATTGAGGAACACTGCTATGCTGAACTTCTAGACAGGGTGTCTGTGAATAAATACATAGACCGGTTCAGGGATCACCTTATCCGTCAGCACCCAAGAATGTTAAGGTTGATCTGCTTCCAACATTGTTCTTCAGCAGAGCACGAAAAATAAGTTATTTATTCCATGAGCTGCTTAACTGATTGCTCATTGGAAACACCGGGCCCTCCACGGAGTGTATACTCTGCATACCCACATTGCCTTTTGCCTTTTTGGAACTGTGCAGGGGATTGCAATGCAAATTGCAGAACATGAAATGGAATATTTCAGAAATGTTTAGTATTCATTTTTGGTTCATACATTTCTAAGCATTGATGTCTTCTTTCTTTTGTAATAATTCCTATATTTTCAGCCAGCTAAAATGCTCTTAGATTACAAATTAAGTGATGTAATCTGAAGTTTTCCTTGTGTTGGGTATCTACTTCAGTTAAAAATTTCAGTAATTTATAATTTTTTTGTTTCATTTTAATGTAATTTTTGCCGGTGTTTTCCTTCTCGCTATTAGAATAAACGAGAACATAACACTCTGGGATATCGCGCTCTTGTGGGGAGTATTTGTGGGAAGCGAGAAAAGTAATTTAAAACTGAAATGCAAGTACGTTTCTTGTGAATTATCTTATGTGCTAAACGTGCTGTATGGTTTCATGAAAGAACACTAAATATATGGAAATATTACAGGAGATTCAAAAATAATGCCTGTAGTAGCTCCATTCATGTACATTGTGTTGAAGTATCTTTAGCCGTTCGCAAATCGACGAAGGGACTAAAGATAGATGGCACATCTTTACTGTTTTATTGAGCGTTAACTATCATATTCGAAAAATAAATATCTAATAAAACAAAAATTTCCGGAAAAAAATAATATCATCCTACATCATGTTTATATTTACTCTTCGGGGTTAACCAATGTAAACAGCCTTCTCATGTATCACAGTGCCGAAACTAAGGGACCTATGTGAGCAAAGTGTATAGAAAAAAATAGGTAAACGTGTAATGATCGATACAATGTCTCACATCAATTGTGCCCGATATTGGATCGATTCTTGACTTCCAAATTCTAAAAAAATATCGAATGTCTTCAGGTTTGTATTTAGCGTTTACAATTAAACTTGTTTACATTTACCCCAATTGAGTTTACATTAATTTGTTCATTACAACATAAAATTCAGAAATGCCTTTATGGCCGGCTCCGCAAACAGCTCTTTGAAGTAATCCTCTGTTAGCGAAATAGAAGTAGCGTTTGGCGCAGGGGGTCAGGTTCGCTTTCTGTCGCTGCGGAGTGGAAGCCCAGCGGAAGAGCGCGCCCGGTCCTGGCCTCGGGGCAGGGCGATTGGCCCAGGTGGCGATTGGCGGCCGGCGCTATCTCGCCATCGATACCACATGCCTGCGATTAATCTTCTCCCTTCGACGCGGCTGCCACCGCCGTCGCCGTCTCCCTCCCTCCTGCCGCCGTCCTTGCGCGCGCCACTGCCGTTCCCTCTGTACGGCCCCTATACTGCCACCGCTGCCACCGCCCTCGCCCTCGCCCTCGCCCTCGCCCTCGCCCTCGCCCTCGCCCTCGCCCTCGCCCTCGCCCTCGCCCTCGCCCTCGCCCTCGCCCTCGCCCTCGCCCTCGCCCTCGCCCTCGCCCTCGCCCTCGTCCTCGTCCTCGTCCTCGCCTCGTCCTCGTCCTCGTCCTCGTCCTCGTCCTCGCCCTCGCCCTCGCCCTCGCCCTCGCCCTCGCCCTCGCCCTCGCCCTCGCCCTCGCCCTCGCCCTCGCCCTCGCCCTCGCCCTCGCCCTCGCCCTCGCCCTCGCCCTCGCCCTCGCCCTCGCCCTTCGCCCTCGCCCTCGCCCTCGCCCTCGCCCTCGCCCTCGCCCTCGCCCTCGCCCTCGCCCTCGCCCTCGCGCCCTACGCCCTACGCCCTACGCCCTACACCCTGCGCCCTACGCCCTACGCCCCCCCACTCGCCGTTGCCACCGCCCCAGCCGCACCGCCGCCGCCGGTGGAAAATAGGTTCATTATCATCTCAGTACATGCGGACGCTGTCCACCCAGTGTTCATTTCTAGCATTCGGTACGATTACAGTTTTTATTCTGGTAGGCCGTTGCTCTTTCACGTTGTTTGTCTTGCCTCTATCTCTGCCCGACGGGTTGTGTAGATAAAAAATTATAATTTAGTTGGCATAACTGTTTTGAAAAAGTTAATATTAGTCTGACTGGATATTCGGCTTGGGTGGTTCATTAATTGTGGTTCGAAACGTGGCATTAACAGCAGGTGGATTAGGTAGCGGTCTATGCCATGTTTACTGCATGAAGCTAAATTGCTACGCAGCTTGAACATGGCTTTCGGAACCGTCTGCGGGTAATATACGAGTAGCACACTCGTGCGCCGCGTCGTTGTTAATAGGTGTAGTAAACCGTCTCTGAATTATAAGTGTGGCAAGAGAAGTGTTACGGGTATTTATATTTGTTTGAGGTACATTTTAAAAACTTCACTTACTCTTAAGTGATTTTACTGTAAACATAAAGCACAAGAAATCGACCATTTAGTTTTATGAGATATACCATTTTAAGTCTGTCCCGATTTTTTCTTCTAAAACTTTGTTTATGTTTTAACATCAAACAACTAAATTAACCTAATTTAATTTTGTTTCGAAAATGCGTTCCACCCCTCAATTTTTCGAAAGGAAATATCATAACACATTTACTACCTGGAAAATGAATGTAATTTTTGTGCCAAGTTACCCGTACGATATCGTAGGTTGCAGAAATCATAGACAAGATACCTTTGGTGAATATACCGTTTAATGACTTTATATACATAATGTGAGCCGTGCCATTTACTGCCAGTTTGTTCGCTCCCCATTAGTATCTGCCAACACTACTCGACCTACGAGTACTGTTCGACATGAATCCGATGCTCATAACCCGCAAGTTTGCATTCTCTCACGCACCTAGGTGTCCTCAGGACAGCGTCCTGGCATAGGTTTCTGAAATAAAGCACTCCTGGTTGCGGGTATATTTGAAAAGGTGTATGAACGCATGCAAAGTGAATGCGTGTTCGCCGTCATGAAACCATTCCCGCTCTTTACGGGCACCTATGGCCAATCCTGCAACAAAAAGAATAAACAGGTCAAGCTGACTCTAGCCAGATGACGCGCGCATTGCGTGTGCAGAAATACAAAGTTTGTTTTATGTCTCGTTCCATTGTTTGTTTCCTTATTCCAGCAGGTGCATGGATCGCATATACTTCGCCCGTATGGCTAGTTCGTATGAAGCGAGCTCAGAAATTAGAGTATTTTCCGAGTCAGCTGCTTTATGAAAACATTTTGATGAAATATCTCTAATGTGATCAGTGAGCTGTGGCGTTGATAAATCGCAGAGTATTTCCGCTATGGGAATGTACCTTGGCGTGCAAAGCGCTGGCCTGAGACATGCATTTTAAACTCTACCCGTTTGGTTACTACGGACATTCTCCTATGTAGGTGCTCGCTGTGACGAATGTTGCCTCCCCAACCATCGCAACGACCACGTCTTGCGACACATATCGTGGCATAGTGGCATCTACCCCCTCGTCCTGCGACGTTTGGGTTTGGCACCCACCCTCTTTCCTATTGCGAGCATATTCCACAATCTGTGGTGGCCATATTGGCCCGCTGTTCACGGCGTTGTCGCGTGCTGAGTCGAGGACGCTAGCGTTTCGGCAGTGTAACGGTTAGCGTATCACACTGTTTTATCCAAGTTCACGGGTTCAAACCCGATCGAAGCCATGGATTTATAAGGGCGAAAAAATCCTTCGCACGCATTCCTTTCGAGAGGAAGTAAAGTGGGCTGTCTCATGCTGTAGATTTACGGCGTGTAAAATATCCTCAAGCCTCTGAGCTAAATTCAAATCGCCTGTTTCGTTGCCCGAGTGATATCTTTTGCTGCTGTATGGCGAAACAAGCGAAGCTAAATTTTGCATTTACAGGCGGAAATAACAGGCTCGATGGTCTTAAGTCTCGCCACTACATTAATATATTGCATGTATATCAGTTCTGAAGTGGTATTAGTTGGGCAGTTTTAGGGAGATCGTTTCTTGGCTGAGTTGAATTTGTACTTATCTCACAGTTCATTTTATTAAAAATGTAACAAATAGAATTCAAAATGTGTGATCGATTAAATAAATTAACCCGTTACTGAACCCTCGAAAGTTCGTAGACTACTTCGTGGACATTTTTAAAAATAAAACAATTACTGTGTAAATAATTGTGTGTGTATTAAAAGAGCTTACCGTGGACTATAGCTGAGAGTTTTTTTCTGCCAAAATAATACTTTTTGGTAAAATATACGTGTCGTCGAAATAAGGGCTATACAGCGTGATACACGATGTGTTACTACCACCGATGTGAGTGTAAACAATAGTACAGTCTTGTTTTCGATTACGCAATTTATTGAAAAATGAATTAGGCATGAAAAATTCTCAGTTCACGTTCAAGGTAAGTTCTTTCAATACACATGTAAACGATTATATATGAGGAAACGATCGTGTCATCGAATCGCTGTCAAAATTTGTTCATTTCAGTTTTTACATTTTAATTATGATATGGGACACTGAACAAAATCGATGGAAAATGGGGCGATACTGAAATTTGCCTTAGCCGTACCCCGAGGATCAACGTCGAACAGTTTGAATTCCAAAGACAGTTTTTCTTTAAAAGATAATTGTGTGATAAAATTTGCAATTGTTGTCCATGGCGAGATCCCTTATTAGGAATACTAAACAGTCTATGAATTTCTTATAATATTATTACACATCTTATTGTGTAATCCATATATTATGCTAGTAATATATAGTTATAAATGATGGTTTTATGGTATACAAATAATTGACTTCCTCGGTCAAGAATCGAGTCTAGATCTTCCGGTACATGCGCAGTTGCCCTAAGAATTTCAGGTATTGGAATTGGAAAACGTATTCCCAAGAAAATGTTGAACTTACATCGGTTTCTTTTTCATTAGCGTATAACTTTTGCGCTAACAAAATATTATATGAAATGGGTTTACGGGTCCCACAAACCTCTTGAAAACATTTTTCGGTTTTTTGTTCTACTTTTCAAATACTATGTTGTTAATACTGTTTATGGTATTTTTAACGAAGGATTGGCTTAGGTAGTTCCCGTAAGAACGTGATAATAAATAGCTTCACATATTTCATCAAAAATGTGCATATATGTGGTCAGAAACAGACCAATTTAAGGTTTAAAACCGATAGATGTCGGCAACTTTAATTTAATAAATTCAAGCGGGTTGCGATGAATTTTTCAGAATAAGACAATAAAGGTAAAAATTCTTTCTTAAAGATTAATTAAAACAAAAAGTTAAACCATTTTGGAAATATGTGCAAATAAAAAAAGATACGTTTTGCCTTTTTTAACCAACAACGAAAGTTTGGACGCAAATAAAAATATAATAAGAATTAGAACCACAATATTATACGCCTTTAACTAACACGTGTTACTATTTCACATTAATGTAGCCTTTGTTAATTCGAGTATTATTCCCTTAACAGCTGGTACTGCCTTCTGGTAGGTCTTTGCTTTCCCTTGTATATCTATCCCAGGCTCATACACGATGTTTAATATGTGTTAGCACAAGAGTGTTACATTGTTCCGTGTTATCAATATACTCCGTACCATGTCCAACATTTATTTATGCAGAATTGTAATTGTATTGTCCCGAGATCCAATCATTCATTACCATTTATCAATGTATCCAAAACATATGAATAACATTGTACTCTCTTTTGTTGCAGGTGAGTCTATGACTAGTAGTTCTAGTGGTGAATCTGTTTGGAGATTGCATATGCTTTATGGAAATGGTGAGTGTAGTATAAGTCTCGAGTGTTCGTGTTTGTTCTCTGTTCATGAAATGAAGAATGGACAAAGCTTGATGATGATCTCTAGGCATCTAGTTCTAAATGCAGTTGCAATGGAGACCTTTTGAAGTTAATTGTCGTAGAGGTTGTAAACCTATGCCATACAAGCACATTTTATGTATTCCCATACAAGTGATGTTGCTAAAAAAGCACATACTTTCTCGTATTATAAGTAACGGTAACATAATATTGAAATAGTTAAATTTGCAAACATTTCTGTAACTCGCAAAATAATTTACCCGGGCTGTAATTTGAGCGCATAGTCTTCACGATCGAATGCTCTTACTGATTAATTGACTTCGAGGGATCATTACCTCATCATTGTCCCTGTAAGTTTGTTGATTGGGAGAATCTATGGTTCCGGTCCTGATGGTAGAAAACTTTCGACAGAAGCTAGATAGCTAGATCGTACTCAGCCACTATCTGTAAAGTAAGTCATGTAAGGTTACCGCTATAGGGACTCTTCATAAAGGAATTCGTTTCTAAGAGTTTATTCTTAAATTATTTTCTGTCACGTATTGAAGTTTCTCAGTTCACTTTTTTTGTTTCGAGTGGACTTCCAGAATATTAACTTTTAATGTGGAAACACTTAAATAATGTAACGAAAAATAGAGAAGTTTGTTTTCGCGTAAAGGCGGCTCCACACATTCGTTATTCGGCGAGCGCTCACCGAATCCCGAGTATTGTGGAGGAGTTGGTTGCTTTTTGCTTGTTCAGGAAAAGTTTTTCTGACATATCGTATGATCTTAATTTTATGCGTTTTACTTTATTTTAAAAGTTGGTTAATAAGATATTGAACACCTAGAATGTTTCTAAAACGCATAAAAAAGAACCTTCCGTGGAGTGCGTTATTTGGGAAAGTTTCATTTCTGTGGCGTGTATACGAAAGGTCGCTAAAATTTTCTCCGATGATTTACAGTGTGTGAATACGTTGAATCTTACATATTTTATTTTCTTGACATTCGTGATTTATGGTTTTGAATCTCACGAAATACCGTTTTCTTCACGTGATTCTTGTTAAATGTTGAAAGTTTTGATTTATTTTACAATTTCAAATAGTTTTAGCTCACCGATTCCTAAGAGTGTAACCAACGTGCGTTTAATAAGAGTCCGAAAGTAGCAATATTATAATATTGTTTTCATAGGGCCCATTGTTTCGACATTTGCTTATTGTGTTTTATATTTTTCACGATCAAACCATACACTTTCTTGGAAACGCATCTATTAAGCGAGGGCAGCACTTAAGAGATCAGAGTTCTTCAATAAATGTAAATTACGAGTAACATATTGTTTGCTCTTTAGGTATTGCTCTAGTATGCAGTTTGGTAATCTTCTAAGATGTTATTTACTCTTTCCTAATTATCAAATTTATATAATAAACTACGACTCCCTCTATTTTTGTGAATCTCCCAATAGTACGAATATAACAAAGGATGGGGGGAAAGGAGTAAACGAAGTACTAGAAACGCAAGAGTTGGTGGGGGAAGGGGCGGACACGGGGGTCGGGGGTGACGAGTGGGCGCGTGCGCATAACTCACGCGACCGCCGCGGCGCGGCGCTGCGCGCTCCTCGTAATTGCGGCTGGCGCATGCGCCTGGGTAAATGAGCGCCTAATAATGGGCCTGCACTGTTTGTTTTAACCCCTCGCCCGCCCGGCCGCCCGGGCGAGCGAACGTCGTTGGGCGGTGGGCGGTGGGCGATGGCGAGAGCTTCGCCGCCGAAGCGGCCGACCTGCCATGAGTTATACGCGCCTCGTGACGTCACGCTGTATTCAATTAGCCGTGGCGCGGCAATCCATTACACATCCAGAGCCCATGCGGCCCGGGGCCAGCGTAAACGAATACATAATAACAAAGTAGAAAATATATGGCATGTTTGTTTAGTCGGGAAAAGTGGCCAGTTGCGGGGGGGCGGGGGCGGAGCGGCGGTGGGCGCTGACGTAACCCCCCTCCCTCCTCGCCGAGCACCGGCGCCGGGCCTCCCCCCCCCCTCCCGGCCCCCCGGGCGAAGAAGCGATGGAAGAGCGAGATGGAGCCCTCCCCCCCCACGCGTTAGGAAAGGGGGAGCGTGGGGGTGGGCGCGCGATATTTACGGCGGTGTGGGACGGCGAAGCGCCGATGCTTTCCTCGAGCGCGCCGTTCGAAGCCCGGCTGCGTCGCCGGCACCTGGAATTTGCAGCCGGGACCAACCGGTTCGCCTTCCCCGCGTAGGTGGACTTCCTCGAGGTGGGAACGTTCCCAGACAGCCCCGCGGCCGTGCACTCGGGGCAGGGCAGGTGATGCAACCCCAGTGCACTGTTCGAATACGTGGAAATGCATGGCCGCATTCTTTTCCCTTTTATGTGAATGAAGTCTTATTTTATAATAGGCAGGCAGGAAAGAAAAGCTAAAGTTACACCCACGCTACAATAACTGATGTATTTCAAGAAATGGAAGTTCTAATTTAAAAATTGGAATAAATACTTTTGAAACGGTGTAAAGCGTTCTCTAAGCTATGTAATATTATTTTCATCAAAACGTTCATCGTGTAAGCGATAAATGGTGTGTGTACTATCAAGTGTTAAATGGTGTAACGGAATAAGCGGCGGTTGACCTTTGCCTACCACGACACAATCGCAAGATGAGAGCCTCTGTGCCAATTATTTCTCTCCGCGCCCACTCCCCGCTCCATCCACCTGCACTATCTGATTCGACATCCGTTCTTTTCCCTATCGAGGTTTGGCTTAATGTCAGTACATTTAAAAATTGACGATCTAAAAGTCGTCATGAGCGTGATTTACGAGTTTGCCTGTTAACACGCGATTCCTCTCGCACACAATTCCGCGGCGTGTCTCTTCTCCGACGTTCTCCACGCAGCTTCATAACATGTTCTCCTGCTCGAAAACATTTCGCGACGCGACCCTTCCTCGACCCGCTCGCCCGCGCGCGGGAGGCTCGCGCTTCAAAGCGCTCCGCCGCCGCCCGCGCCGCCGCCGCCGCCGCCGCCGCCGCCCGCGCGCGTCCGACGCGCCCGCCGCCCTAACAAGGGGTCCCGGCGCTGCAGGCCCCTCTAATTGGTTACTTCTCCAAGTAACGGACGCTGACATGCCATCTGATGGCGCCGAAAACTGTGAATTACTACCCAATTACTAGCGGGACATTCTTTCGAAAATTTCCGGTGCTTTATTTTAATTAATCGGACGGGTTATTCATAATTAATACAAATATACGAAGGAGCGCCGGCGCGGCGCTGGGCCGCGCGCCGTGAGAGCGCGCCCCGGCGCCGCGTTTCCCCCGCCGTGCGGTCGCGGGGTGGGTGAGGGGAAGCTGGGATCTATAAAGTGTCTCCTGCAGGGTGCCACTCTGCCTGTCGGTGTCTGCGGCTGGCAATTGTTTATGACGGCTGCGCCCGTCGCCCGTTATCTCCCGGCGATTGGTTGTGTGCATTGACGTTCGGAATGCGGGAATAGGTGAAAATGTTTGCTCTTGGATGACTCGTTGCGCTCTCGAAACGAGCAGAATTAATAACATACGATTGAATGATACCCGGTGCGATGGATGTTAGATCATGACCGTGAATTCGGGCCGGCTAAATGAGGTTGCTTTACTTTTCGAACCATTAATTTGCATGCTATTTTGTTGCAGTCAAATACCGTAAGGGGTCTTAGACCTTTGCCAAAATTGTTTAATCTTCCTTTGATTGGCATGCGATAGTCTGCGCATAATCGAATATTTCGGAAGTATGTGTTTCTGGAGATCATTTACGAAAACTATGCGAAGTAGAATTCCTATTACACTTCCTTGTGGAACTCCAGATGTAACATTGGAGATATTCTAAAGCTGATGCCCTATTTCAACTATCAGTGTCCTGTTGCGAAGGAACTCGTGAATATTACTGTGACCTATAGGTATGTGGCATACCCTTCAATAAGAGAAGTTCTTGATAGCATGCAAAGATAATGCATTTGCAATTAGATATTACTTAAAAACCATCATTAAAACCCCTCAAACTGTCTTTAAATACATCTCGAGCTTGTTACCAAAACTAATCATTGCATCGCAACAGAGGTAGGCTGCTTCCAATCGATTATAAACAAGGACGTGATACGGTGACACGAATTATTTGCACCAACCTAACTGAGGAATTTGGCATTTCTGTAGATTTAAATACATTTTATTACTGATACAGTCCACAGAATCACCTTGAACACACCACAACTATATTGGGACCGTGGCGTACTAACTTATCGGGTAGTTCATCATAAAAGACCTAAGTTCCCCTCTGGGGTGAATATAAGCACAGTGCGGTACATTGACGAATGAGTTAGTAATCTGATGATATTGAACCAAACGAAACTAGAAAATTACATAAACAGCACGAGCTGTGAGAAGAGGTGTTATAAATGAACATATAATATTTACACACACATACACACACGCTCACAGGGATTCACATATGTATTAGTGTGAGTGTGTGTGTGTGTGTGTGTGTGTGCGTGCGTGTACGTGTGTGTATGTTACACTGAGTGGCACAGTCTCGCCCCATTTGACAGTCTGTCCTGCGCTGGATGTTTTCACTGTAACTTTAGCAATAAAACCAAGATTTTTAACAAGTTGTTACTCCTCCCCTTTCTTGACTCGGCAGACAGAGCGTTATAGTTTAGAATTCCTTCTGTTATACGATAAAAGTGAAATGGAATGACTGTAGAAAAAAGAAATGAAATCATTTGAAAGATCTTTCGCCTCGATGAAAAAACAGCAGGAACAGGAAAAATGGTAATATACATTAACTGATTCTTAAAATAGGTCCACATTTGTTTTTATCGCAAACAGAGAAGAACAGAAAAATGTGTGGTTTCCGGTTAAACGCGTATGGAATTTACTTTCAAAAGGTCACCAGATGGAGGGCAACGGTGGAGTCACCCACCGCTCTTCAGTCGTTGAGTGACAGCGTTCCAAACTGGAATGTTCAGAACTACACAATTGGCATCGAAATGTTCTTCTATGTAACACATATAATAAATCTACGCTTTTTCTTGTTCGCAGTGTATATTTTTAAAACAAGCGACTTCACGAGTTCCAGCTGCCCTCGCTCACCGTCATTTCATTTGTTCTTCTTTTTTAGTCCCGAAAAGAGAGGCCCTCTTCAAACCTGCTCGGATTTCCTCGGGCAGTGTATTCATTGCTGTCGGTCAATTTGTTAAAATCATATTCCGTTTGATTTATTGCGGAGTATCTCCGGTATGGAAATGCGGATTTGCACAAAAAGTGACGTCGGGCCGCGCGTGACGAGGCGGAAAGAGACGAGGAGGCGCTGCGAGCTGGACGGCGCAATCGCTGGCGAAATGCACTCTCTCCGACAGGTGGGCGCGCTCAACCCTCGCACCGTGTGAAACGAGGGAGTGTGTGGAGATCGAAATCATTTCTTCGAATTATTGTTGTGAAATGTACTGTTCGGATGTTGTAATGATTTGGACGAAATGTAACAAGTTTTAGTACGATTGTTGTGTAAACTTCCCTCATGACCGATCCCACTCGCCCCAGTACCGTAGGTTAGGTAAAATTGAATTTTACGATTTTTGGCACTGTGCATGTAAAAAGTATCATCTGCCTTCCCATTTGTTGCACACAAGAAAATCTTAATGCGATTGGCGTTTGATGGGGTGCGGAGCAGAGATAGTAGAATCAACTTGAAGCCAAAAACTGACTACGGAGGGGTAAGTAAATTGATGAATATGCCGGTTTTGGTATGTTTCATTTAAAAAGTAGGATTTTTTCCCACCTATTGCACATGCGTAAATCATATGAATCTGGGGATGTGTGTGGTAGGAACATAGGCAGGAAAACCGGTCAAAGTGGCAAATGTTAAGATTTTTGCGCTGTTTTTGTGGTTGTTTTGGGACCAAAATTGAGAAAGTCCTCGCCATTTGCACCAATCTTTACAAAAAAATTGGTACTGCACTAACTCACTTTACTCGTGCCGCATGTTCCAAGTAAAAGGTGAAAAGCTTTTAATATGACCGAATTATGTTTTTTACACTCATCGATCAATACAGACAGACATCACGCTAAAAGCCACTTTATTCGTCTCAAAGAGCGTCAGAACGAATGCAACCAACGAAATCTTTACCTCGAATTTTTGGGTCGATTCCACAACTCTTCATCTACGCTACGTGTATCCCAGAAAATTAATAAAACAAATTAATAAAACTAAATAAAAATTAATAAAACAATACCTCGAAAAGTAAATAAAGAAATACCAGAGGAATCGCAAGAACCTAATAATAATTTAGCGAGTAATATTAAATCTGTCCAATTTTCTATGACATTTAATTATTATAGTATGAGTTTTCGCGTGTTTAGAGAAAGAGAGGCGAGGGCTGCCTTAGTGTGACGTATTTAAACGCTGGCAATGCGGGAGCGGCCTGCTTGTCTGGGAAGCTGCGCGTACGGGCCCAGACTCGCGGCCGTGACTACGCGCGATTTACTGCTTGTCTGGTGAAGCATGAGGCCAGTCGCATGTAAAAGTCGTGGCGGATTCGAATCCTCCAATCGTAAAAAAAAGTTTATATTGTCGAATTCGAATCTTCGCTTTCTTTGCTGTACGTATCTTTCAAAGACGTTTGTTGGGTTTTAAATCATGTTTGTCCGCGTGATTCACTTGAAGTACTCATGTTTCTTACATTGTTAATCATAATGTACAAAAAAGGATGTGTTTCTTCCAGCATAATTCTCGAACACCTTGAATAATTTCAGCCAAACAGCTGGTCCACTTGTGGTCTACAATCTGTAGACAATTATTCTACGACTAATACACCCCTAAGGTTTTTAGAGCTGAAGGGGTGGAAGAGGCATTTGAATCAAAATGACTGTGGAAACCACGTTGCATGTAGTGCAGGTGTAAGGGCAAAGTGGGCGGGACGGGCAGGTCAGTTGGGATGGCCGAAGTGGAGGGGGCGCCAGCATGGGTGCCTGTTATAAATAAACATCGGGAAAAGTCATGTAATCAGTATTAGTGTGCAATACATCTTCAAATATAGTTTTAATATCTTTAGAAGAAGCGTTTGGAATGAGATTGAGAAGTGGCATTTCGTGTGTCCTGTCGCCAGAGTATGCGGGCCATCTTGGTAGCGCCAGCTGTACTCTGCCCGTACAAATTCACGGAAAAGAAAGTGTCACCTGTTCCTGCAGGTAAAAGCATAATATTGTACTTGATGTATCAAAGTTGAAATGTCAAGGTTCGCACGAGGTGGTAAACGACACAGTCCTAAAACATTTCTAGTGGTATAAAACATTCCGTAAAGCACCAAAATAAAACTATTTTTTAAGAAATGTTGCGTTAAATAAAGAATAAGTTGTGAGGATTAAAATCACGTAATACTTGTGAGCACTTAGAAGACTCACTTAAAAAAGTAAACTTATCCTAGATCATTAACTGTGCAGCGTGCAAGACCTTTAGCCCGTTTACTATGCGGTCGTTCGGAGACTGATTGATGACTGCTTGTTACCAACGTCTCCAAACTGGTCATTGGAGCAGCGGTGTCGCATGTTAGAGTAACGCAGAAGGCTATGCGTTTAATGACATCAATAATCTCCAGTTTCTCAAAGACGATTCATGACGAACGTGGCTTTTTCGGAGACTTATATTTTCTTTTAGTTATAATAAGAAGTGCAAGTCGTAAGTGCCTATTTATTTATGCAAATTCAACATCAGTTAATTCAAAATTTGACGTCGGAACGATGTTAAAAGATTCTGTTATACAGAGTTTGCGATCGTGGAATAAATTATTGAGACATCTAATGAATAAGCGTTTCTGTACTTCAGCAGGTTCGTAGCCGAACCATCTGTAAATCATTTCTCGCAAGATAAGTTTCTAAAACAACATGGCATCTTTGTTTCCGAACTTCGTATTTATCTTTATTTTGTCGTACACGTAGTGTATAGAAAATATTGTATTGCTCACAAAATCGATAACGCGATTTTGATGTAAAGACATTTGAAAAATGTTTTTAATAAAAAAACGCAGATGTCCGTGCGTGTGTGTTATTAAATTCAAAATATGGGCTAATCGCCTTTTATAAAAGTAAAAAGTTAGTTTTTAATTAATTTTAATTTATTTTTGAACTATCATGTAAAAGTCAAATAACGCAAAAAATGCGTTTTTACTTTAAATAGGGAAATAAAAATTCTGGAAGAATGAAAGAACAATAGTTAGTACAATCATTAAATAGTTGTTTAGCCAATTAATCGGTGTTCATAAAACTTTATAAGACAAAGTTATTTCCTTTGATAATTGATTGCATTTTATTACTTTCAATGATATGGTATTTTTTATTAGTTGTTGTAAAATATTTGTTTTTACTCTAGCTAATGACAATGTATATTTTGACAAAATAACGTATGAATCTAAATTATTTTCGATTAGAATAATATTTCCATAACTCTTTAAAAATACGTATAAAGCCGACCGAAATGTGTCCAGTGCTATTGTAAGGGAGAGAGGATATACGTGCATGGAAAGCCGTTTCCTGTTGTCCGTGAGGAGACCTCTTGCTTCTCTGGGATGTGTGCCGAGTGTTGCCGAGCGTCGAAGCCGCGGAGCGACTGCGCTGTGACGCGGGCGGGTGGCTGTGGTGGAGCCGTGGGACGTCGCGGCGGCGGCGGCCGAACGCCGCGAGACGCGAAGAGTGGGCGCGGGCACCGGGGACCGGGCCGGGCATCATGGCGGGGCGGGGCGGGGCGGGCCGAGGCGAGGCGGGGCCGTGATTGAAGGACCGCTGACGGGCCGGACCACCCAAACCATGCGCGGGCTAATTGCGTAGATTACCCGGCGTACGGCGGCCCCGCGCGAATGATAACGAATTATAAGCATTACATCATGGCCGAGCGCGGGCCCCGAGCAGCTGCCCCGTAATCAGCGCTAATCACGGGACCTACACTTGTCACGCTGTATTTATGGCACGTGTAATTTGAAGCTCCTGTAATGATAGCTGCAGCTTATAAAGTGGTTCCTTAAGCCGACGCTGGCGCGGTCGCGGGAACCCGCTCCTGCGACCTGTCACCGCCACCCCTACCCCTCGCCGCACGAATTAATTTTAATAACTTTTATGGACCTGAATGTTTGTTTATACAATATCTCCTCCGTCGAAATTTATGCATGATGGGCCGAGTTCCCATGCCTTATAAGAGGTCGTCGTCCATAAACTCCATTACGTCGGCGGGATGGCCCGATATCGTATGCATGGGACCTCGATGGATCAGGTGTCGCTGGAAAGGAAAACTATCAGGAAAGACGGAACTTGTTGAATTTTTCAATCTCGTGTGTTGGAAAATGGGTGCTGAAGGAGTTTTCTCTTTCAAGGTGGCGCTTCGGAGCACTTGTCTTTTCCAATTTTCGCATCCTAATCTTTTTAATGTTGAGATGATAGATTAGAAGAGAAGCTTTTACTGATCGAATAACACGTTTTGGGTGTACACTTATTTAAAATATTCATAAATTAGGTAGTAGTGAATGAAGCTACCGTTCAAAAATAGGTCCTATCTGCGAAAAGTCGGCCAATTGCTTTTTATTTGGGATATAAAATTGAAGTAGAAGCATCTTACTTGTAAATTTATTTTCAAACGAAAGAGAATAAAGGTATCTACTTCGCCGAAAACTAGTTGAGTGATTCACAAGTTTTCCTGATTCGAATTTGTTGTTAGTTCGTAAAACAGATTTCACGCAATGTACTTTAGGAAATATGAAAATAATACATTCAAAAGTATCCTTACAGGTATTCAGTCATTTCAGAAAACTTATAGTGATGAGCTGTCTTGCATACGCTACAAATGGCACTTGGGTGAATGTAATATCAATGGGGAAGTCCTGTGCCGTTTTTTAACACTTCATTTTTAATTCTGAAACTCCGTTTGGCGAGGAGTTTTCAAGTAATATTGGAAGTGTTAGTGGATTTAAGTTGGAATATTATAATATTTTTTGCCGCTATCAAGAGAAAGAGAAAGTATGTGCTATTTTAGCACCCATACGTAGAGTTACGATAAGGCAAATTCATTTTTTACATGCACATTTTGGTATATTAAAATACAAATCATTAGCGTACAGGACATTCATATTTTATTAAATGCTGACTATTTGAACCGATGCGAACATTCTGCGCCAAACAACTTCAGAAGTTTCGATATTCCTTCCTATGAAGGAGGAGAACCTTCCGAAAATGTGAGGGTCCAAAGAGGTGTCATTTTATAGATTACGAAAAAAGAGATCTAACTCTGTCGGAACACAGGGTTTTAAGGCCCTAGAACGCATCGTTTCCGAGTTCTTCATGATGGTAAAGTGTGTTGCAGCCTAACATTTGTTTCGTATTGTAAGTGCTCGTTCATTTACTCCGAACCATAATTGCGAATTTCTATTTTGCTTTTCTTTTTAAACCTGATTGAAGCAGGGCCGTGAAATAGTTCCACATTCATCAGTAGCACGTTTATGTGATATTGTGACGATGGTTTCTTTTCATTGGTACAAAATAATTATTGTTCTTTAGCGTGTTGTATAAAGTGGGGATCATGAACCCTTTTGAAACATTCCTATTGATTGAAATGCTCGTGTTGGTTGAGTAGCTATGTGCATTCAGTTTGATCGCGCGAGGCGCGATTTCACGTGACTGGGCTCCCGCGGGGCCTAACATCCGGAAGGTCAGCTGCGGTGTCGCGTGGGCTCCTTCCTGTGGCCTTGGCCCATTATTCGAGAGCACTGAGCCGTCGAGGAGGGTCGGTCCTCGTCCTCACAGAGATGCAGGGAACGCTCTCATGTGTCCCTTTCTCCATCTTACATCCTCTTGTTCTGCATTTCATACATCACCTTTCATCTCTATTGCCCTCTTTGTTCTTCGCTCACTTCTGCATGCTGAACACCCTGGCGACTCATGTAGGAAGTAATGGGTATCCTGGCGATTGAGGATTCTGATTCTTTTCCATTTTCTTTCGAGGTGATACATTTCATTCATAGCTCGTAGGAGTACATTGTAATGTATTTGGAGTAACATTCGCCGTGCCCCCATAACATGGCTTTGGCCACAGCCTCTAGACGAGCAGTCGAGAACCACACTACTTCCAGTCAATGGGTTGAACCAGGGCCTCGAGTTAACAGCATTGGGGGCCCCCTATTCTTACTTTCACCAATCTCCCCCTCCCCAATTTCGATGCTTGAATCTACAGAAAATCCTATCAATTCACATTGAATTTTGTATTATTTCTTTTAAACTGTGAAAGTTTTTTTTAGTATTTCAATTCAACATTATTCAAACAAAAAAATCTAAACATATATGTGTAAGTAAGAATAACAGATTTATAATTAAATTGAATAAGACTACGAATTAAATAGTTTTAATTCTTTGTTGAATTGAACAAAATGAAATTGGAAACGCATCAACCGCCAATATTCAGTATTATAAATTATCCAAAGATGCGCCACACATCACTCCGTTATGCCAATTTTTGCGTATAGTTTAATCATTCATGACGTTTTTATACGTTTTTTTATTTTATTGGATAATTAGGGCCCTGAGCCCGGGCCGGAAGGCCTGTGCGTTAACACGGCGCTGGTTCGGACTAGGTCTTTGACTGAACTCGAGGATGAGTGGGGGCGAATGGAGTCCTGTGAGTGTGCGGCCGGGAGGAAGTCATGCCACTCCTTGCTACATCACTGAGGCACTCCAGTGGAGTGACCCCTTGTTGGGATCAGTGGTGGGTAGGGACCATGGGGATGAACTGCATATCACTCTTATGAATATCAAACTTCCACTCTTTCCCTCTCCCGTTCGGAAGAGGAGACTAAGTGAAAGGAATGTCGACCTCCACATTTTTTGTACGGAAAGTGTTAAAGCGTCTATTTTTGGTAATGTCATGCAGCGAAGTCGGTAAAACAGTGAAGAACATAGGCGTCATAAATATTTCTATGGCTGTAGAAAAAATTAGGGATGTTCCAGGCGGTGATTCGTCATCGCACTGGAAAGAGTTTCCTCGAATGACGAACAAATAAGACAAACTCATAAAATTGCAGGAAATGGTCGGCCTCTAGGTTCAGGTGTCCACCCACCTAAATCTCTGCAAGGATGAGTTAAGCCGGGAGGACTTTGCGACTAAATCTCAGGAATATCCGAAAATACTTTTCCAGAGAGAGAGAGAGGGTTACCGATGTTTCGAGGATCCAACGCAGGGTGAATGGAGTACTCAACCCCAACTCAATGCTGCTCCTTACTTGCGACCGTCCTCTTCCCTTCTATAATATGTACGTGCGACAAAATGCGCCGAATTCTCTGCGCTGCTTCAAATGTCAGAGGTTTGGCCCTGCCCTTCATCGCTTAGAAATGCAGTTTGTGCGAGTTGCGGGAAGGATAGTCACGATTTCCTACGTCAAACTGGTCAACAGTATGTAAACTGTTCTGGAGGTTGTTCTTGTAAATCCGATAAGTGCTTTATATTTCTAAAAGGGCAGGACTTCTTACGGGCTACAATCTTCCTTTTGTGAAATCTGGAACTTTTCTTGATCTTACATTCAACAAGATCTTAATTTGGCTTTAACTCATACCTAAACTGGAGAGTCGATGTGTGTCATCACTGAATCTCCTTAGTGGCTGTAATGGTAGCTCGTGGGGTGCAGAACGTGAATGTATCTTGTAATTAGGACCCTTATCTGCTGTCTTAGATTATAGTGAAATTGTGTGAACGAGTCCTTCAACGCACCGGTCATTGAATACCATTCACAATGTCATACGTATCTGCACCGGCGTCCACCGCACGGCGTACATCAGTGACTCTTAGGTGAGACTGGAGAATGAGGAATCTCTGAGGAGACGGCGAGATATTTTGATCGACTCTTGCGGTTTGAAACTATCATTATAGATATTCTCTCACTCCGAGCAGTCTTCAACCCAAGTCATCGGACATCATTTTCAAAACCATCCTTACACCCACGCCCGAGCATTCGTTTCTACAATGTCTTTCAAAAACTTCACGTACAACATGTTAGTCCTACGTTTGCCCCCCCCCCCCCTCGAAATCCTGTTTCCCTTTGTAAACTTTTCTGGCTCGTAATGGACTTCCAATTATCCAACCTCCTTAAAACAACTTTCACTGATACATATTTAAAATAATTTCTGGAAAGAAAATCCACGAATCCCGACCACTGCTTCATTGACACCGGTTTTTAACAAAATGACAAAGCAAGATGTGTATTCAACTCCAAAGTGCCTCGGACAGTTTTCGTACCGTGTATGTACTGCAGATAATCATGAGCCATTGTGAGTATTAAAATTCGCTTATCGGCATCAGTATAGGAAGTAGTGGTGTGCAATGATTCCAAAAGTGTTAAGGAATAAATCTCATCGTTCTTCTCTTGCAACCCCTTGACATCGAATATCCAACATAAAATAAATCATCTAATGCTGCACCTTCACATATTTGTTTTGGTGGGACCCGGCCACGTTGGAATAACACGGAATGGAAAAGCTGACCAGGGAGCAAAACTGGTCATGAGAAAACCAGAATTAGACATCCATACAGTGCCTACGGATGATACAAAGCTGTTTATGAAACGTTCCATTGTCCGGGTTTGCAAACAGAATGGCAGAACTCTGATTGTAAGCTTAGGAGAATCAAGAACTCTACAAAATTTTTGGGCTTTATCTCGTGATACAGGGTGCGAGGAGATCTTTCTTACGCGCCTACGGGTCGGTCCCTGCAACTTCCCCTTGGGTATCTCCTCCGCGGCGATCTATCTCCTAATGTGATAACTGCAGACCAGATCTTAGCGTGGAGCATACTCTCGTGCGCTGTGGTAAGGTAAGAGAGTGACCGAAGGCATCGCCTGTCCGCCTTTCTAGAAGAGATTCTTGGTAATGCCAAATCCTCTCCGTAAGTTTGTCAGCTTTCTACGGGAAAATAGAGTTTAGAACCTAATTTGAGAGAGAAGGATAACGTCAATTAACATGCTTATACTTACCAATTTTTAAATTGTTCACCTGGTTTATTTTCAGTGAAATCTTTATTTAACTTTAACAAAATGTAACTCGTTGTTTTCTTTGTGCATTTTCTCCCTTGTATTTTAAAGATGTTTTAGTTTATTTTAAAAAAGTTTTAGTTTTACACAACCCAAGTCCATTATTTTGAGAATTTCATAGGAAAAAGTTTCGGAAACGAACATCGTGCCTAAAATTTGAGTATAAAACAATGCGTGTTTACAGCTGCCCGTGAGAACGATGAAATCTTAGTAAGCATTGGAGGAGGGCGCGGGGCAGAGCAAGGTGGAGCAGGGCAGGGTGAGGAGGGGCAGGGTGGAGCTGGGTGGGTAGAACGAGGCGAGGCATGTCAGAGTAGGGTGGGGACCCATGATTCATACAATTCATTATTTTTCCTAGTAGATGATTGTGAATAACAAAACCTAAATAACTCAAGGTACTTCAGCTAGTGTACAATACGAGTACAATAGAATATATTGCCTGAATAATTCTTATCATTTGCTTAAGTGTACAGTAATGACGTATGACAGCACACGAGGGCGGCAATGAATCCGACGGGCAATGAGTCTAAACACCTCCGTACTCATCACTATTCTGTTGATGCTGTCGCCCGCTGCCGCTGCCTGCGCCGGCGCAGCCCCACCTGCTGCACCGGATGTGCCCGCGCGCGCACTTCATTTCTACAATTAAATTTCATGAGGAGGGCGGCGCGTTCGCTGCGCCCCGGACAGCGAGTCGGGGGCCAGGGCCGACCCGCGGCCTCTGCAACACTTCACGGAAGCCGAGGCTTATCGGGCGCAATATCTTGGGGCTTCGGCTCCACTTTCGCCGATCTCTCCAGATTGCAGCCGCTGCCTTGTGGTTCGTATTCATTCTTTCGTTCAATGCACTTTCCTTTGCCAGCTCGCTGCTCCTCTCTGCAAAGTTTCCTCCATTATTCTTGCCAGTGCCAACTTACATCACCCAAGCTCGTATTCTCCAATTTTCTGGGTTTCGCTTCCCCTCTTGCTCCATGACCACATTGTATTCCGCCTCCCTCGCGTTGAACTCCATTCTTCTTCGTGTGAGAATAGGTGCTACACTTTCATGCGACGAGTCACATCATCGATGGGCCCGCCCCGCCCCGCCCCGCCCCGCCCCGCCCCGCCCCGCCCCGCCCCGCCCCGCCCCGCCCCGCCCCGCCCGGCCCGGCCCTTCCCCCCGCCCTGCCCCGCCTTTCCCCGCCTCGCCTCGCCCCGCCCCGTCCCGTCCCGTCCCGCCCCGCCCGATCCCCGCCCATTCTCGCTCTCCCGCTTCCCGCTCGACTCGTTGCAACAGCAGATCCGTCCCCACGCTATGCAAAAAGGCTCTATACGACCCAACACGACCCCACCTGTCGTGTCCCGACCCATAACCTTCTCGCCTCGCAGTGCCTTGCCTTTCCAAGCCTCCATTCGATCGCCATGAATTTTACGAGAAACTCGCAGCTTCGTCGAACCACTGTTTATTTTCAGAAGTATTTTTCATAATACTACTCAATACTTCCATCACTAGCGAAGTTGGCTGTTTATTTAAAGAAACTACGATATCTCATCTTCGTTCGCCTTGGTCCTGATACGAGAACTCGTTTACAAAATGATGTACGGATGTCGATCCATTGTTTTCTCTCCTTGCCGTCTTTCTTCGTTCTGTGTTGCTTGTGATTTACTTCATTTCCGATGTTCTCAGTTTTTCGAATCTCTGTATATGTTTTGTGATGATGTGTGTTGATTTAAGAATGAACGTTCTATCTCGATCGGAAGTTTCGATAGACTGCATTCCGTCACGAGATCATAGCGCATGCAGCTGCTTTTGATGAACAGGTCTCGCCGGCGAACCATTCCAGTCGGAACCATTTCCTCGAGCGAGCGCGGTGAATGGTAGAGTTCCGTTGTTCGGGGGCGCGAGTTCCGTCGGCGGTTCCGTGCCGTTGCGGCAGCTTCGCGGGTGCAATGTGGAGGAGGCCCTCACTTCAGCGGCCAACGCGCCCAGGCTGCGGGCTGTACCATAGCGAGGGATAAATTATCGCCCGGAAGCAAGGACCATTAATGTCGAAAATGGAGGCCCCCTGGTTATTTTCGTGTTTCACACATGGTGATTACATTCAGCATGGAGGTATATTTCTTGTTAAACACTGAAGACTAATGAAAAAGAAATTATGGTGCGAAAGGTCATTTTAATATTTGTTATGCATAAGGAGTACTAAATTACAGTTTCGGAAAACCATTCTAATTTTTATAATGGTACTAGGAAGTTTATAACTCGGCAGCTACAGGAAAGATGATAATGTCTTCGATAAACAAGACTCAGGCTTCAATTACATTAGTCATTTACATATGAGGTATTCTGCATGTATCTCAAGCATTATTCTTATGTTGAAATGAATAAGCCAACGTTGAATTCAGATCAAAAATATTCTAACAACTCGGCAAATATTTCATTTCAAAATTTGTTGTAGAGTTTGTTATGCTCCAGTGTTGAATTTTGAAATAAATGCTAAAATTTGTATATAATAACGCGACTGAATTTAAATGAATAACTGTGGATTCCGAGAAGTGAGGAAGTGATTAGGAAATACGTACGAAATAAATTAATATTTTTTAATAAATGTTATGAATTTATTGCAGGATCAATTTAGGAGTCTGTAAACAACCTAAGAGCCAATGCTATATAATGGATTTTCTCCAAAATTGATATTCTCCGATTGATAAAGCTCATGTCTCAGGTACCCGAATTTCAAACGGATATTGTACTTTTTGGTGATACTTTTCAAGAAGTCTCTATGACATTTTCAACATTTTCTCAAAAATGGTTCCAAATTTTTCTTTAGGTTTTTTTGCTCCAAGAGAGTAGGGCCTACATTACATTAAGTACATATTAAAGTACATAATTAAAGATACGTATATTTTCTTAATGAAATCATCTTTTCAAAATTAGATATTTCAAAAATTTCAAATAATCTTATTTAAAAATATGGGTAGTTTATTATAATTGTCTGTCAAACAGTGACATTAAAAATATTTAAACAAGGCTTCCATTTAAGATAAATCAAAAACGGCCTCATTTTCTAAAAAACGTTTTTTTGTACGGAACACTTAAGTCACATATCATTAGCGCCATTGCGTTAAAACTTCTAAAGTTTCAGAAATTACACGTACGTATTCTTTTAATAACTCGCACGGAATATTCATATTACAGATGTCTTTTACAGTGACATGCATTATTGATCTTTATAAGGTTCCAGAACTTTAGTGTAGTTGCTGTAGGCATTTTAAAAGTAATATAGTTTATTCCACTCGGTCTGTGCCATCTGTCGACACCGGTGCGAATGAGCAAACTGATATGATCGTTGAATCAAATTAATGTTTACCCATGGGCATGCCCGTTGTCCGATACTCGCAGCCGACGCAAGATCGGGCTATCGCGAACGGCCGGGGGAGCGGTGGGTGGCGGGCCACCGCGGGCTCTCACGCCGAGTGATTGCCTTTTAATTTCAATTTCCCTGCGCGCACCGCGCCGCGTTCCTCGCTCGCCGGCCGGGGAATCCCCCGAGCTCCGCGCGCCGCCCGCCGCGATGCCTATCGCTTCGCCTGGAGGCTGCGCTCGCCGGTACGCCCCAGCCCCCGCCCCCGCCCCGCCCCCTCCCGCCCCGCCCCGCCCCCTCCCGCCCCGCCCGCCCCGCCCCGCCCCGCCCCGCCCCGCCCCACCCCGCCCCGCCCCACCCCGCCCCGCCCCCACCCCCGCCCCGCGCCCTCCCGGCCCACCCTGCCCCGCCCCCCCGCCCCGCCTCCCACCGATCCCCCCCCCGCCTGCCTCCCCCCCGCCCCCCCCCCGACCCACCTGCCCCGCCCGCCCCACCCCGCCCACCACGTTAGCGCGACCGCACTCGCCAACCCATCCCCGCCCCACAACCTTGGAGTCCCCTCCCCTCCCCGCTCCCGTCCGCTCCCCTCCCGCGCCGCCGCGCGCCCCCGCACGCACCCGACCTCGCGACGCGACGCGGCGACGGCGCAGTGATGCGCGCGCCCGATGCTTTCCTATCCAGCGCGGTAAATCATTCGCATCTACCGGCAACAGGCGCCTGAAATATACCCGGGACTGAAACAAAAGCGCTATCTAGATATTAATAAATCTACCCCCGCGGACGGGCCACCTACAGCCGATGCGGCACGGCCTGCCCCGCCGCCGCCACCGCCGCCGCCGCCGCCGCCGCCGCCGCCGTGACGTCATCGTGGGTACCTGTCGCTGCTCGCTAATAAACGCCCGCTCGTGACTGGATTAATAAAATAAACACCGTATTTTAATTTACATTAATAATTTCCCGTAGTTAACATGAATAACGTGCTTTGTTTCGAGGCTATTTTGCTGCGTGAGGAGTGGAATGTCTGCTTGAGTTAATCGCGATGAGAAGGCGCTTGCTGTGTTGTTCATTGCAGGCTGTACGTGATTGCGCGTTTTGCGAGGTATGAAAACAATTATGTAATTTCCGTGTGTCCCGTTTCTACCTGATAATTAATGTGTTCTTAAAAATGTCTTCTACGTTACTGCAATGTTTGAATTTTTCCTTTTGAATCGGAACGTATTCCATATTTTTCGTCACTTATTATCTTTGTTCCTGCGATTGTCATTTCCTAGTTCAGTCTCTGGATCTGTGCTATTGAGGGATAATAATTTATGTTGTATTTACTCCTTAAGTAATGTTAACAATGGAAAGAAACATTTTCGTAAGATTTTCAGCTAAGTCAAGCGATGTAAGGATGACGTTTTCATTAAAAAAAGGAGTTTTACGTCAACTGTCTGTGAATCCCCTAATTTCTTTTAGAAATTAACATCTACCCAGTAAATATTATTTTTATTTCTTTTTAAGTCGCTGTGGTTTAAAATGTCGGTAGGTTATAAATATACGAACGGGTGGTTGGTCGGCTTACCTCTTGAATGTAATTTCGGATACCTCAACACTGGTCAATGGGACGTGAGATAAGGAGGCTGACCACTGAAGGCATTTGACACTTTCCACATCGTTGGAAGCTTGTGGTGAGTTATTTTGGTAGACTTTCGGCTGCCATACATCCACGTCAGCGTACGTATATGTGATATGCATCTTGTTGCTGAAGGTATATATTTATTATGTATATTTGAAGCGAACGATTTATGTTCCTTGTTTTGTCATCTTCTGAAACCTTATAGAGATCTCTTTTGTGCAAAATGCATATATTATATGTTAGGACCTCCCAAATATCTAGTTTCAAATTTGTCTGATCCATATTATCGTTTCAAGAAATAGCTGCTATTACATTTGCAGTGAGCCTCTAATGTTCTCAATAACGCTGACGTAGTACATGGCAACGTTTTATTTTATCTGTCGTATGAGTGAGAATTGTCTTGTTTTGTGATGATAATTGAAGTTTCTAGACCTATGTTGCGTATGCTGCTGAATCCTTAGAAACTTTCAGAAAAAAAATCTGTAAAGGTTCGAATTTGTCATATCATTCAGTTGCTTCCTTTAAGCACTACTTCATAATGGCAGTGACTTATTTTTGACTTCCATCTTCTGTGGAAATCTGACGCGCCTCCCGTCCCCGCCAAGCGAGCGCGGATTCGGGCCTCGCGCGGCCCGCGCTCTCCCGCTCCTTCCTGGTCACACGAAACTTCCCTTAGTCAAGAGTCCTTTACATGGCATTCCATTCCCCCCATTTGCTCCCCTTGAGGAAGGTTTTGATGGCTTGATTCGCGGATTCCGTCTCAAATTACGTGCCGGTATTGATTTTCCTTCTCTTCGTTTGTGAAAAGAGTCCCATTTTCCGGTAGGCGAGTTCTCAATTGTCGGGGCCGCTCTCGCCCCGTCTTTTCTGTGTCTTGGCCGAAAGGTCTCTGCGTGGAGGGGCCTCCGAAATGAAGAAGCCGCGCGGGGGATTGTGGAGGCCGGCGGGGCATTGTGCGCGTCTGACAACAAACCTCCCCCCGCGCGCGGACAAAGCGAGCGCCGCCGCGCGGGCGCGGGGCCTCCCAGCGCGGGGACCAGGCCCGGCCCGCCCCGCCCCGCCCCGGCACCTGCTGCGCCGCCCCCCCGCGCCGAAAGTGGTCCAGCGAGAGGGCTCGCCGCCCCGCACAAGAGGCCCACGAGCCCCATTCAGGGCTTTGTCAGCCTCGTCGCGCTGCTAACTGTTCAGAACATAACGCCCGCCGAGAGGCGGAGACTTCACTGGGGCTGCTTGCGAACGGATAACTAACTCCTCGCTGTGACTGGGGCTCAATATTGAAGAGCGGTTGGAGTGAGCGGCACTTTCTGTATTCAATGTGAATAGTATCGAGATTAGCCATTACATGTGTTGACACTTAAAGTGTATGCTGTGTAGAAAAAGAAATGAAACGCTTTTTTTTTATTTAAAAAAAGTTTTTGGTTTTATAAAACATGTTCAACTTTCTTATTCTTCTTTAGGCCTTATAAAAACAACTAAATTAAGTACTATTTTATGATGGGCATGTTCATTTTTTTAAAAATTTAAACAAGATTTCAATTTTTTCTTTCTCGCATTACTACATAAGAAGTTAAGAGAAAGTATTGCTATCATGCAGTGAAAAACGGCGATATTTTTTACCGAAAAACTCTTCTTGTCGGGCCCTAGTAAAGAAAAAGGGGATAAATGTTGTTCCTATATATAGTAAATTACTTAGTTGATACAGTTTTTTAAAATTGCGTAGCCTTTACAAATAATGCGAGACATTATGTGATGGTTTAGCACTACTAGTTTTTAAGAAAATTCATTATGTAATTGACGTCACGATTTAATAATTAGAAATTTTAAAGGAGGGCGTGAAATTAATTTGACACATAATACCTCCTCTTAAGCTAGATGAGGCGCAGCTTATTATTAGCCAGTAGGGAGGGGCGGTAAGAAAAAGCGGATGGAAAAAGCAATAAACTTTTTGAGATACACTGCCCTGATTGAGGCATTTTGTACGTAAAGTTACACACTATTGCGTTTTATTTCATGAGTGGAATAGTCTCTGTAATTTCTTGATTTTCGTGTAATTGTGGTGCTAACTAGATGTAAAATTAGCCGAATCTGTATATCAAAGGAAGAGAGACCCTTTTTTTTGCGTAAAAAATAGCAACAAAAAGGCGGCAAATTTTGAATTTAATTTACACTTTGTTTAAAATTTTGCTGTGCTAACTTCACGGACCTGCGGAACTTAGGCGGGCAATGCTCCGTCCCAGCGCTGGCTCCCTCGCGACCGCACTGCAATGCTTATCACTGGGTGTGTCAAGCTGAAACAGCCACGTCAGCGTACGCGAGTGAAACATGTCAAATAATTTATTGCTAATTAATAGCCATGTATTTTCGAGGCCAAAACGAGTGAGCGCTGGTCCGACGCGTGAAGCAAGGACACACAGAAGATAAATTCGGATCGTAGCTCGACGGCAACCTTTTGTCACTCGCAGGCGCACAGCGGTGGAGGTTGGAATGATGGGTTTGATTGATTCACACGTTACCTGCTATGGTCATTAAACCCGTTAGTAAAGTGAACATTGTATCCAGGATATGGCGTTGTTCTTCCCCCGCTGGATGGTGAGTTGCGGCGCTCACCTCGTCAGCATGTGGGAGATCCCTCTTCAGCTATCTCGCCGTGTGGGCCACTGCCTCAGCCCGGACGAGCTATAGTCTGTCGTGTGGTCTCCCGACATGTGTATTAGTGTGGAACATGTAAGTGTGTGTGTGTAGAGGGAAAGGATATGACAAGGAAGAGACGCGATACATGCCCGTTTGTTGGGATACTGCTCTGGCATTCGTTTGGAATTTATTGGAGAAACCCTGGAGAGCTACCGGTCAGAGCAGCCGCTATTCTCCTTCAGACAGCGGCTGAATTCGTCATAGCTAACAAGCTAGTGTCGAAAATCCTCCGCTGTTTGGACTGAAACTCCAGAAATCCCCGGTGAGAGTCGCTGCGCAGATAACGATAATGCTGGCTCTGAGCTAACTCAGCCGGTGGCAACGATGGCATTGGCCTGGTGACAGCAACAGCGGAGGTGGAGCTTTCGACGGGAGGAAAGAGAGGGGAGAACGCATCGACGGCGGAGGCGGCGCTGGGGAACTTCGCCTCCCCTCCCCCGCCCCCAAGTCCCTTCACGGGAGCTGCCCCTGGCCGCTGTCTCGCCGGGCTGTTTACGGTCGCGCGGCCGGAGTAACTCGAGGAGCCCGATCGTAATCTTGACTTATTTAGCTCTTCTTCGTGGAAACGGCGTTGCATTTCTCCGCCACGCGATTAGCATAAGGCGGTGCGAGCGAGCGGCGCTGCCCTCGTCCAGCCCTCGCGCAAGGCGACTGTCGCCGCACGCGCCCTCGCGGCCGAGCGCTGGCCACCGGCGTCTTCGCTTTGCAGCTTTTTAGCACTCTCTTCTGATACTATTGGAACTTGAGTCGTAGTTTTCGTCCCAAGGCACTATGGTTTTGGGACCAGATTCAATGGCCAAAAAGATATTTTGCGATTTTTATAAATGAACCCTCTGTGCACTATAATGTAAAGTAAACACTTCAAAGTTAACTGTTCTGCACCTATTTTGTTGATAGTTGGCTGCCTTGTTTCACGTCCGTACTTTTCCCCTTTCGGTCTTCGCGCCGAAGCGCGAGGTGTCGAGCCAAGGCGAAGTTAAAAAGTGTGATGTGTGTGGATGTTTGTACTTTTTCCTTTGGATTTGGCAATTTTGTTATCCTACAGGAATGTACTTTCAAAGCATTTAGTTTTAATGCGCGATTCAACTCACAGTTCCTAAATATCGGTATACTATCCGTTGTTGTAAATTTTCGTTCTATTACTGACAACCTGAAAATTTGAAATGACTTGAAGTATTGTGGGGGTTTTGCGGATCTGCTCTGTGGTCTACACTGTTAGTAGGTACTTATAAATAATGTCCCAACAAGTTCCAGTTGCAAAAAAGGGAAATATTTACTAATTATTGTTTTGTTTTCTTTGGATATGCATCGCTTCAGAAGTGAATGTCAATTCTAGTTTTGGCGTACAATTCGTGATAATGGTAAACCGTGGACGCTAATCTACAAGTATATAATTGATAATTTTGAAGACAAAGTAAATTCATTGAATTAAGAGAAGAACTTACGGTAAAGATAAACAGTAAAGATATATGTAAAGATAAACGTTGGTATTTAATGAGAAAAAGTTTATATTGACTCAAGCCATCATCTGCATCTTATGGTCGACCTCGTTTTTCGTTTTGTGAATAATCAGTTGAGGCTAAAATAAGAGAAGCTTCCCAGTTGTCCCACAAAATTCAGCGTGAGAGCAACCTTTAATTGTGCAAGAAGCAAGAATTGCTGACCACACCTGAAGTTAACAACAAACAGATCAACGAAAATGAGGAAACGGCTTTTCCGATGGGAAAATGATTTTTTGTACGCACGTGAAGGAGCGCTGGAGCTTATTTAAATAACGATTTAAGAAAGCAACAATATTTGAATATAAGAAGAGCTTATTTTAAATAATAATTTAAGTGAGCAGCATTGTCGGTGTGAAGACCATCTGGTATTATTACAAATAATCTTCCTGTACAAAATAATTTGGATCACACAACGAATAGTGTTTTTACATTACTTCACTAATGTCGTTCCACATAAGGACCATATGCCAAAGGTTATCAATATAAAAGAGGAAATTTTTGTAGTCAGGGTTTTGATGGCACTGGGGAATTATTAATGTATATGCAAGAATTCGATACTCGTGGTAATTATTCTGATGCTTCAGTGTTTGCAACCACTCTCATACCTTCCCGTATGCACACACAAGATGACAAAGAAAGATTTCAGAATACAGTAATTCCCATAGGTTATTTTGGAGATGATGGGTGTAAAGTAAGAGATAACATTTATAAATATGATCCACAGCATTGGGCAAGAAATCTCAGCAGGCGGAGTATTCTAGAAAATATTTTTAATAGAGCAATGGACACTTCAGATCCATCCATCCTTCAGGTTTAAAATCAATGTAGAAAAAGGATTTAGACATCAAAACAAATTAAATGTTGAAATAATAGCTATGCCGACAGTGGACAAAGGAAGCACTGATGTCACAGAAAGCGAAGAAGAAGAAGAAGAAGAAGAAGAAGAAGAAGAAGAAGAAGAAAGAGCAAACATGAAGACGATGATTTAAACAATGATGAATGTATTTTGAAAGACTGAAGAAAGAATGATTCAGTAGATGTGTGGGTGCTGTAGAATTGGAGAGGGAATAGAAAGAATTAGTCTGCCGTGTTTTTGAAACATTTTACTAAAAACTTGTAACTATGTTGAACATTTTTTCTTCAGAATTATTTGTGGCTTTGTTGTTGTAATGCGTCACAATTTATAGTTGATAATTTTGACTACAAAAACGGGCCTCCGAAGCCATAGTGTCAAGGGTTGTCTGCGCCCAAAGTAATGTTCACATGCAGTTGTAACGTATTCTAGTAATAACTACGTATTCTAGGACATAGTGCTTCTGCTACATCTGAACACATGATTAAAAAAAACTTGACAATTACGGTGCTAATGAGTGATTGTGTCTACTTTCTTGCTGCTTTTTTGTACAAAAATACGTAGAAAAAACAGCTTATTCGCCTTCATGAGAAGTTCATGAAGCACAGATTATTCGGATTTTACAGGTAATATCTCAAGCAATTTTCATAAGTAATGCCACTCTCAGCGGGACATCTTGATTAATCCTAGAGTCACGAAGCGCAGCGAAATCATTAAATAAAACGAAAAAAAGCATTAATTAAATGAACCATTATTAAAACAATAACCATTAATTTTTCAATAGTACTATTAAGAAAATTGATATACTGGCATTGAGATGCTGTCGTTAATCTGTAGCCATACTAACATTTATACTGTCATTAACGTACCAACGTACTAACGTATTAACATATTAGCGTTAACGTAATAAATTTAAATCGGATAGCAGAGCGAAGAAATTACATATGCTTCTGGGAATGCAAACTAGGTAGCATTTGATAGAAACCTAGACGAAACAATGTCGAAGCAAGAAGATTGGCCGCGAGTTACGAGTGTGAATAGACTAATCTTCCGGCAAAACTTTTAACTGTCCAAATTTAAATGATCAAGTGAAAAGTCTGAGCAAGAATCCCCAGGTCCATTATTGTTTACAAAACTGGACCGTTTTCCCCGCTTCTTCCTTCTTCGCTGCGTCGACATGGGATGTGCTTCTAAGCTGCATTTGAAATGTGACTTGACAGCAGTGACCGCAGCTATTAGCATTAGAAAGTTGTATTTTAAAACGTCACGCTCTAGTGTAAACAGTTGTAGGCATCCCTGAAATGAGGATAATGAACAATAAGTACGGGTGTTTTTCTATGCCTAAAGAAGAGTCTTACATATAGAATCGATAAAACGAGCATTTGAAATATTAATACAAAATGTGATTAGTAACGGATCTTTTTGGATTTACGTTTGAGATTATTATTTTTATTTGAAGTTGAGTGGGAAAACTCTCATTTCGATATCTTTTATTATTTTATTATCATGAAAACTGGTCTTGCAGTTTTCTTGTCGCCGATACCAGCTGTTGGGGGGCGACTACGAACATAGCTTTATTATGTGTTTTCATGTTTTCTATTCAATCGCGAGATTCATGTGCAAATATTTTTATTGCTTAGACCGAAGCTACTCAAATGCAAGAATTCGGGCCAGCATTTGTCCCCGCGCCACTTGCCTTTAGGCGGCTCCACACATTCGTTATTCGGCCGGCAGCGAGCAACCGCTCGCCGCATCCCGAGTAGTGTGGATGAGTTGCTTGCAGTTTGCCGACCGACGAACATTCGGTGCTCGCCCTACTCACCGCGTGTCGGTCTTTTGGACACATCAAAGGGAGCGAACATTCGCTGAACACATCAGCTGTTCGGGATTGGGCGAGCAGTAGCTCGCTGCTCGGCGAATGGCGAATGTGTGGAGCCGCCTTTCACTAAAATGCAGCCAACCGAGCGCCCCCCCCCCTTAAGGCTGACTCGTTAAGTAATTTCTTCGAATCCGTTAATCCCTATTCCGTGTGTACTAATCGTAAACTTATGGCGTTTAATACTTTTTCATGCAAAATACGTGTCAGAATGAGATATATTATCCCAATCTTTCTGTCGCTGAGTCTCGCGAGTCGAGTGGCACTGCGTATTGTGAAGTCCTCCGCCCGCGTGTGCTCGCTTCGCTCGGCGGTGCTCGCGGCGGCGCGCGGCGCACTGGTCGGCTCAGCCGCGTTTAAATTCTGCATACTGATGGGCGGAGCGATCGCTTTGTGCCGCGGCCTCCCGCCGGCGCGGCCGGGCGCGCAGTGGCGGTTGTTCGCAAGAGTGACCGCCGCAATCATTCATTCCCGCCCGTCCGCTCTAATGAACCAGATTCTTTTTGAAGCTGCGCGACGCGGTGTGTGCTGTGCCTTGCCGAGGCCAAGTGGAGAGGTTGCGGGCAGCCTGTTCTTCCACGTCCGATTCATTGGTTGCTTGATTGATGTTTCCGGGCGTGTCAACTGATATGGTCATTAATCCCGTATGGATAGTGCATGATATATCCCTGGAGGTGCTCCATCCCGTCTGATGCCTGAGATCCAGCGCTGACCTACATGTCAGCTAGAGGAGGATTTCCTCTTCCGTTACCTTCTCCCAACGGGCACTACCTGAGCCGGGATTGAACATGTAACTAAAATGTGTGTTAGGCAAGTATATTACAAGGAAGAGGAAGGAAAGATCGCGCGCGATCCGAGTCTAGTTTGTCGTCTTTGATGTCCTGCTCAAATATTCGCCTGGTATTGATTGGTGGAACCACGAAAAACTACCGAACAGAGCAGCCGTCCGCTAGAATTCTCCCCCAAACATTTGCTCTAGCTATTTAGCTAATATCGAAAATCCGCCACCGACGAGACTCCAACTCTAGATCCTTAGACCCAAGCTGCGCTTTTTTGTAATTGAAGCGTTGACTTCCTCAAGCTTTCCTTTCTCTACAGTCCTTCCCTGCCCCAACCTTTCGAGAAGACCCTTTTATTTTACATTGTGTTGAAACTATGACATTTAAGGTAGTATGATCCCTTGAGAGCTTCACCCGTGGATGAGTATTCTGCTCTCAAGTGCTAGGAGTGACCGAGAGCAAATGGTAGGTGCTTCATGCAGGTCGAGGGGAGAGTACGGTGACATTGAAAAAGAGCTCACCTTGCACTACGTTTGTGCAAATTTTCAGGCATATGCTTTTTGCATCAAATAATGTATTTAATACATTTTGAAATGTAAAAAAAATGACGTTATATTTGGAGTTGTTTGGATTGGTATTCGACGAATGAGAATCAACGCCGCACATCACTAATTTCAACGCACTTTGTTAATTAAGTAATTATATATTATGCGTATGCCCCTCAGGTGGCTCATACACAGCGTGTTATCTTTCTGTGAGGTGGTTTTTTTTTTACATTTTTTCTTCATAAAAACAACTACTTTCTGAGAAATTATACAACCATTTCCATACAATCATATGTCTAGGTGTACCTTACTCTCGCCTTTTTTATGCCAATATTGTTATTGCGTTAGCCTGATAACCTGAGGTATTTGAATGTTAGCCGTTTACTACTGTTACTGAAGTCTGAAGAAGTCTCCATCATCAACGCCATCATCTCTATTATCGTATCACCGCGCTTAGAGCCCCCCTCCCCCGTCTTGCTGTAAGCGCATAGCGTGCGGGGACGTGAATCTGGTCTCCGGCGCAGCTGCGCTGACGGGATAGGGAAGGGGACGGGGTGCGGGCGGGGTGCCTGCGTATGCCCGGCACGCGCCGCCGCGGTATGACCAGAATCGATTATCCGCACATAAATTAGCGAGGTCTTGGGGCGCTCGTAAAGGCAGCCTTTTTGCCCCGTCATCGCCCGCCCCTCCATTCCCCTCCCCGCGCGGCACGGCGACCGCCCACCTGCTTCCGCGAGCGACCACAGGGTAGGGCAGGCTGCGCTCACGTCAGTCCCCCCCCCCCCACGGCCGAGTCGTGCTCAGGACTAGCTTATTTCATGGATTGACTATTCCGGACGTGTCAACTACTGAGGTCATTAGTCCCGTATGTGTAGTGCATGGTTGTTTGCTTGGGAAGTGGTGATCTTTTCCCGCTGAATGGTGAGATTTGGCGCCGACCCACCGTCGGCCAGCGAGGTTTTCTCCAACCAAGAATCTCCCAGCAGCGGGGCACCGCTTCATCTGGGGCAAGCTCCTGATCGGTCTCGCGGCATGTATAGTAGAATAGTGCATGCTAGTGTAAGTGTGTGTAATTAAGGGGTATCCGTGTAGTGAGGGGTGAAGATAGGACAAGGAAGAAGAAGGAGAGATCGCGCGCGTTCCATGGTCTGTTTGTACTGCTCCGGCATGCGCCTGGTGGTGATCGGGAAAACCACAGAAAACTACCGATCAGAGCTGCCGGCCGCTAAAATTCTCCTTCTGACAACGGCAGAAATCGACCTAGCTATCTAGCTAGTGTCAAAAATTCTACTACCGTCGGGGCTCAAACGTAGAACCTCCCGATCAGAGAGACACTGCAGTGACATCAGTTTATGCTTTGAATTATTTCTCCGGTAATCAGAGCTATCATTGCCGTTCGCTCTCACCGAGAGAACCGACTTCCCAGCCCGACGGTGGCAGATGTTCAGACGCTGTCTGGGGGGAAATTCTATCAAGTGGCCTCTTTGATCGAGAGTTTTCTGTGGTTTCTCGGATTAATACCAGGTGAATGCTACTGTCGAAACCTTTCTTTCTCACATTTTAACTCCCATGCACCACACTACCATTCATATCGAATGGTACCTCGGAATCTGAGAGCTTGCCCTGGCTGGGAGCATGCACCACAGGGGAAGATACCTGGAGGGCGAAACAGCTAGCTGACGTGTTGGCCGGCGACGGATCTCCGCAGCCAGCGGGGAAGGAACAGCGCTACTTCCAGGCATTCAAACACATTCTCTACACTAATGGAACTAGTGTCCGTAGCGGTTGACGTGCGCTGAAACAATCAATCAATCACACGCGCCCTCCTCCTTTCCTTGCGCATGCCGATCCCAAGGCATCAGAGCGACCGGGTTTGGGCGGCGGTAAAAACATAATTGGCTTCGTTTCTTGAGAGGTTTTCTATAAAAATGTTTGAATGACTTCTGCGACATCTCGTTTTCGTTAGATGCATTAAGAAAGTTTGTAGCACGAACGCCCAATATTTGATAACAAATATTTAATTGCATCTACTTACCTGACGATATTCATGACTATAACAGGACGTATTAACCGCAATGGGAAGTGAATAATGGAGATGATGGAGAGTCACCAATTAACGCACGTGGTACAAACAATATTTTATTTTTCGCCTAATTTTAATGGAACATATTCATTTAGTTACTAATTAACTTGATGTTAATGTGACTCGGTTTTGTAAAATCACTCGACACTGCCACACATCTGGTGAATAGTCGGGAGCTTAGCGCATGTCCCGCTTGGGGCGGTACCCCGCTGGTGGGAAATACCTGGAAGAGCAGTGTAGCAAGCAGACGTATAGGTCGGCGCCGGATCTCACCATCCGGTGTGGGGGGGTGGGAGAACACCACGACAAAACCCCGTGACAAAACATGCACTAATGAGTAGAAACAGGAACTAATAGCCGCACCCTGAAACACAAAATAATCATGTTCACATTTCCCTCGAATCCAGGGAAATCCTCGAATCCATTTCCCTCAATTCCACTTACCTTTCGATCCAGGTAAATTATACATCGTATATCAGCTTGTATTGAAGGCAATAACAACCTATAACGTGTAAGTAAAAACAAATTTATTTTTGGAATTCACTATTTTAGTTAAGCACAATACAATGCGCTGTACATAATACCTCATGATGAGCAATATCTTCGAAATGTCTCCTTTACGATGTATTATTAAAATAGACTGAATAATTTCTTATACTATCTGATTGTTCTTAATTAGAGTAAAACATTGTATTAAGTGAATTTATTTAGGCAATCACATAATTGCATCAGTTTGTAGGTGTCTTTTAAAGTGTCTCGTTTCTCAGGTCTGGACTTATCAGATGACACCTTGCGATAGGAAGTAATGTAGAATAGACCACTTCATGGGGAAACGCATTAGCACGTTTGTCTAAACGCCGTCCGTCCCGTCCGTCCGTCCGTCCGTCCGTCCATCCGTCCATCCGTCCGTTTGTCCGTCCGCCGTCTGAAATTGGCCGGTGACACTCCTTCCGGCGCACTTGTCTCGACGTGTTGTAAGACCTCAATCACAATGCAAACTTAAACGTAACGTAGTATTGTGAACTTAATAGTAAAATTTACACGTAAAAACAAGCATTCACAATGACGAACATAATCTAGAACGTAAGTTTCGACTGAACCGATCAAAATTCAACGTATTGAAGCTTTGTTTTTAAGCTTTGTTTTTAGCTTTTTCTTCGACTTTTCTACCGATTTGTCGTTATATATTTGCGATTAGCTGTTGTATTAGTGCTCGCATACGTTTATTTTATAAACAAGGATTCTCTTGTACCTAATTCACGAGTAATTCGTCGAACATAATTATTTTATTCATTTCAAGTTAAAGTCACAAGAAAAATGGACCAAATTCTTGCTTTGAATTTACTACATGCATCAAAACCGTTCGCAAACTAGTATTCTACATTTCAATAATGAAACGACATAACCACAAACGACCTGAACATAGTCTGAAATCGACCATTCATTTGCTTCTCGTGAGTTTTGTTGTACATTTGTTGTTTTTTTTATGCTGCTCTCTGATTGGTCTTCTGTAGATTTCCAAAATAAACTTAAGGTAAGAGCTTTGTGTTTGTGAATTCACAAGTTTACGGATTTACATCTATAGTTATGTCAAGGCATTGTGAATGGTCTCGCTTAGTAACTCCTTTGTAGGTTTTGCGGCTTCGTTACGTTTACGTTTAAGTTTGCATTGTGAATGCGGTCTAAGACACCTCTTCCGCTGGCACTACCAAAATCGGTTACCACAAAACCACATATACCACCATTTAGAACTATTTAATTGCTAATTAATTACGCAAAAATTAATTTAATTGCTCTTCAAATTTTTGCGTAATGAATGGTGAGCTAGCGGAAGATTCCGCTGGATCTACCACAATTAGTTACCACAAAACCAAATATGCCATCTTGTAGAGCGATTTAATGTCTAAGACCGTGGGGTCGCCGCGCCCGTTCTCGCGTGGGAGAGCAAAGGGCGGCGGGCGCAGGGGCGCGCCGGCGCGGCGGTCAGGGGCCGGGGCCTGGTGCGGGTGACATAACGCCCCCTATCCATCAGGCTTCGCTTGGGGCTGCGCGGGGACCTCCCGTGGCCGCTCTGCACTCGGAGTCTGTGCCGTCCCACCCCACCCCGCTCCGCCTCACCGCGCCACGCCCTTCCAAGCCCCGCTACCCGGCGCCACACAGTACCACCCATTGCCGCTTGACAGCGCCGGCGTCTCGGCGGCGAGAGAGACGAGATGCAATGAGGATGTCGGAGGACGAGGGCGGCAAAGAAATGGAGGATGCCCGATCCTAGGAATATAATCATTTGTCGGAGTGAAGATTCGAAGTGATTAAAAATTAATTGGACGAAACGTGTTTTTCTTTTTCCCCGAATTGCATTCCCCGTGCCTCGCGCGGGTCGCCTGGCGTAACCCTGGAATCGTCGCCAAGAACTCGCGCCTCCGTCAACCGGGTCGGCGCGTACGGCGCGCGTTGGCCGAGGCCCGCGTGCCTGTGTAAGTGGCGCGGATAGCGATCTGGCGCGACGGATAGTCGGGGCTGCGCTGGAGATGCCGGCTCATAAAACGCCTCCTGCGCCGGAGCCCGGTGGCGACTGCGGGGAGGCCGACGTTCGCCAAGATATACGGCGCTCGAAGCAATCGCCCGCCCGCCGCCCATGCGACCGCTCGCTGCCTGCGACACCTTGGCAGGGAGGGTTGCCGGACGGCCTGGAAAAGCGGGATATGTCCACATGCGTCCCGCTGCCTCGCCGGATTTTTCTTTGTTTCTGCCAAATGCCGTGAATTTTCTCCTCTGTTATAAGTCCTCACGGTCTTACAAAAGAAAAACGCATTTTTGGACTATTTGTGAACTGCATTACAGATCTATGCGCTACATACGTGAACGCGAGCGGCTAATTCCTTTGTTAAGCAAATATTTTTAAATTTGTCGTGAATTCTGAAAGCTGAAAAATAAAGAAAAGGTTCTGCGTGTTTTGAATCGAAGTGCATCTTTCTCTCTCAATGTGTGCAAGAGAAGCTGGAATGCAAAGGGGAAATGAGCCAGTCAATTACAGTGTTTGAATATCGACCAAAGTCATGCTTTATTTAATATTTTATTTAAATATCCTGCAACTTACACAGTTCCGAAGATTCTGCCACGTTCTTCTGTGTTGGGGTTTTCTTTTAATGGTTCGAGACATCTAATCGAATTTGCGTAACTCATGAATGAAAACTTATTTTTACATAGTATTTATATTTTATATTTATATACTAAATTATTTCCTCCTTCCTTTGCCAAAACACAAGCCGGGATGCAGTCGGACTAGTATGCGATGCGAGGGAACCTGACCGCGGGATGCTAACGGCGATTCCCCTTTCCATTTGCTAACGAAAATGAAGCGTTGCCAACGTTATTTCAGGCATATCAGTCGGGACGAACAAGAGATTTTTTGATATGTTTTGCCATGATTTTGATTGTAATGTAATGATCTTTTCCTGAATAGGGGTTAGAAGAGGCGCGCCTATGCTAAAGATATCGGCAGTTTCTTTCTCAGGATTTTTTACTCGCTTCCCAAAAGCCCTCTAAGTTTATTCCTTGTAGACATCGCTTGTGAAGATACTTGTTTTCTAAGATTGCAGCTTCGGTCAATCTTCAAATTATGCCGAATGAAAAATTGGATACTTAGGCAAATATTTGTCCAAACCTCCCGGCGTCGAAGGGAACGAATGCTCACCGAAATCGTTCGAGAGAAGATTGATGGGCGGGCTCAATTGGACAACCGCTTAAGTACCATCACCTTCGACGTACCAAAACATATTTCAGCATCACTGGTGCACCATGTTACCTGCGAATATAGGCACCTACGAGCCGCATCAGAATTATAATTTGCCTTCCGCTATAATGCTGATTTATATATAATCAGAACCAGCATTATGATTTCCTGATTTCTATAATTTCTCATTAGAGAAACTAGTTGTGCTATTTTCTCATAGCATATACTTCCTCGCATTATTCCTATTTCTTGCAATTTTCGAAAATTCAGAAAGTTCAACGAAAATGAATCTTAGACCATTTTCTTAATGCGCCCTTTACTACAGTAATAATATAGATCGAGGAAAACATTTAAAGAAAAAATTGGAACGGTTTTGAGAATTGCTTTAATAAATTGTATTAGCTTCAATAATAAACTACGGGAAAACAACCCTTTTTCAAAAAAATGTACATGATATTATTTAAAGATATAATTTTTATAACAGGTTGGATATAAGAAAAATCTGTCATCAGTATTGTCATTTTGTGTTTTTCTTCTTCATTTTTCGTAAATACAGAGCACACAGAAAATGGGACTAGCATTACTCTTTTTACGGTCTTTTGTTATATCTGAGGGGGAGAGTACAAAATTCGAGCCATTTTCGAGTCAATTGTTTAAAAATTGCCTTTTTTTCACGCAAAATTACGCGAAGCCTGTTCATACTTACTCTGTACTCCGTATTACGTGTACTATAAGTAAAAAAATCTCCGTCTTCAATATTTTAGCTTTCGGAAGACGCAGAAAGTAATACGAAAGTACGAATGTGATATTAAATCCTTGAAACAACTTCTCTTAAATAGGTAAAATAAGTTATGTATCCACTTGTAGTTAAATAATAATTAAAAGCAAATGTGCACTGAGAAACGTATAAATCCCAACGACTTTAGCATAGTTAGGTTGAACTATTTTTTAAGAAAAAAGGGTAACGTATTGAACTAATTCGTAATTAAGTGAATCAAGGGTGCAGTTATTTAATAAACGTCCACGACGTTCCAAAATACTGAATATCTGTTTGGAAACTGGATACCTGGTTTGTTCACTTGCCTGGGTGCAATATATAGAAATCTGTCGTCTGCGAAGAAGTACTTTTCTCAGTGCGAGCAATTAAAGTCCTAAACAAACGATTTATATAAATGTGTGAGATTAAATGTGTGAAATTAAAGAATGAGACGGGCATCACCGTAGGCATGCACAGGTTAAAAGAAGAGGGGAGAACTACATTCACGGGTCCCCGAGTTTATTAAACTTTTTAATTCACATAACATTCACGTTTGACATGTACAACGATTTTCAGTGCATTTTTAAGTTTTTAAATTGTATTTTAAGTGGGCATAGGGAAATCCGAGTTGGATAGATTTTTTCGGGTGAATTTTGAACATGTACGAGGGAATTACGAAAACAGTTAAATTGTTGGTACTTGTTCTCCTGCGGAGGGGATTATGAAACAGAACTTTGGGATGAAAATATGCAAAGACAATCCGAGTCAAGTTAACATTTATTAAAAATTAATAAATCTGAATCATTAAAATTATGTAAAAAAAATAGTTTTGTATGTAGTATGAGCGTTAACTGACCTAAAGATCTAATGATCTCGAGCGACAAAATGCTCTCGGGTCTATTGATTGCCTCTTGATCACGAGAACCCTTATAAACCCGTTGGTGCATCAACAGCTATTTCACGTAGGGCTACAGGGCCTTTTCAATAACGCTCAGTGGAAACTGCCATTCTTCAGACACTCTCTCTCTCTCCCTCTCTCTCTCTCTCTCTCTCTCTCTCCCTCTCTCTCCCTCTCTCTCTCCCTCTCTTCCCTCTCTCCTCTCTCTCCCTCCCTCTCTCCCTCCCTCTCTCTCCCTCCCTCTCTCTCCCCCCCCTCCTCCCTCTCTCCCCTCCCTCTCTCTCTCTCTCTCTCTCTCTCTCTCTCTCTCTCTCTCTCTCTCTCTCTCTCTCTCTCTCTCTCTTTCACACACATACATACACTCTCACCCCCCCCACACACACACACACACACCCTGTGCGCACGCGTATGGGCATGAGACGTTTGCCCGGCGGAGCAGTTTCCCATGGCTGCGGCGACGGCGCGTGCTGCGGGCGCCCTACGTGCCGGGCATCCGCCCTGCCCACGCGTCGCACGGCGGCAGCAGCAGCAGCATCTGGATCGGCGCCGTGCCAAATGCACGCGGGCCATGCGGAGCGCGTAACGAGCGTCCGCCTCGTGAGAAATCCGCGCCGCGCGGCGCAGCGCTGCTCGGCCCGCGCGCGGTGCGTGGCAACGCGCCCACGCGGCCTGCGCATGGGGTGGGGTGGGATGGGAACGGCGCCGCTGCCTGCATTCCTACCTGCCGCGCGCAGGCGTCGTCGTTTCCACGCCGACGACAGCGCTGCGCGGCGTATTTGGAGATGGAGCAGGGGGCCGCTTTCTGGAAAGCATGGGAAACCGGGAAAAATCAGGGAATTCGTAGAATAATCCTTAATAGTCAGGGAAAAGTTGTTGATACAGTACAACATTTTATTCCTTAAAAAAATGATTCCAGCAAATAATTTTGGCTCACTTGTAATTTGTTGAGATTTTTTAATTGTATTTTATCGCGCTGAATCCGATATCTGACAGGTTAGTATCAGTCTTGCTTAAATGCTTTTTTTTAATGTGTGAAATATTCCAGAAATCTTATCAGTGAAATTTAAAAAAACTGGAAAATTGGGAATAGTCACGAAAATTCGTTGCAGGAAATGAATGGTTACCATTTGTGGGAAGCATTATTCGGGTGCTGCCATGAAATTAAATTACAACCAACCAACCAAGTGTGCTATTTTTGTTATCGGATGTGTGTCGTTCAGTACTTTTCGTAATACCACATTCGTACAAGAAAATGTAGGTAATACATTTACAAATTGTTTTCTTGGAGTAGGAGTGCTTGTCCACCATTTTACCTGTGACTTCTTTGTTTCTATTATTTTTTTGAACGGCTGACTGTCAATTTTGTAACGGACCCCGACCGTTAAGAGTGTCTTTTTCTTCATCCGTCCGGTTGCGTTAAGTCGATAATAACAGTACGGATTACGAAAAACTGTAAACATCACATTGTTATAAAATGGAATGGGGTCTCGAAATTGCATCGCCGTGAGCCAATCCACAATGGCGCGAGGAATGCGAGGTTGGGGGCGGCTTTTGTGGCTGGCGTGCGCGGAAGTGGTGGGCGGGGGCGGGGCGGGGGCGGGGCGAGTAAATAAAGTCCGCGCGCCTGCGGGACGCTCTGCCACCCACTGGGGCGCATTGTGCGCGGCCGCGGGGGGCGCCGACCCGGCTCCTGACGCGCCCCGCCCCCCGCCCCCTCCCGCCGCCCACGCCTCGCCACTGAAGACGCATTTGGGCCGAACAATGCTCATCGGTCCAAGTGGCACAATATCGTCTGTGTCCCACTCAGAAATAGACTGGTTTGCAGCCGCTCGATGCTTACGGCTAGTTGGTGAAAAACGGGCCAAACGTATTCGGTTTGCTTGTAGCATCGTAGACATTTACAAGACACGTGCAGAACTACATACTCGATTCACACAAACAGAAAGTAGTTCAATGTAATGTTTTCCATTTTCATCAAACACGTTCATGTCAACTATGCAAACGTTGTTGGAACTTTTTATTGTTTTTTTTAGTGCTATACATTTTTCTATGCACTGCTGCAATATTCTATAATCTTCGCACTAGTCTGACATCCAGCAGTCCTCTCATCTTTACAAACTAAGATCATATAGAAGCAACTCAAATATTGACAGATTTCAGGCAAAATTGTTAGTATTTCATGTGTGTTTCGTAGATTTTGTGTTTTAGGTTTTGTGTTTCACCAATCTTCTTGGTCTCCTGCACTTCATTTTAGCTTGTAGAAGTTGTGACTTAAATTTTACTAAATAACATCTAAACGTTTGCAAACTGGTCTGGAAAAATCATGGTTTTTAATTTTAAAATGCTGTTTAAATTTATAAAGATTTTTTGAGTCGTATAATTTATTAAATTGATGGAATTAGACATGGTATCAATGATTTAAGAATGTTTATAACTGATATAAATAATGTTAAAATTGATTGAAAATTATTTTTGTTAATTTTTACATGCATAAATACATACTTCTGTGAAATGTTATTTCGATTCTACGAATGTTCAATATCTCTTGGCTGTTTAGTTTTGAATAATATTTGAATTGAATTTATAATAAGATTTAATACTTAAAGCACTGAAATAGCAAAACTTAAGAAGATAAAATGTTTCATTTTATATTCGCCAAAATTATACAAAGGTAGAGAGCCCGGATGTGTGATCGCTTGCTTTGATTTGTAAGATTTATTGTATTAACAATAAATTATACCGTAAAATTGAAAATGTGAACGCTTATTTCCGTTCATTTGTTAATTAATTCTATTTGCTGTGCGCGTTCCAATTAATCCATTTTGAAAGTAGTTTGCCCGCTCGACGCCAGAAAGCGTATGAGATTGAAGCTATAGTATTGTTTGCAAAGGCCATGACTATGACATTCTCTTTATAATAGAAAATGAATTTATTTTTCTCGAAGAGACCTCTGCATTCTTAAATTCCAGCTACGTGAGGCCATGTAAAGCTTGTTACAGAAAGTTTGCCTTCAATAGCCTGAAAAATGTCAGTGTGTGGTCCACTTACCGGTTCATTTACCCACAAGTATTTTACTACAAACAACGCTTTTTAGGCATTGCTTCAGGCAAAATGTTCGGAATTAAAATTCACCAAAATCAGAATTCGGTTCAACATAAACAAAAAATATTAAAAACAAAAGTGTTTTAATTTATCCTGTAATACCGGTTCATTGTGTTTGTGACAAAAGCACTGGGTGTTGGAAGAGATGGAAATGTTAAAACAAATTGCTTTTACAAATCTCACTTCTGTAGTTTCCTTTTCACGTTAACATTTGTCGAGTTCCCGTTAGTAGTTATTTATGTACCTTGGGTGTTAAATAGCTGTTCTTGCCTCGAGGGCGACGTCCAAACGCGAGGACCCCTGGTTCGACGGGTTGAAAGTCGCCTGAGGGACAAAATATCAAGTAGCGCTTTGCAGAATCAATCGAGAATTCGAAACTTAATTTCGGATTTCATTAAAGTCGAAAGACGCATTGTAATCGTCAGTTGTCAATATAGCATTAGATGAACAAAACAAAGTGTGAATTTAATTATTACATACTCATAGTGGTTCTGGTTTGTTCGTACAAAATGGAAAAAATATCGACCATTGTAGAATTCACGACCATTAATAAATTGTGGGATATGGATCATGTATTAATTGACCAATCCCGTGATCCATATCCCACGGAAAAAATATTTTGAAGTTCATATGGGAATAGTCCAAAAGCTGATAAAGCTGTTCTTTCTTTCCGGTAAATTTTCGAGGAATATATGAAATTAGTTTGGTGTATTTCAGTGTTGGATGAAAAAAAACAGTGTGAATTGCGTAAATGAAACTACTTTCTATATTATTTTAGTCTATTGCTGAAAGCTATTTAGAAGATTCCATTAAATTTCAATGTATGATTCCTTTCTTTTCTTGGCAATCAGGTATTTAGTACATTATTAATTTAAATGCAATTTTGTGTATGTGTATACATATATGTATATTTCAATAGTTGGGATCATGTATAGAAATTTGATAATTAATACAATAAAGAATGACAAGAAACGTAGATTCTATTAAATAAAAAATAACATTATGAGGATGTTAGCCGTGTGTCACTATTATTAGTTCTGCTATTCATGAAGCATATGTGTATGTAAAAGTAAATGTAATAGGTAATAGTAAAATAAGAATGACTTATAATTTTAAATTCACGGGGACATTTCAAAATTCATATTAATTAAGCATTTCAATTCTCATATTAATTAAGCATTGTGCTTATTGTAATTATTATCTTTATTTGAACATTTCATTATGTTATTTATTCATGTTTCTTAAGTTTAATAAATTGAATTCATAAAAAATGAGTATTATTTGTATTTGTAGCGGAGCGGGCATAAAGTATTCAAAAGGTTGACTCAGGCATAAAGAATCAGAATGGCCCGCAGGAGTATTTAAGTATGCCATTACGTGTTTCGTTTCAGGGCCATAAACACACAGAAACGAACTAGTAAACCGTAAGTAACTTTTTTTAAATGATCGCTGCCGTACTGCGAACCAATGTCACTATGATACATTGTTCCTACTACATTAAGAATTATCATAACACCTTTTTGACAGAAAATGGGTGGAAAACTCCTTTTTAGGCAGTCACTAGTAAGAGATTACTTTTAGGCCATGCACGGCGTTCTAAAATTTCAATTTTTAGCAGTAGTCCTAAAAAACGTGAGACAATGCTCAAATATTCTGAAAATCTAAGAATGCAACTAAGAAAACAAAATGTTTTCGTTTGAGCTCATGAGCTACTACTGACCGTAATATAATACAGTACATATGCTAATTAAGTGATTTGTGTACTTGAAATAAAATGAAAGTGAGTAGAACTGTTTAAAAAATAGCGTATGACACACGTGGTAAAAGTGATTTTATTTTGCTCGTTCAGTTGCGCCATTCGGGCTATCGGCCTCGCGTCGCAACCTTTCCTACTCTCCACTTACTACTCTATCGTAAATAACTATTACATGCACATTGTGAAAGCATACATCTGTACTTTAGCAAAGTATATTTCTGCTTGGTAACAATTCGTTTACGGAGTCAGCTCCATCGGAAACATTTCCCGACCGTAGAGATGTCGATGTATCCACTTTGGTTGTAAACCCTTTTCTGTGTCCCGAAACTTAACGTTTGATTGTTCTCTCTGCCGGAATGACTGAGCAGTGGCGGCCGCAGTGGTAGTTCATCCTTCTCTGAGATTGGAAGACAGGTCACCTTCGGGTCGGTAACGGATCTTATCACCGCACGAGAAACTTTCTTCTGGATTTTCGAATTGGGACGTGCTGGATGCCTCTCGTAAGACAAGAATCTCGGGGACCAGCAGACTCGTTGAAACGGAATCTGGGATGCTATTTCTTCTGTATCGAGCGCGCTGGCATCTGTGACAGCGGCCTTTCGGCAATTAAAACGGTTTTCTGGAACCACATTCCCCTTTTCGGAGTCGATTGCTGTCGGCTGTGGAACGAGGGCGGAGTTCCAGCGCCGACGAGATGACTGTTGGGCGCATGTCGTAATCTGCGACATGCATCTCTCTGGGTTGCTTGTTCAGCAACAGCAAATGCGCCGTCTTGCCATAAAATCTCAGTCAGCACTCGTGAGTCGGCGGGTGTCCCTTCGCAGCATCTACGAAACTCTTCTCTGCTAATTAGCTCTCGTTACCACGGCACCCCCACGGAGCAAGAAGGTGATCGTGTGGTCACGACGGTCGCTGGGACCCTAGTCTATCGTGGATGCCTTTCTCGTTATTATCACCGTTCCTACCTGCACTAGCAATCCGGCCCTCTCCGCCAGTACCGGCTGTAAGCATTCTTTCTCTCTCATCGCGTGTACTTGCCCAGCCTCTCGTACTCCGTCTCCACAGCTTCTATGGACTACGCCTCCATCTGTAGCTCGTTCTCGTTGCCGTCGCCTTCTCCTTCAACGCCGAAGCCATTTCCACAGCCTCCGCATCTCCTCCGCACAGCCTCCGCGCGCTTCAACCGCTCGGCGCTTCGTCATCCCATTTTATGCGCACCGTCACATCTCTCACGCCGTGTTTGTTTCTGCTGCCTGGTGTGCAATCCCGGAGATTTACAGCTGGCGCGAGGGTCGCCGCCGCGCCGTCCGCCAGGTACGGGGTGAAGCGGGGGCGGGGCGGGGCGAGGCGGGTGCGGGGGCCGCCCACGGCCGCCTTCGTCTCCGTCTCTCGCCTGCCCCTCCCCCTCCCGTGGCCCCGCGGGAGCCCGCCCGCCGAGGGCGCCGTAAATCAACGCCGGCGAAGGCGGCCGGCGGGGGCGGGGCGGGGGCGGGAGCGACAGCACGGCCGGAGGCTGGCGCCAGCGCTGCCGCGGGGGGCGTCTGGAGCGGGCAGGACACCTCCGGGGCGCGCCACCGCGAAAGGGAGCCTTCATTGAGCGGCGAGCGGGCGCCTAATGGGCCTGCCACGCCCACCTCCCTCCCTGCACCTCTCTGCTTCATTGCGATCTCTTGCGCGGGCGCCAGGCCATTTCATATTCCCGTGTTTTACTTCGCGCAATCTCTCCCGACCCCGTTCCGTGGTGCTTGTTGACATTGCACTCCCTCTGCGCGCGCCGTCCCTTGGAACCGCCCACGCACGTGCTGGATTCTTTTCCCGCCATGTCGAGTCGAGTCGTCGCGCCGTCGCCCTTCCTGGGCAGGCGCCACCCCCGCCCCGCCCCACCCCACCCCTCTCGCCCGGCCGTCCGGCGCCTGGGAAACGCACCGTTTGAGGCATTTGTCTCGCAGCGAAGGAGGATGCGGCAGCTGCCTGTTGGCGTATCGCGCTCAGACAAACGTGCGTTTGTTTTTTGTGGCGATGGAGGTCCGAGGCGATAAGCATCGCGGTGGGACCGTTCGGGAAAGGTGACTGCGCCGGCCCGGAGAGCCTGGGAGGCGACCACGAATATACGATGACCGCGTCGACGGCTGCGTGCTGTTTTATTTTGTGGCGTCGTGTCTCCGGACTTGGAGCTAAATTATTACATTTCCTCTCTCAACCTGTCAAAATCTGTTGGTCGGTTTTCAAGTCATGTGATTTATTAGTGGAAATGTTTGTCAGTAAAATGAAACATGAAGAGATCAGCAATGGTTGTTATTTACTTATACATTCCGTTTCTATTATATCTCGATCTTAATCTATTGTTGCTCTAGTGCAAAGTAGAGGAACGGACATGAAAATCAATTAAGAATTTACAGTTTCACTGACTTAGAAACAAAAATGGCGGTTTATTCGTTGAGGAATGTGTAGACATGATAACATAACTGCTGATGCCCAAACGGAGAGATATTCTTGAATTTTGGGTAACGGTCAGGTAAAATTGTTTGAGATGTACTAAATGCCACGTTCTGCGATCAACCGAATATCTTAATGTTCTTTTTAAAAACTCTTTCTTGAAGTACAACACACAATTTCCAATTCCTAAAATATTGTATGATTCTTTTCAGGAGAAAGCTCGAACTTACTGTTGCATATTATATTGAAATAAAGCATTTTTATGAAAGCTTATTCTAAACCTCCGAAAACCATTTAATCGTAATTTATCGTATTCTAATGGCGTCACACAGGAGTCGGAAATTCCCCGGGTGTCCTTGCTTTGATATGGCAGTATCCCCGGTCGCTGCAGCATTCATCAGCTACGAGAAAGGGAGGCTTCCTGTCTAGGGGCGATTCCTCTCTTGGGAGGGGTTATATGTAATTAAGAATTATATTGATTGATTTTTTTCGTGTTTCCGGGCGCGTCAACTGCTTCGGCCATTAGTCCCGTTAGGGTAGTGCATGTTTTTTTCTCGGGGGAGGGCGGTGATTTTCCCCCGCTGGATCCGGGGCCGACCTACCGTCGGCTAGTGGGGTTTCTCCCTAACCAGGACTTTCCCACCAGCGGGGCACCGCCCCAGCCGGGACAAGCTCTAAGCTCCCGACCGGTCTCCCGGAATATGCGGTAGTGTAGTGCATATTAGTGTGAGTGTGTAAGGGGAGAGGATAGGACAAGGAAGGGGAAGGACAGATCGCACGCGGTCCGTGGCCCGTTTTTTAGCGTACTGCTCCGGCATTCGCCTGGTGTTGATCGGAGAAACCACGGAAAACTACCGATCAGAGCAGCCGGCCGCTAGAATTTTCCTCCGGACAGTGACTGAATTCGACCTAGCTGAAATGCTAGTGTCGAAAATCCTGCCGCCGTCAGGACTCGAACCTAGAACCTCCCGGTCAGAGCCGCTGCAGTGACATCAGTTGATGCACTGAGCAACCGCTCCCGGTAAGAAGAATTTTATATAAGATTCGAGGTCGAGGTCACCTATAGATGTCCCTAAAACTTCCATTAAACATTTATAATGGTAGTTTTGGGGACAGTCCTCAAACAGTTTCGTGACAAGTTAAAATCAATAGCTACTGAATTTTTTTTTGGTGGTGGTGGTGGTGGTGGTGGGGATTTTCCTCTCCGTGGATCCACGTCTGTTCCTCTCTCGACGTGATTGCACGAATGCCTTCTTTCTCAGGCTAGCGCTTAGGAAGTCTGGGTGAGGTTTTTCTCAGCAAGAGTCGGGTCTAAGCAGGCAGCCACAATCAGCGAGTCTTCGGCAAAAAGTCTTCATTCCTACAAAGCTAATTGATAGGGGGCGGATTTTAATGAAATGTCATTTTTTCTTTTCACTTTAGAGAAATGCCGTTTAGTATAGAAATTCATGTTATGTTAGGACAAATGGAAATAATCCATTTTTATAGGTCATTTTTTTTTCGTCGATTTCGACTGAAGTCATTTTTGTACCTTTTTCCGTCATTTGTAATACATTTTTTGCTGATTACATCGATTTTAACATCATTTTAATGGTACTTGCTTCTAATAATATTTACGAGATGCAACAAATATTCTCCTCAGAATTACTGAGCACCTATACCTGGTAGCCTATTCGATTTCTTCGCTCAGAAATTGTAATGTCAGCCATTGTGAGAATGTAATCTAAGGTTCCTGTGACACTTGTCAACGGTAATTGCAATTCAGCTGATTTCTAAAGACAGAGATATTCTGGTAAAGAACGGTTCAAAACAAAAGTTTGCAAGCTGAGTTCACTTGAACGATTAGAGGTAATCTCGATCACCTTAGTAACGCATCCAACAGCGTGAGTTGTTCATCCGAACTGGTTTTGAACTCCTTTTTTATGTCATTTTTCTTTAGTTTTAGGGCATTTTCAAAACATACGCGTTCAATGAAATATGCTAAATAGCAGAATCACGAATTCCCTCTTTCTCAAAAAAGAAAGCTTGTAATCTAATACACGATCGGTCGTAACTCGGAGCCATGTGTGTGATGAGAAAAAATGATTATTTTAAAATGTATTTTTTATAATTTTACTTGTACTTAAAGGAATTTACACAACAATGTAATACATATTACTATTTGTTCTAAATTGGCACGCACGAAGGGTGCGTGAAGTCTAAGGATAAACCTATTGTGTAATAGTCCATTCGTATTTAACGCATTCTTCTTTCTCAACGAGTATTGCTCGAGGCCGAAAGCAAAATTTCACTGTCTTGCACGAAGATGACATCAATTTAAAAAATTACTGCGAGACTATGTAAAGTGTTAAAATAAAGCGATTCACGAGAGTAACTGAAGTAAATATTTTTTAATTAAATTGGATTCGGCCATGCGTCTACATACGCAAATCCATTCCTTGTGTCATTTCCTCCTCTGAAATAGTGACCGAAGCCGCCATCACGACTGCATTTAAAAGATATGGCCGTCTGATAAAAAAAATTGTGGAATTAAAGAAACACTAAGCGGTCTTAATTACAACATTATTTGCACAGCGCGTCGTTCAAGGCCTTGATAACGTTACAGCGACAAGATTTTGTGTGAAGAACGTGGCCTGAGAACAGACATACAGTGTCGGACATGGAAATTTCGATGGAAATTCGGATAAGACTATTCTTCGGGACTATATTCCTGTTCCATTTTCTATTTCTTCCCTTATGCTCTGATCGGGATTTTCCTGTCGTTTCTCTCATCAGTACCAGACGAATGCCGAAATAGTACCATAACAAACTTGCTAAGGACCAGGCGCGACTTTCTTCCTCATCCATGCCCCCTCCTCCTCCTCCTTCACACACACACACACACACACACACATACAATTACTTTACATTATCTCCCCTTACACACCACCAAACACATTGCGAGATCAGTCGGCAGCTAAGAGTTCTTGCGTGTGGGGCGGTGCCAAGATACATCGAGGGGGGAAATCCCCCGTAAGTCAACGTATAGGTCTGTGCGAAACCTCACCGTTCAATGCGAAATAAATCACCGACATCCCCTGGGAAAAAAACATTCACTACTCTAACAAGACTAATTAAATTAACAATTGTCGTGCCCGGAAAAAGTCAGTCAATTAATCAATCAATCAATCAATGTTCGTGTAAGACTTGGGGCGATTTGTCGAGTGTTGCGATTGGACATCCGTGGCTGTGCTGTGGAGCGCCGCGACGGCGCTCGAGGGCTATCCGTCTCCCGCGGGGGCCTGGCGCAGGGCAGGAGCTCTCCATATGTCGCTGTCCGCAGCCGCTGCCCTTCCGACGCGACACGACGCGACGTCTCGGCGCCGGCCGCTTCCTGCCCACGACACTTCCTGGATGACCCCCACCCCACCCCGCCACGTCCCCAACGTACCGTTTGCCAAGAGTGTGAGACATTGCGTCTAACGTTTCATTCCGTGTGCACGCATTCCCTGACCGATGTAAAAACCGGCTGTGATAATCGCGAACAACGTTGACAATATGTGTATGATTTTCAAATATGTATTTGAAATTTTCTCACTCTTGATTAGGAGTTTCGCAAATTTGACAAACGCTTGTATGATTGGTGCAAGAAAAATCGACTCAACTTAAAAAGGTAATGTTTCAGAAGCACGGTTTTAACCTGGGCCGTTTATGTCGCGGCTAAAACAGTGTTTCACTCTATAAACCGACTGTCTCGTGAATTATGTTTATAAAATTTTTACTAGTAATTCCTTGCTAAATAATTCTTCACTTAACTGATCAATTAGGATTTATGAAATGTATCGTTTGAGCACCAGTGATATGAGAGATTTCCATTCCAACTCGCGTGAAAGCACTTCACAAGAAGGACAATATCCGCTTTATCGCTCGTCCACCTTAAGTGCTCATTGGTTCTTTTGCTGCTGGCAGAGGTATTCGCACTTGCCATCTCCGGAAGAAGCTTCCCCTATGAGCAAATGCCGCAGTGATGTAGCCAGGCGTAGCTCCCCTACTCCCAGTGGACACTGGAGAGCGAAATGCTATTCCAGTTTGTGGTTATACGATTTACGAAAAGGAGGTGAGACAGATTCACACGATTTAGGGAAAACGCACAAGATAATTCCTGTTGACAATGCAACGTTCATGTTGCATTGTTATTGCATGAATAATACACGCACATATTATAATAATATAAAAGTTGGGTGAAAGCTGTTCAAAATAGCCTCAGATCATGTAGGTCATGGTTGTTCAAAATAGCCTGAGATAATGAAGGTATCTATGAATGCATTAGCATAATATGTTACCTTTATGTTATGCTTACAATTTTATGAAACCATCCTCAGCAGCAACAACAAGGATCTCTTTTGGTGTACTTCAAATGCATTTTCTTGTTAATTCGTACAAGTAAGTGCTTTTCCAAAGCATGTTTACTATTTCTAGAAGAATATTATAACGGGAAATTGATTCTTTCGTTATTTGTGTCTTGAGAGCCTTCTAAATGTTGTTAATTAGGCCCACAAACTTGCGAACTGAGAGGGAATACTAACGTTGTACATTGTATTTTCTAGTACTAAGAATATATAATTCAAGAACGGGCAACATACCACGACAATTTTAAAAAAATTGAAGTTTGTTTTTTCAAAGTGAATTTTCTTGAACTGCGTATAATAGTGCAGTTCTCCGTACTAAAGTGCACAGTGATCGAACACTTTGACGAGCAAAAATGTATCTTCACTTCCCATTGGATTTGATATTTCGTGCTCCCCTAAAAGCGCACCAACGCTTACTATTTCACTTTCCGCTCAGAACATTGGCATAATACGTCGAATGCCTTGGAGAATGCCCGTGTCGGTGTTCGAATTTCGTGAGCGTCTAGACGTTCAATGATTGAAACCGTCACTAGCGTACCCTTGTGTCGATTGTCTTGTTCTGTTTGCACTCATAAATCGAAATCCCCGCCGCAGCGGACGCGCCAGCGAGCAAAGGGCCTCGCGGGAGGGGACGTAAGAAGCGGTCCGTCTGCGGCCACGCGCTGGGGCATTGTCCACCGGACATCGAAGCAAATAATTAAAAACGATTAATGTTTCATGAGCGGGTGCGCGGTCGCCTCGCCTCGCCTCGCCTCGCCGCCATCGGGGACAGGATACATCCATCGGCGTTCCCAGGCCGCCTCCTAATGGGAGGATCCAATTAGCGAAGCGACGTCCATTAGCATAAATCGCGGCTTGTGTTTTTGCGCCGTAACTCACACGCGGCGATATTTAATTTCCGCGGACGCGAGAGGTACTTTACGAGAGTGTCGAAGCCGCGCCCCGGCGCCCCGCCCCGCGCCCTTGGCGCCCCTGGCGGACGCGACCACCCAGAGCGCCGCCCTTCGCCACTAGGCATGCCACGTCGACAACATGACATCCGTGTTAATAATTGATAGATAGATAGATTGATTGATTAGTGATTCGCGGCTCGTCAACTGCTGAGGTTATCAGTACCGTAAGTGTAGTGTATTTTTTTCTCGGGAGGTGGCGGTGGTATTCTCCTGCTGGAGTGTGAGATTCGGCGCCGACCAACCGTCGGCAAGCGAGATTTTTCCCAAACTCTAAGCTCCCGACTGGTATCCTGATATGGTTTAGTAGCGTATTGCATGTGAGAGTACGCGTGTAAATAAAGGGTGAGGATGTGACAAGAAAGATCTCGCGCGGTCCATGGTTTGTTAGGGCACTGCTCCGGGATTTGCGTGGAGTTGATCGGAAAAAACACGGAGAATTACCATCAGAGCAGCCGGCCGCTAAAATTCTTCTCCAGATAGTGGCTGGACTTGACATAGCTATGTACCTAGAGTCTAAAATCCTACCACCGTCGGGACTCGAACCTGTGACCTCTCTGTCAGACGTATTTAGTGACACCACTTGATGCCCTGAACCACCTCTTCCGGTTGATATTAGTTATACATCACCCCGAAATGGATGTTTTAAAACTGTTTAGTTACATCGAACAATAAACATTCGCATAGAGCAGAATTTAATCTGTTGGTGATCGAATTTATTAATTGATGTCACAGAACATCGATGTTTCTATAAAAACATCCATGTTTTGAAAACATCGACATTGTTGCCGCATCCCCATTCGCCACGCCGCTGGGTGAGCGTTGCCTCGAGTTTCAAACTCTGGGACTTGTGTTATCAGCCTGCAATGATAAATGCTGAATATTCCTTTGTGCGTTTTAAAAGACGTATGAAAAATGTATTCCTACCCTTATATTAGTAATTTTAGTTTCCGATATGTTTTGTGAAAGCAACTTTTCTTTTGAATAACCTAAAAAACAATTTGTATGTGAAACAAAAAAACGTAAGTTTTGGGCTTGTACCTGCATGTGGTGTGACAAATCATATTTTTGTTTTAAATTTTTTTCTGATTAACAAACCAATTGTTTACGAATGAAAATCTTTAGTAGATTTTAACCGAAAGAAAATTCCAAAGTATTAATCGTTTGTCTGGAAAAATAAAATGGCAGTGTTTCTTAGATGTGTACATTATCTTCAAAAATTATATTTTTATAAGAAATGTTAAATGCATGGTGTGTACGTTGTATATTGCGTACTGAATTATCAAGGTTAAAACACCTTGATAATTTAGGGTATTGGTTGATAAAAGTAACTGCCCTACAGTGTTCCCACATTTTCACATTATTGCATTCAAGTTCAACTTCCACTTTCCTTTCTTTTTTTTCCTCACCTCCTTTCACGGTATCTATTTCTGCGACATACAAGGAGGTGATAATTCTTGTTTCACAAACGTGCTAGTAGTGCTAATATCAGTGGCCAAGTAAGTCTACATGGAGGTCGTTCTTTCCACCTGGTGGGAACTACAGCCGTTGGTGTTTCTTATCATGAGCAGTCGTGAAGCAACAGCTTAATTGGTGAAACTAATTGCGAAATTTAAGCAGCACATTGACGATTTGAAAAAAACTAATGAAGTGTTTACAATGTTTTCTAGCAAGCCCAAAGTAAATTAGATAATCCTGAATGCAAACTAAAATAATATTTTTTAATATCCTCGATTTTCCTTTCGTTTTTGCCTTGTGAACAAGACAGTGATGAGACAAGAAGTGAACAAGAAACACGACTTAAACGAAGAAAGTGAAAGCTATTTCTTATATTTTTACTAGCATATTTCAATATTCAAGAAAACTTGTTATGAATATTCCTCCCTACGGAGTTACGCAGAGCAAGATTGAAAGTAAAGGGAATAGTAGAATGCATGTAATTGGCAGTGACTCGTGTTGACACGGTCAGGCTGCTCGTTTAAGATCACTGGGACCGGTCGACCTGTCATTCCCTGTAGAATGTGTAACGGACTAGTTCTCCCGTTCCCCTTCCTTTCATACCATCATCGCTCCAACATCATTTAGATCTTCATAATAACGCATCCAAATCATTTCAAGATATGGCAGTATGGGTTATGTTCTGGTATCGTGATAAGGAAGTCTCTAAGTATGTTCGAATGTTTGGAAACAACATCGTTGGCATGCGGCGTTGTTGCTAACCCACACTAATCCCACCGGAATTGAAGTAGCAAAAGACAAATAGTACAACGATAATAAATTCTTTAACACAAGAAAACGTTTGAATATAGACTCATTAGAATCAGATTTAAAAACAAAAATATTTTATATCACTGAACTAATTTTTTAATTGAGGAAATTATTGGCAAATTCTACTTCATTAGAAAACTGAAATGAACTGATAAATACGATATCGCATTTTAACATTAAAAGTCGACTTTCGTGCCCGAGGGATTGGGAAAGAAGGGGAAAGTGACACGCTCTTGTAATGAAAAGTGTAAACATCTGCTATGATGTTGAGTAGAAAAAAAGAAACTATTTCGTCAAATGACTGGTTCCTGTAGTTGTACTAACCCTATGTGAAGTCGAGCTGTGCAGCCTCCGGGCCTTCCCACCCCCGCCGCCGCCGCCGCCAGCCGCCTGACTGACAGTCTGCCAGGGTGCGCGTTCTCGCGTCGGCCGGCCGGCCGGCCGGCCGGCGCCGCCCCCTCTCCCGCGGCGACCATCTCAAACAATTATCAGCTCTCCGCACGGCGAGCGTAATGATACGTTTGCGCCTGTAAACAAGGCTCCCACGTCTCACACACGCACCCCTCCCCGTCCCCGCCCCCGCCCCCGCCCCCGCCCGGCGCCCGCCCGGCGCCCCCCCCCGCGCTCGCCCCCGCCGGATTTATCGTGGCCACCGCCCGCCCCCGTGCTCACATTTAATTATGTAGCTTACCAAAGTGCGGCCCCCTTTTTTTAAACCATCAACTTCCATCAGAGAAGATTCCCAAATGCTACCCTGGGTCTTGTTTTGTTTTCATTTGTGCCCGTTACACATGAAGTTACCTCTCTCAACTTTGACAGTCGAGCTGAAGACTACTTATTAATCTCGAACGATGCGTTACCTGTGGGCCGCGCTCTGAAAGCCCTGCGCTCGGAAACGAGTGCCCTCTTCTTGTCTTAGTTTTCAGACGCTCAGGTGCATCGTAAGCTATAACTGCATGCTTCCTCTTGAAATAGAGCATTTTCTTTTTATATTACTGGGAAGAGCTCTTGTAAAGAAATGGTTTAGAAATATTTACTGCATGTTTTCATGAAACAATTCAAAATAATTATAAACTAGTGGTTTCACGAAAAGCTTTTGTTGTCATGAAAGAAAAAATGCTGTGACAGCTGAATCGTTTATGGTATTTTACACAAATTGGTTACTTAGACATTGTTTCACATCGCAATGTGAAATAATTTTTCTGGGAAGTATTAGCCTATAAACCGCGTTAAAAAAGGTATGACTGAAATTTCCTTTTGTTGAAAAAAAAAAAAGATGAGTACGAAAATATTACATGTTAGCGTACTCCACTATTTATCGCAACATGGCAGTTGGACTAGATTGTTCTCGCTGTTTTCGTGAAAGTTGTATGCACAAGACATTAGTCGTGATTTGAACTCTCTTTTGTTCTTAAGTCTCTTCAAAAAAGGGTACGGACAATTGTTTTAATTTTTCAACTCACCTTCTAAGCCATGTATTAAAATTGATACGCTTTATAGATTTTTGCATTTTCTGAACACCGTACTTGAGAATAAACAAGATTTTAAAAGTGTTCTAGACTGTTAATTACAATGTATGAATTTGATATTAGGCAAGAGAAAATTCCTTCAAAGAGTGAATGGGTTTTGTTTTTTTCTTCGCCAAATATATCAACGACGTGAGACGATCCTGCGTGTCTGAATTTGTCGATAGTGATATACTCAACAGCGCCTCTGATCGGGAGTTCCTAGGTTCGAGGCCCGACAGTGGCAGGATTTTGGACTCTAGCTAGATAGCTAGGCCGAGTTCTGCTGCTGTCAGGAGAATTCTAGCGGCCGGCAGCTCTGATCGGTAGTTTTGTGTGGTTTCTCCGATCAACATCAGGCGAAAGCATAAGCAGTACCCTAACAAACGGGGCACGGACCGCACGCGATATTTCCTTCCTATTCCGTGTCCTATCCTCATCCCCCTTACTTACGCACATTACACTAACATATGCACTACACTACCACACATGCCGGGAGACCAGTCGGGGACTAAGAGCTTGTCCCGGCTGGGGCGGTGCCCCGCTGATGGGAGATACCTGGTTGAGGAAAATCACTGTTAGCCGACGGCAGGTCGGTGCCAGATCTGGTCATCCAGTGGGGGAAGACAATCGCAACCTCCCGAGGAAAAACACGCATTAAACTTACGGGACTAATGGTCACAGTAGTTGACGCGCCCGGAAACAGTAACAATCAATCAATCATACTGGTACAGTTACTGTACACTGTACAAGAGGTATCCTTGGGATATTTTAAGACAATTCAACGCTTTCCTTACAAGATATTATTTTTCTTATTTCCCCCTATTTATTTCTTATCTCATTGAATTAAAACTTAGGTACAACATTATGCGACTCAGTCGCTTCATGAAGAAATCTGAAACGATTAATATAACAAATTAAGCTGTTTTTTTAGATTAAAATTAAAATTGTTGAAACCAAAGAAGGATACAAGAGTGAAAGTGATGTCAGAGATAGAGATCTTCTCAGAGATTGAATGTATTTTTTTAAAAATAAAGTGTTCTTTTTATACTAATCATAATTATAAGAATAGTTACTAAGTATTTGTTCAATTCAAAATATCACCATGCAAAACGTCTCTAAAAACATTTATGAAAAAATAATGAATTAGCATTTTAAGGCTATTAACTATTGTAATTATTTCTTTTAGTTTGATTTTACTGTGGATGATTTTGTGTGCACCTCTTATTTTATCTGTTCACTCGTTAGATCTAATTGAAGCTTTGTACGAATAGCCACGCTCTATTCCAAGATGTTTTTACGATCGTTTTTTTTTCCCGGGGCTTTTATTCAGCCGACGGCCGGTTATCTTTTACGTCCCGATGGAACGCATATTTGACCATACACTGAACACAAACACGCTTGCGCGCTCCTATCTGGGGTCACCAGAACGCGAGGCCCTCCGCGACAACACATACATGAGAGACCAGGGACAAACAACCATGCACAAGGAGGGACTCGAACTCGCGTCACTTCAGACCGTAGCACTGAATCGGTACGCGCTCTTAGACATCTCAGCCATTCACATCGGCTTTTGCGATAGTAGTTCCTTGGTTTAGTTTTCAAAATAATAACAAGCTGCTGAAAGAGGGAAGAAAAATGAGAGTTAAATGTTTGTAAAGTGTGTAACTCAATGGGAGTTTACAATATAGAGAAAATACCTAAATGGCTTTTTAATGTGCATCTCTTATAAATAGCGACCGTGACCTAAAATTTTCCGTTATTTGCACCTTACATGAATACTGCATTTATGCAATCTAGATACTGCAACTTAGATATTGTATAAATGGAAAATAGTATTGTAGTAAGAAACAATCTTTCCATTTCACTAATTATGATGAATTTCAATTTAATGATTTTAATTTTTTTATACTAATTTTGTAAACTCTATATCATTTTCATTGAAGATTATTTTATTATCAACTTAGTGTGAATTTCAGAAGAACCATCACAGAACATGTGTAGATATTTCTTTCGGAAGACATTGAATGTTGTGTGCCCATCCAAATTCAGATATGTAATCACCTCTGTCATTTAATTTTCATTGGAAGTTTGAAAACAGACAAATAATTGATTAAAATCTATGTTAACTATTCTGAATTATATTTTTTTGTAACACAATTTTAATGGAAGAACCACCTACAGATGAGAAAGGTGAATCCGTGCAATACTCAGCACGTCTATCACCAATATTTCTGTTCCAAAACTTGTGTCTAAAGCCGACACATAACGTGACGTGATGAAACAAGTTATGTTAATGGCATAATTGAAATGAGTTTGAAACTGCGCGGTAAATTAATCCATTTCTTTTGAAATCTCTTATCGCGTTAATGTTTCAAATGAAGGATTTTTTTAAACATTTATTTCTGCTTGGCCAGCAGATCCTCAGCACCGTGCACGATACAATTGGTTGTAGAATTGCAGTATTACTTTTGAAAAGATATTACGAGTTACTGAGTTACATGTGGAAAGCCATATCATGTGAATGTCTCAGAGAATGAAAAAAATTGCCGTGGCAAGTTTTCGTCTTGGTGTTTGTGGGGCGGATTGAAAGGCGTCTCGTATCACGGGACCAGGTTTCCCCAAGATGGCTGCTGCTGCTGCATTCGCCCATCCGTCGCTGTCGTGATGACACCGTGTAGTCGCGGTTGAAGGAATGCGTCGCATCGCGTCGCGTCGGGTCGCGTCGGGTCCTCAGATGTTGATCGCTCCGCGGCTGGCGCGGCCTTCTTTCGCGTCTCCCCGCTTCGTTTCCCTTTCGCTCGCCGCTTTCCGCCTCGCCCTTATTGCGGCTCCCCTGATGACGGCGGCGCGTACTCCGTGCGCTCACAAAAGCTGCTTAGGCATTCTCTGGAAATTAATGGATAAGATCGCGACGGTGCCCGGCCACGCGGGAGGGCCCTGGCGCTGCCGCCTGAGATGTCCCGAGGAATGCGGCGGAGCGGGCCGCGCGCCAGCCAACGCTTCTAACAGAACACTCGGTGTTGTCCCATAAAGTGGAATGCGATTGCCATCGCAGGGAAACTCCTATAAGAATAGACCGATGAGTGGCAAGGAGACCGTTCATGCGCAGTTCAGAACACACTGTAATCTCACGCTTATTGTAATAATGACACGTATTTCTTATTTCGTCGTTACGTTGCGTGCACTTTTAGTGAAGTGTGGTAGAAAATGTATTAGTTATGAATTACTCTTGTTTTAAAATAAACGCTATTGGTTGAAGACGGTGGAAGTAATTATTAACCCAGCTAGTGGGATTTTTTTTCTTCTCGACATGTCATTACTTTGACAACTACTCGATGGTTGCACAAATTTCACTTGCTCTCTTAGAAAGCTTTTGATTTCTTCTTCAAAGTATTTTTTAACATATATTCTAATAATAATAATAATAATAATAATAATAATAATAATAATAATAATAATAAGTTCCTTTATGCATTATATTCTAAAAGAGTGAATATGCCGTAACAAATATTGACTGTGAATTATTTCTACCCGTCCCAATTTTGCATTCAGCGAATGCTCACGTGACCCATTGTTTTCCCTATGTGAATAATAAATATAGCTTTTTTGCCTTTCAAACGTCACACACAGCTTCTCCGGAATATTAACGTCAAATACATAAATCATCCCGGAAGTAATCAAGGATAAATATTCTAATATTGATTTTGTAAACAAACAGAAAGACTTCGAATTAAAATTATTATTTATTTTTTCTGCCTGTATTTCTTCATTATATTACAATATTTTTGTCTTTGATTTTAAAGACAGAACATTTTTCATTGTCATTGCTTTATATTAATATTAATTACATTATACATACAGCGCAACGTTTCGGAAAGTAGTTGTTTCCATCGTCAGGCTTAATAGACAAAATAAATTAATATATTCATAATATTTTAACAATGGGCAGATTAAACAGAATATGTCTAACTTGTAATTTTGTAATGTCCCTCTCAATCTCTCTCTGCCTACTTCGTCTCATACTGTAATATAATATAATTTGATATTATATTGAAATACTTAAAAGTTTTTATCAAGATGCGGTTTGATGTGACTTGTGTACATTAATAATATATTCTTCTGTTTAGTATATTCTTATGTAATAAATATTATCATAAAGCAGTCACAATGAAAAATGTTCTGCCTATAAAATCAAAGACCAAATATATTCTAGTATATTGAAGAAAGATTTAGTCCCGTGCGTATAAACTGCACGAAATTTCAAATAGCGAATGTAGTAATTCTATTCATAAATTTCGAGATACTGTACGTTTCTGATTTTTGAAGTGGTGATACCTAGAGGAGCTAAACTTCCATTAATGGTACAAAAGTTGAAAAAGGTCTAAATTTGTATATTTCGGTGTAAGAAACATCTCTGGAGTTTCAAAAGGTTAAAAAAGGGGCTTTCGGGATCGAAGGACGAACCTTCTTCAATTTTGCAAGAGGGCAACGTGTCTTGCGTTTTCCATGTGAGCTTGCTGATTTTTACCGCATAATTTACAATGTTCTATATTAAGAATCTTAAATGTAATAAATGCACCTCTAGGGAGTAAGTTTCTGTCCATAAATTTCTATAGAAAATTGATTTTCAGTAGACAGACGCTTGTAAATTGTGCGAAATAACTATCTTTTCTGAGAGTTTTGTGTAGAGAAAGTGGACAGTTTCTTGCCTCCCGTGTGTCTGGTTGGTGCCGTATGTTGGAGCGCTGTCTTGGTAAATTGAATGCGTGATCGAACGACGAACTTCCGTCTAAACCCCAAGCTGCTAAGATTCTTCTGTTCCGTGAGAAAGAAAAATTCCCTACAAGGGCCCTTCTAAAACGAAGAAAGAAAAAAACACGCATTAGAATACCATCCTTTACCAGTGATATGCGGAGAAGGAATACGCTCTTACTCCTCGTGTTATCTGTCGGAGCTATCTGTCCCGGGACGGGCGAGACGTGCAGCAGCTACAAAAAAACGTGTGCGGGGGCGGGGAAGGGCGGAGCGGGGCGGGGAGGGGCGGCGTCGGGGTGGGCCGGCGCGGGCGCCCGCGTCGCCCTGCTGTCAGTTTTCACCACCGATGTTATCGGCGGCGGGGCGGGGCGGGGCGGGGAGGGGCGGGGCGGGGCGGGGCGGGGCGGGGCGTGCGCCCCGTCCACCGCCCGACAGGCCCGGTTTGTCTCGCGGCGCTCGTCTCCGTTGCGCTGCCATGCCCGTGCCTTCACCAGAAAATCCTCACATGCAGTCAAAAAGAACCTCAGCAAACGTCGTTGAATAAGCCTGCTCAGTAATGGACGTGAGATATTTTGGCATTGCTGCTTTTGAAGGTTTTCATTCCACGCTCCTGATTGATTATCTACATTTATGAAAATTATGGGTATTTTTTCCTAAATTGAACTCCTGGCGTTTTCAGTGAAACAAATTATGAGCGTATAAATACGAAGTGTATGAAGGAAATGGTTTTCCTCATTCAATAATGGAATAAATAGGTTTCCTGAAATGTAAAGAAAAATTGATTCTAAGAAGTTTGAAACAAAAATTGAAATGATAGGACTAAATTTGGGTTAGCCAAAAAATAATTCAAAACTTATTAAAACTCCCAGTAAATGCATTTAAAACGAATTCAAGTGAAGCCTGAATGTAGATAGTGAATTGAGTGGAATGCGTTTTGATGAATAGGTATGGATGTGATGTAGGATTGTCAGGACTATACTATATGTGGGGGCATGCTGGAACGTTTATCATCAGACGAAGGTATTCTTTGCATTTTGTGTTTAGAAATCCTCAGGCTGGTGAGTCGTAACAGTGCGCTTCGTAATTCATGTGAAGAAGTCTCTACTTACCCATATTGCTTTTTTTGCGCGTTTTAATGAGAGCGCTGACTCACTATTTCTCTTTCCGAGTGTTATATCTTTCCTCTCGCGGTTAGTTTCTAAAGACTGAAGTGTGGCATAAGCAAAAGGCTCGTGGTTTATAGAGCAAACAAGGAATGTTAGAATATTTTATATAAACAAACTAGTGGCAAAAATATTCTAAAATTCCTTGGTTGCTTCTAGGTATTCGCTTCTGCAATAAGTTATATATTAGAGAATATATTCTATAAGTAAATGTTTAAGAAAGATCATGTTACGCAATGTGTCTGTTTACTTGGATTGGTAACTCCAAATAATATTAGTTACAATTGTTATTCTAGTGGATTATTACAGCTAAAGTATGTACTTCACCTTTTATTGCAAATACATTTTTTGGTTGATTGGAGTATTTTTGGTTACCTTTTATTACACCCACCCTCAAATATATTTAACATTTATTACCCTAGCTCTGTATAACAGCAATATCCCTTACATGAAAGAATGTATCGTACAATTTCTTTTAAGATATGGACATATTCTTCTTCTACTTTTTTCTTCTTCGCAGTACTGAAATGTAATGAAGAAACAAGATCAGAAGTTTGATACAATAATTGAATTGTTTCAAGTAACCAGAAAAATAATACACACGAATTAATAACATGTAAATACAATTAAAAATAATTCAAGCGAAATCTGAATGTAGATCGCAAGTTGGGTGATATGCATAAGGGAAACTATCCAAGGCTTTTGAAAGATATAAGTGTTCTAAGTTCTATCTGCTTATTTTTATGACCTCCGTAGTTAAAATAGAAATGTCTACTTACGTTTCACCTTCCTTATGAAACGGTAAATAAATATATATGATATTAAATATATATTTTAGTGTGACATGTTAGCTAGAGCCATTTCAACATGTTAAGTGTGCGATATGGGGAAAACTTATAATTTATCATTTAAAAATTAAATATTGACAACTGTATTCCCAATAACTACATTTTTTAAAGATTACTTTCTTTAAAATTTGATTTCTCTTACATAACTAATATGAGGTATTATTAATAATAATGGTAATAAAGCAGTTTAGTTGGTATTTTTTAATATTGAAGTAATGAAGGGGTTATCAGGACTGATTCCCAATTGAAGAGTATGGCAGGTACCGGTTAAAGAGCCTCGTAACATTTTTTAAGATCTTGGATTTATTTGCTCTAATCTATGTAAATGCTAAAATGTTTTAACAGTGGTGCATTCTCCTATTACTCGTAACAGGGCATTTTGCTTTGTGCTTGTGCTTTTGCACACTGCAATATTTTTCTTACGTACTGCGACTCCCTTTGTTTTTCTTCTTCGCTGTGTTCTAAATAATGTTCGCGTTTAATTGAATCTTTTTTATTTACTGAACGCCAGAAAACAGTAAACAAATATCATGTAATTACGTATGAGGGAGAAACATAATCTGCGCACATTTTCTTGAGTTCCAGAATTGCTACCACTCTCCTTTACTGCATATAGCAGAATTATGAATAAAGGTACCAATGACAAAATTTGAAAACTAGGCACTTTCGCTCCAGAAAAATCGAAAACTATGCGTTTGCATCGGCAAACGAACTACAGATTTGATTTTATAGTATTGTTGACAAATTATTAACCTCTTGGCCCTACTGCCAAAAAAGAAGCTTAACAAAACGTGCATATAGTTAACTTTCATTTCGAAGAAAGGACGATCTCACATTGTTAAATGGATAAAAAGAAATCCGACGAAAAACCTGATCGAGATGGGGGTCATTGACCAGAAGCTGAAAAACATTAGTTGTTGAAGATATGTTTTGTATTTTACAATTATTCAAAATAAGTGGTCACTAATTCTTGTATATGGTTATTAAAATAAATACAATTTTTATAAGAATTGGAAATATATTTTTTGTTTTCGATTTGTAAATTAATATGCAAGGTAATGGTGATATTCGAAACTCACTTAAGAGTGGTTTGGGGGAGCCACATGGATGTCGTTAGCGTATTATTCGTGCAATTTTCTTCTGTAATGTGAGAGTGTGGATAGTGTAGAATGTGCTTTGTCAGAATATTATGCCTTATGTCATTCAGAAATGCATATTCACCAACTAATGCAACGAGATGTATGAAGGCTGTATGAATTTGTGCTAATTCGTAAAATTCTTCATATAAAGTGTACATTCAAAGGTAGACAGAAAACTGAAGCCTGGGTGAAAGACAACCATTAACTCTGGATCTAAAAAAGTGAAACACACAAGCACATGCATTTTATGTTCTTTATTTTAAGAGTGATATTGGAGCATTTTCTAAATGTCATACTAATGAGTAGAGAAGGGATTGCTATGCATATTTTTGTCCGCTGCTTTAGAGCATAACTAAGTGAAATTTCTTGACGTTTAGTTAGAATTGGATGCTATATGCATTAATATGTTTGTGCATATTTGGCCTATTTTTCCTGTTGGTGCATATTTGTGTAATTATATGCGCATATTTTTCATATTTCGTTAAAATTGAAACTTATCTCTAAAACGGTTTATCTTTTCATAGAATCTATTTATTTGTGAGCGTTCGTTAATTAAAAAGAGCTTGTCACAGTTTGCATTTTTTCTGTGAATGATAAAATACTTGTGCAAATCTAGGATATATCTTGACATCATAGTTTTTAAATGAGGTACAAGAAATGCAACAAGACATACAAATGTGAATATTTACGTCAATTACTTCTCCTGCGAAGTAAGGTAGAATATATTATGTTTACATAAAAACATCTTTTCATTCCAGTCATGCTTCTCTTGAATTTTATGAAGAAAGGTTTATACAGGAAATGAAATATTGTCAACTATAATTGCATATTAAAGTGTATATTTGAGAATTTTTAGGTCCTAAGTGCATATTTTTAAAAACACATTTCAAGATTTTTTAAGGCATAAAATTCTCTCCCTACTAATGTACTTACTACTGAAATGGCTATGGCATTTTAAAATAGTTTTTTTGTACTTATGCAGATTGTTCCCGTTGAGTTTCTCGACTTTTGTGCTCATCCCTGTTATATTGGGATTTCAAATTAGGCCATGGATAAATCCTAAGTTCTTTTCTGGAGAAGTGGTCCAATCCTATTTAAGAGATCGTTCAGTGTCACCGTCACCGAACTCGTAGCGACTTCAGGAGTAGAGATGGAGAGGAAGCTTGAGCTCTGTGCGCGATCGCAACCGCTAATCTGGGATGGGAGAGATTGTTAGAGGTAGTTTTGTATGCAGGGTAGATACAATAGTACTGTTTTCATAAAGCCACTAAAATAATTTTTGTATTCCACGATCTTGAAAGGGAACCACTGGAAAAAGGGATTTTGTAGCAAATAAATAATGTAATCTCAAAGAATAATATTTAAAATGTGTGATTTTTCAACCTGCGAAAAATAGGATCGTATCTTAGTTATAATAATAATAATAATAATAATAATAATAATAATAATAATAATAATTATTATTATTATTATTATTATTATTATTATTGAAGCTTTAATTGTTCGTTTCTTACTCGTACAACTTTATTTTTAGACTGATTGAATGAAGTTTTTGTTTCAGAGCAGTCTGGATAATATGTTATCGGCAACGATAATATATTACCGGCGTTGGTACTCGATGAAAAGCATATAATTGGTTAATTTTATAAGCACGGAGAGAAAATCATATAATTCAATGTTATTTTTGGATTGTGCTAATGAAGTAAATGAAATTGTGAACAAACGAGCTGTGCTGCGAACATTCATTGGCAATCGCTGTCAACACGAAGCCCATTGGTCTGGAGAATTCTGGCGGCCAGCCGCTCTGATCGCCAGTTTCCGTGTTTTCTCCCATCAATACCTGGCGAATGACGAAGCGGTATCCTGACAAACGGGACAAGAGCCGCGCGCGATCTTTCCTTCCTCTTCCTATCCTCACTTCTTACTTACACGCACTTACACTCACATGCACTTCACTGTCACACATGCGTGGAGGCCAATCGGTAGTTAAGAACTTGTTCCGGCCGAGTCGATGCCCCGCTGGTGGGAGATACCTGGCTGTGGAAAACGATGCGACGTGTAGGTTAGCGTCGGATCTCAGCATCTAGCGGGGCAGGAGCTCCGATACCTCCCGCGATAAAACGCATGCACTACACTTACGGGCTGCAGTTGCCGCGCCCGGAATCACTAAACAATCAATCAATGAATGACCGGAGCCGGTTGCGCTTGTCCGCTGGTCTGGCGAGCTCGCTGCTTCTCCTGGCGTTGCCCTCTGGGCTCAAGGCCGCGGGCGTCGCGTCGCGGGGCGTCGCGGGGCGGTGGCGCAGGGGGATTGGCCGCGGCGCGGCGCGCCGGACGCTCGCCGCCATTGGCTCGCCCGCCGCCGGCGCGCAATCGCCGCGCGCCGTTTGTTGCACCGGCAACAAAGGCGGCGTGGCGCGGCGCGGCGCGGCGCGGCCCAGCCCAGGCGAGCGAGAGCGCGGGCGAGGGCGGTGGTGCGGACGCTGACTTGCGTGCCACATTAATATCATCGCTGCCATGTGGCCGCGGCGCCTTTTCATCTGCGCGCTCGGCGCGGGCACTGAATCATCCGCTTTTTGTGGTCGCGCAGCGGGAGAACTCGGCTATCGCGGCCCGACATAAATCTAACTTTGTATCACGGCATATGTAAACTGTGTTCCTATCTGAAGGCGGTACGACGATGATTCCCTTCTAAGTACGCGGCGCGGCTCTGTTTTCTGCGGGAATTAACGAGGCCCCCGCTGCAGGGGTGGTAACGCGGCGCGCCTCTCTGCGCTTTTGCTCCCGACGCCATTTTAGAGCGTTTCTTTCGGCGACTGCGCCAGCCTCATCTTTTATGGATCGCCGGGGCTGGTTCTGATTATATCGATGTTCTGTGCACCTTAATGACTGTCAGCCCGAACTGCAATTTAAAAACGTTATTCTGTGTTATTTTTGAGTGCCTCCTTACAAATCGGCAGCTTTCAAAACAGTAGCGACGCTAATCGGAATTAATGAAAGCAAAGTTAAGAAGAAAGATGCATACATTAAGGGATAACGATCGGATGCCGTGTCGTGGATAGGGCAAGAAGACGGGGACTTCCAGAACTAATTATTCCCGAAACTCTGCTTGTTCCTTGCTGTCAGATTCCTGTCGACTGCTAAGAATGTGTTACATCGTGATGGCGGGGTATTAATACCCGATGCCGGATTGGAGCTCGATGAAACTTCTCAGGGAAAAGAAGTCTCTAATCTTCTTCAAGCAAATCGCTGTCGAGTGTGTGTTGCTTCTCCGAAATATTTGATAAAGCGTGCAAATGAAATGCTAATAAAAAAAACTGTATTTGACCGTTACAAAAACCTGTGGAAGGGACAACTTTTCTTGACTATGCTGCAAGCCTTTGGTACCTCCGGCACGAACGTTGCAGTCTCGAGGGCACGCATTACCTCCAGCTAGGAATTCTTGCGTAAAGATGCCTCTGCCAATCTGTATTTCGCTCTCTGTAATAGTAGAGATCTAATCAGAAAAAAAGGGTTGTGTGGGTACCACAATTTTTATTGCTTAAGATCTTTTCGTTCGCTTGGCGGACATCAGAGCTAATCTGTAAATATTAAAAAATATATTTTCAGATCAGCTCTGGTGATGAACACTACGCGATCCAAAATATTTCAAGTAATTAAATTTGTGATATCTAGACATCTGTTTTGTGAATTTGTACAAAGTATCAACTTCACCAGCAATTTTGTTAATAAGTAGGGATCTGAGGAAAGAGCTGCCCAAAACCCAAACCTTTCTCCACCGACGATCACCACATAAGCGTTGATGCTCACCAGTGTCATCTTGCTCATTTGCCCCTTCTCTACGTGCAGCATCCATCACCGCCAATCCCTTGCGTGGCGGGCGAATGAGATGCGGGGGAGGAAGCCAGGGTGACGTCAGGCGCGAGGATCAGCTATCGATTTGATGTTTCAATATCTGTTTTTATGGAATGTTCAGATAAAATTGATGGTTCAGGAGCCGCCAATGCCGACATTGCTTGGCAGGCACCACGTGGAAATAGCAAACTCATTGGACAGCGGCAGTGCAGATAAACAACAAGAGTTAACGGGATGTAGTATTTAAGATGTGATTTAATTGATGCCTCTCAATTATGTAACATTGATATGTTAGTCATGAATAATCATAAGACGCGAATAAGTTTGCAATTTTCCATCTTGACATTGAAAGGAACAGTTTAATTCAAATGCTTTCTTCTAGGAATTAGGTGCAGTATTCGCAGTAAAAATTAAACGTAAGTTTCATCTTATACATATATTTTATGACAGTCTCGAACTGCAGATACCTACATTAACACAAAAAGCATTAACTTCTTTTATGTCATCATTCTCTGTAAGCTGCCAAACACCTCTCTCTTCCTGCTGATTCTTCAAGTTCTGAGAGTCATTATATTGAATGTAATTTATACTTTATTATTGTAATCTATTGTACTTATTTTTTTATCAGATCTTTGTTTTTAGTCTTTGGGTCCTCACGCCGTCCTGCCCGCCCGTTAAAATCTTCACGAATTCTCGACATTTGCCACTCCCCTTTCATTGCCGCCATACTCCATTCAGTTATTGTCAAGATGGGACCCTCCCCCCTCCGCGGTATTCTGAGGTGCTCTGAAGATCGGACTCCGTCACTGGGGAGGTGGAACTTCCGAGGCACCTCATAGGTTCTTCTCAGCTGAGAAAAGCTGGTTTGGGGGCGCATGCCTCGTTCTGGAATGGGAAGGAAGGTGTTAGAAGTGTGATACATTGTGCTTTGGACTGACACACTATGGAACAACACACACTACTCGTGGCTTATGCAGCATTCCAACCATCTTTCTTTTTGTATTAGGCGAGTACAACGAAAATGATTATATGCGAGATAAATAACGATAAATGATTATATAAAATGATCCAACATATTTCATTTATCTTGTGAGAGCATAAATTCCTCTTCAAAATAAACATCAGATTCGAGGTATTAATATTTGTGATATTGATATTTTCTAGTATGTAAATTATTATCTCCATTCCATTAAAGGATTATTCTAATTTAATTCACCATTCTATTCTTGCTAGAGCGTAATAACTAAATTATTACATGATTTTTATTTACAATGTGTTCTTCGTTGTGTCCGTAACACATGTATCTTATGAACGGATTCAGTACATTTGAAAATAATTTGACTGCAGATGTGCGAATTGAAGTAAATATCTCCAAATATTCTAAGTTTTCTTGAAATTTGTGTACATACTCCTTAATGGACCACTTATGATCGTTGCTAGAACTAAATGTTTATCTCACTTGTCCTTTATTTACTTCTCTTAACTTATCATCATTGAAAATCTAGTGATATTTGTGGAATGACTGCGAAGATGCTGAATAAATCCACACAGAATGGTTTTCCAAGAAGTACTACGCACACTGCTCAAAAACAACAAAATACACTCGTGTGACACTGCAACAAATTAAAAAGAACTGTCTTCACGAATACTGCAATTACATAGTGTGGTTTACACGGATGCACAGTACATTTCATTACAATACCAGAATATCAAAAAATTAATAAATGTTCCATAACACATCATGTTAATAACAACTATTTAATAGCGGACGGCCTCCTCTTTTTGGAACCTTGCTGTCGAATGACGTCAGCTGTGTCGAAAGCAGTGACACACTTGAGTGTGATAATTCAATTAGTACAACGCTGTATGAGTATAGGAGAAAAAACTAATAAAATATTAGCGTTGTTCATTCCAAACCGAAACTGTTTGTGTGTTTATCCCGAGTTCCTTGGTATGTAACAGAAACTTAAGACACCTCCCAAAAGACTGTAGGCTACATAGTTTTCTCTCAGTTTCTGCGCACATTGGAAATTAGTAACGCAAGCAAAGAATGAAGTGCGATAGTAAGCATGGTAAGCGAAAGAAACTTTTTACACAGAAGACCTTCGAGAGACGCTACTGCTGGCATCTACCACTCCGTACAACACACTTATAGAAGAAGAAGACACAAAAGGATGCAATAGGATCAGACTTCTAAACTCGACCGAAACTGGGAAAAGACTAATCAAGGCCAGACATGTTGTGACACGCAATGCAATACATGGATTCCACCGTAGTGTGTAAAATTTAAAAAAATCCATGAACCTAGGTAAATGCATCTGTGAGCTGTGTAATCCAAAGTGCGATCGAAAAGTGTTCAAAATATGAAAAATCAATTAGTGAGTACATTAGAGTCTAAACAACAATAAATCCCCTCTCGGGTGAACCTGCCTTGTTGAATAATAGTAAGCATCGTCTCGCAGAGGTGAGACACGTTGAATAATAGTAAGCATCGTCTCGCAGAGGTGAGCCGCCGGCCGCTCGGCGTGCAGATGCCATTGGCAGCGCCGCCGACTTCCGTGCTGGGCTTATAGCCGGTCCTCGCATTCCGAGGTGGCAGGTTCCAGGCATAGCTGGGCCGGCCGTCACGTCGCGTCCCGGCGCGGCGCGGCGCGACGCGACGCAAGAAACTGGCTGACCACGGCGCGCGGCGGCGCCAGCGGCGGAGGCGGAGGCGGCGCTTATGACGACCCTGTCACCGCCGCGGCGTCCGCGGGCAACACGTTTTTCACGGCGCGACCCCGACAACTCGCCGCCGCCAGATGCCGCGTTCGGAAATACTTGGCAACTCGGGACCCGCTCTCGAGCCCGGACTGCCGCTGCCCGAAACTCATAATTTCATCACGGTCTTTTTTTTTTACTTTTTGCTTTGGAATCAACTCAACAATATGATCCAGATTATCCGTCCTGAAATCCATGTTTAAGGTTCTTCTCAGTTGTCACTTTGCACACACGTCAGCTTAAGGTCTGTTAGTGCTGTTCCAAAGATGGCGGAGATTGCTGCAGGTGGAGAGGATATACATGCAATTTTGTACCGGAGATTCGATTTGTATGTACTACGGATGAATGGGAATAAACGTATTTGTCACACATAACTGTGTTAGATTAGATTTGTGAGCTGAAACTTGATAAAAACTACAGGAGTACAAGATACAGGAGTGAGATCTAGTGATGTCTTTTCGGAGACCGTTGAGAAATTTTTGCGAGTACTTCACGTTAAGCCCCTATGATATTTTCAACATTATCTAGAAAATCTGAATTTTTTTTGTTGACATTTTTTGCTCGAATAGAAGAAAGTACATTTATTAGTATGGTATAGTTCCGACTTACATTAAAACCTCATACGTTTAGAAAATTGCAAAAATTTTCATGTGAAACACTAAGATTTTCGTTCAGAGGGAAGTTCGCGCATTACACTCATACCGATTTCGTGATTGTTGCTTCAAATGAAAGGTAATGGATCTGAGATGTTTTATCCCTTGATATTATTAACAGGTTTTACAATATAAATATTAAATTTTAATATAATTAATACTTATCTGCCGTTATTTGTTCTTTATTTCCTTGTGTCAGTTGAAATCGATCTATTGAACACATTCTACAATTTCTCTTCGAGAAAACATGAGTGTAGGATTGTTGTTAGAGAAGGCTAGAACAGCGAGTTTTCTTAAGTACAAAGAGTTGTTTTTTTTAAATACAAAGATTAGTATTGAACTATTGTTGAGGTGTACGCAATGTCCAGCAAACATATGACACGTGTCTTTTCACAAAAAAAGCAACAACAAACCATTAATTACAATTATCATATCCGACTTATTTATCAGGTAAACTCAGCCCTCAACGTGTATCTTGTGCAGATCTCGTCAGTAAGTAAGCAGGATCTATTATTGAAATGTTGGGAGCAAGCTCTCGAAAGACTTTCCCAAAACGTCGCATCGTTCCTCCTGAGCAGGCGCATTCGACGTTGCCGTGGTGTGCGTGTGTGGTGGTGCGCCTGCTCTTTGGCCCTTCGCCCGCGCCGCCAACACCTCGCGTATAAATCGAGCAGAGCATTTTCTTTTGATGCTATTCATTAGAGGGCAGCCCTGGTGATTCTTCGGAGTGGCTGCGGCCGCCGCCGCCGCCGGGCGTGGCCGGGGCGAAGCGGGGGCGGGCGGCGGGCGGGCGGCGGGCGGGCGCGCGTGGAATGTACGGCTGTTGGCAGCGTGGGGCCCCAGCTCCGCCGCCGCCGCCTGCGCCGCCCGTCCTAATGACTAATGAGCGACTGATTAAGCGTCGGGGCGGGGCCGGGCGGCTCGAGGGGCGGGCCCTGGCTTTGAGCGGCGCGCCGCCGCCGCCGCCTTCGCGCCGCCCCGGGCCCTCCCAGACACAACACACGCGCGCACTGGCGCGCTTGTGTACACAGCCCGCGGCGTGGGAGGCGAGCCGGCTGGGAGGGAGGGAATGGAGCGGGGCGGGGCGGCTCTGGAGCGGGAGCGGGGCCGGCCCAGGCCGGCGAGATGCAGCTTGGGCCGAGGGGCTCGACAGGTGCGACGGATAATGCGAAAGCCTCGGAAAAGCATAATCCCAACGACGACCAGCCGGGGATCGGCGTGACGACATGTGGTCGGTCAGAGGGGTTGTAATGCGGCTGTTACGGAGCGTGCCGTGCTACTGCAGTCGATAGGCTTGGCAGAATTACGTTTTTCCGAGGCCTTCCGCCACTTTCGCAGGCTTCTGATAGGATACAGTGAAGAATCTGCTGAAGTAAAATTCTCATTTTCTTCTTAGATTTTAGGCTCTGTTTATGAATAGCGCACTACTTGTATATTTCTAGAGCATCGTGTTGATATCTATTGCACCCTCAGTAGGAAAGTGTTGTAACTCAAAAAAGGTGATTTTTCAGGAGAGCGATTTAAACGTTTAAAATTACGTTATCAAATTAGTTTATGAAGTACGAACATCACCAATATTTCACTAAAATGGACCTAAAAAGAAATTACACTCTTCTTGGACGAATCATCATAAATTTTTTCTTTAAATTATGTATGTAAATCAAAATTCAATTTTTTTGAGCTACTACACTTTTTTACTGAAGGTAAGCTATATTTTTTTAAACAAATCGTTCAATATTTCCTACTTAACTTTTTTGCTTTTACTCATTACTCATTAGTAGTGCTCTGAGAGCTACTTTGCGTCAGTCTAGCTGAAGAATGGCCAAAACTCCGCTTCGAGCACATTGTATAATAAAATGACTCGCAAACTTTTCCGTAAATAATCATTCTATTGAGAAATGTTTTGTATGTTCAAGGTAACTTTGTGAACAAAAACATTTTGTTCATGAAGTCAAATGCTTTCAAAAGGTACAATAAAATACGATAGATAGATACAAACGAAAGTGACCAATAATTTGGAATTTCATGCTCGCTGCTTGCTTTGAAAAGCGGGTTAATGGTTGCTGTTTTGAAAATATCCTGGGTATTTCCTGTGCATGACAAAGCATTGACAACTTCGTATAATAACAAGCGCATAGATCTTTAACGAGCAATCAGGAAATTCATTTAAACCAGCAAAATATTTATTATTTACTTCTTCAACTATTCTGAGGAGTTCATAAGTGAAGATTTGGAAATAAATGTATCAAAAATTTTGCAAAAAATGGCTAATAATGTTCAATTTTGAGACTTTAGAACTTTGTTGAGATCAATGGCAGATGCGTATTAGCCATCGTCGCCGTATCATTCACTCAAAGCGATTTCTACAAATGGTCACTGGTTTTGATACTATATTTCACTCCGTTGCTCTTTATCTTCGTTCAAAGTATCTGTGTCATGTTTCATTACTTTTGCTTGCGCATAACTCTCCTTAAAATGTACTTACATTTTTAATAGTGGACGTGAACGTTTACCGTAGACCTGAGCGCATTGGGTTATTTCCGTACTTCTACGTATTACCGTATCTTCACGTGAAACTATTTCTTTAAATAAGAATAATCTTGAGATAAATAAAACGACTACCTGAGAGCCATAACGTGTTCTGAGAACGTTCCGCACATTATGGGGCAAAGCGTTGTCCTTGCTGTCCATTGCAACTCCCAACATTGCTCATCTCAATTTCCATTGCATCACGAAGGATCTTGAATTTTTGAATGTTATTGCATTTTGTGCTGAACTTAAGGTTTTGGTACCTTGGTACCATCGTGCTAACGTGGACAGCAATGTAACATCATCCCCGTATCTAGATATCGCCCGTTTGCATTAAGACTTGTGTTTAAAAATAAATATAATGCTTAAATAATTTCTTTTTTGGGTTACCTTACGTGTCTTTTGTTTAACAAGAGAGTTATGCAGTCGCGCATCATTCGACTTTAAATTTCAACGTTGAATGAAACATCCATAAAAGAACGTTGCGTCGTTTGTTTTAGTGCAGGCATATGCCACAGCAGCGGGCCCGCATGTCGAGAATCGCAGGCAACTTGTCAGAAAACCCATTTATTCGCTATTTTCAGTCGAATGTGGTCGTAAACCGCCGGCCGCCACTCTCCGCGGGTGCTTTGCGTCAGAGGATTAGGTTTTACTGCCGCGCCACGCTGCCTCGGCGCCGCCCGGTCCCCATCCACTATGCGTCGTTCGGAAAGTTTGTTGCACATACATCAGTTTTTAGTTTTGTTGATTTTTCGGTTTTAATGTCCGAGAATTATTGATGCATATGTACTTGACTAGTGGAAGTGTATTTCCGCAATTTAGAAAAAAATCTGGTGGAAAATGCGTGCGTTATGACCGCTTATCAACTAGTCTATGGAATTTTTAAATGATACTCAATCCAATGCAAAGTGTGGCGTACCGCTTGGTGTGATTAAAGAACATCATACATGACGTTCATGATGGACAACGTCCTGTATGATGTACTTGGAGATTTTTACATTTTGGCATTAACGATACAGAATTTTCTTTTTCTTTAATTTGATAAGAAAATTTCCAAAGAAAATAGAAATTGTGGTCCTAAAATAGAAAATAAAAGCCTTCCGAAGAGACCTTTACAATTTATTGATGATAGATTATTTCGTATGTGATAACGAGTCACATGGGGGGTTTTCATAGGGTGCTTTCAGAAAAAATGTACAATAAATAAATATTTAATACTATTATTTATTATGATTATGATTATAATGATATGTGAACTTAGTATTGTACAAAATAGAAACACTGTATTAAGCAACACGATTAGATATTTGTATAACAGCTTGTTGCTGTTCATTTTTCAATAAATAAAAAAAATATAGAAAGTGTAGAAAGTCTAAAGTTAGCCAACTGTACATTATTCACATCAAAAAGTGTTTTTCCTTTCTTCTGTAAAATTTTATTTTTGCACATTGGAGGTTGTCATCATCAACGACGATTAAACGTTGAGTGAACCGAAACCGAAACCTTGTCCTGTGAATAGCCCCTCCTAGAACGTGCGATCCAGGAGGGATTGCCGTGAGCCGGAGCGCGATGGTCGTCCGCGGTGAATCAGCGCGGTGTGCGGCGCGGTCCGTGGGCGGCTTGCGATGAACACATTTCGCGGGCGCCCGTCTCCCTCGGGGGGGGAGGGGGGGAGAGCGACGCCTGGTGGGACGCGGTGACCGGGGCGTCGCGGCGCGGCGCGTCGCGGTTCGGCGACGCGGAAAATAACCAGAGGGCCGCGCCGCCCGCCCGCCCGCCCGCCCGCCCGCCCGCCCGCCCGCCCGCCTACGCCCCTCGCGTTCCAACCCCCGGCGGCGCTGACACATCTCTCATGCGCCACGCTTCCTCGCCTGGTCACGCGCCCGCCCCGCAGCGTTTCTCCGTCACTGACTTTAATTCGCGTAATGTACGCATATCCTTGCTACCGCATCTGTAACCAAACTAGACGTTTCACTTGAATTATGTCTTTCCTTAACTTCATTTTCACTGACGTGATAACCATTCCTCTGTATCACGTATAGACCTGCTCTTTACTTCAACCTATAGGCACTTTTTACTCATCTTTCGAAACTCTTTAATTGTTCGTATTTAGTGTCGATTCTGAGACATCTGAAGCATTATAATTTGCATTATGGAAGTATGTAATGATTTCTTTAATGCACTGGAATTACTCCCGTGATGTAGTAGTATATTGTAGTTCAAAGAATGCGGTGAAATAATGCGGGAAAGTATGTGCTGTTGTATAAATCTAGTTTAATTCCAAAGAAGGGTGCCTTGGCGGCACGGATCTTAATATCCTAGATTTTTTTGAATGAGAATCATCTGGCCGCTGTCCTTTTCGAGATTTGTGAATAAGTATTAGTTACAATAAAAGCTGTTATTAACTCTCATGTGAAATATTTCAAGAGAAAAATACCTAGCTCTTTTTAACTGGGCCACACAATGTTCGCTGCCGTTAATTTAATTCAATGTTTTTCGTATGAGATCCTCGTAATGGCATACGCACACTTTGTTTTTTCTTAATTGTTGAAATTGCAGTAGGTTTCTAGCATCGATTACAAAAAGTAATTGTAATATCATCAATTTTTAACAATATTTTCAAAATATATGTGAGAATTTGATAGTATGTGCTAGAATTTACATTCCATATTAAATACATGGGAATGTGGGGGGAAATATCTATCGTAATTTCTTACATAAATTATTTTGTCATATAGAACTGGTCAAACGATACTTTCTAACCACACGTAATTTCATGTATTTTTAGCTGAATTGGATAATCGTTAATATTTTGAGTATTTAAGATAGTTTAAATAAAAAGTGTTCGGGGATATCTGTTTTGCATTACTGTTGTACTCTTTCGATAACATCCACACGTCTTTCCCAAGTTAGTCGTCCCGTTAACTATCCCTAACGGAGGTCCTCGTGAACTTCTCTATCCTTTGAATCAACGCCTTGAAGAGTAAATAATAATAATAAGAAGAAGGACAAGAAGAAGAAGAAGAAAAATTCAGTGGAGTGGCTTCGAACCGGGGGCCTCTTCGGTGAGACTGAAGGATTTCTTCTCTCCTTTCAAGACCAGGTGGTCAAAACCAGAGCTTATAAAGAATTCATCAAGGGTCAGCAAATTGATAGCCGATGTCGCCTATGTAAATCCACTAACGAGTCAATCCAAAATATTTGCTGTGGATGCACCGCATGAGCTCAAAAAGAATACTTTAAGAGACACAACTGCCTCGCCAAAGTAATCCACCAAGCCCTTGCCAAGAGATACGACCTCGTAGAGAGTGAACAACCGTATTATAAGTGCAAACCTAAGCAAGTAATCAGCAATGATCCAGCTCGAATTCTGTGGGATAGTATAATCACCACTGATCGAACAGTGGAAGCAAATAAACCAGATATTGTTCTGTTTGATAAAATATATAAAACATCATGCATCATTGATGTTGCGGTCCCTACAGATGACCGGCTTTAATCAACTGTTGCTGAGAAAAAGAGGAAATACCAACCCCTGGCTGTTGAATTGAAGGACATGTATGGAGTGCGCGCAGTGGAAGTGCTTTCAGTAGTGGTGTCAACGAATGGATTGGTCACCAAGGTATGGCAAGAGATCGCGAAGAATTTAAAATTGACTGGAAAGCATTTACGGACCATTCAAAAAGCCGCATTATTGGGAACAGCAAATATAGTCCGTAAATTCTTAAGCCTGCTTTGACGGATATAAAAAAACCAACAAATATATTCTTGTTCCACTTCACGTGCAAACCATTATTGCCTTGGGTGATTTTGAGAACCCCGGCATCGGTGTATATCTATAGAAAACAGGAAATAATAATAATAATAATAATAATAATAATAATAATAATAATAATAATAATAATAATAATAATAATAATAACAACAACTTCTTTAATAGTGGTGGTGCTCATGCTACAGGGCCTGCTCTTCGGCCTGTCGGATGAATGTACATTTATACAGAGTTGAAACATTTAAGGAAAGGGGGAGCAAGCTGAACATTTACGAGTGCACGGCTGAACCGTGTGCTTTTCGCCCACATCCGAAGAGGCCGTGCGTAAGGCGAGGCACTCCATCAGAGGGCTAACGGCCGCCGGTGCGCGCCGCAGCCGAATGTGTGCGCCGGCGGCGGCGGCGCGGCGTTCGACGCGATGAAGATAAACGCGAAACCGGTTGCATCGCTCCTCGCGTTTCATTCCCAATGCACTATGTCATCGTCAGCATATCTTAAGCCAGAATTCTTCGCGTTCCTGCTTTTATAATTATGTTTGCACCTTTTGAGAACCTTCTGCGATGTTCGTCGCTGATTGTGACTTTTTTCGTGTTTCATTGTTTTGCATCTGGAAGTTTTGCTCTGTTAAATTCATAATATTTTAAAAATGTATTTCTGTTCATCTGTTTCAGCAGTTGTGTGTTATGCTCGTGTTAGTATCTCTCTCTCATATTCTTACGTTTTGCACTCAATACTTCATATTGGGAAGTAAAAAATGTATAATTTAGATCTTGGTGGTCGTAAGTTAACCCACGGAATTGGAATTAATTTTGCTGAGATATTTCATTTTAATTACGTTGCTAAAAACGTTCGCGTTAATTATATGTAATTTCTGAAATGTATGATAGGAAAAATAATCAAAGATATTTAAACATTTTGTTTTTTCTAATTTTGGAAGAAGGAATGATTTACATTACTTGATGTATGCAAATTTGTATATCTGACTGTTTATACTATGAACTTTCGAAACTAATTAGGAAGAACTCAGCGATCAAACGAATGGTTCTGCTTTCTGTTATGTTCGTTCTGTCGTGCTGGATGCTGGACAGAGTGCCGCTGATCTTTCCCCTTCACAGTTCTTAGCAGAAATAGGAAATTCAAAGTCCGGCATGATGGTCTTGATGAAGCATGAAATTGACTCCCTTTGCTAGCTGGAAGACACGCACTGAAAATATATATATACTATGCAGTTGGGTTACGAGATCCCAGCACGCGATCCGAAAATCCTTTCCCGGTGAAATGATATTAAGAAAAAAAAGAAAAAAAAAGTAAGATATTACGCCGATAGATCTCTTAAGGACGTTGAGGCCATCGTTCCAATTTGAGGCTGCAGCTCGTTCTCCGCAGGGGCGGGGCGGGGCGGGGGGTGGAGGCGGGGGGCAGGGGCGGGGCGAGTGAATCACGGCGCCTAACCTCGTTAGCGCGCCAGGCGCCGAGAGCAGCGCGCGCCCTGAAGCGGAAACGCGAGCGGCGCGGCGCGCGGCGCAAGGGCCATTTGCGCGCGCGGCGCCTCGTCACCCGACGCATCCCCCCTCCCCCTTCCCCTTCCCCCCCCTCCCCTCCGCCGCAAACCTGATTACCGCGGGATCTGCTGTGAATTAAGGCGTCGCGTTTCGACATGTCCTTGCTTCTTGGCCCGGAAACTGAGGGCTCTTCGGCCCTGCATGCGTGGAGGGTGGCTCCCAGCCTGGATTATTATTCGCCGCTCCATGGGGGGTGAATGGTAAACACATGGCCTCTCGCGAGGGAGGCCCCGAGCGCCCCCTGCAGTGGTTCTTAATTGTTCCTGCGAGCGGATTCCGTTGCGTGCACGAGGTCAAGGAAAGCTGAATAATGTTGCCGTGCCAAAATTCGAATTATTGTTTGTACGTATGTGGGAATTCTAATAACGATACAAAAAGTATACGTTTTAAATTGTTATTTTATATTTGTCTTTTAATTTTTTTGTTACGTATATGTTGTTTCTGACCTACAGTTTTCGAAGACAATTGAATAACTCATTGTATATGCTTTATTTAATATTATTTAGAAATAATTTTTATTTTATTTTTAAAATATTATTTTTAGCGTTGCTTACATATGCATTTTATTTATGATGAGTAAGACATTATATTACGTAAATAAGTTTCTGAAAAGTACAGTTTCTGAACGTTTTTCTAAAAACAATATTTGTCACAAATTGTACGTATGCATCAAAATAATTATAAATAAAAAAATGTATCGGAGTGTACGGAAAGTGTCAACAGAAATAGGCCAATTATGTACATAGTTGAGTATTTTTCACATAAGACGACAAACACAAGGCGCAAACCTCCCCCGGAGCACGTGTCCTTTTGACCGCGCTGCTTCTCGTTGTGCGGCCGAGCGCTCTTGAGTGGAGTTGGGCCGAAGGGAGCATCGCGGCGACGCGCACAAACGATGTTTACTCTGCGGAAGGGCGCCGCGGCGGCGGCGGCGCTGGCGGCGGCTGCCGAAAGTAAACACACTTATACCTGGAACAGCGTGACGTCTTGGCTGCTGCCTCGAGCACGAAGGAAAACAAAACTCTTTCAAGAGTTATGCCTATGATTTCATAAAATCCTTTAATATTCCTCTGAGGCCTGGAATTGCAAGATCTGCGTTTTCGTGTGCTTTCTCGCCTTTCTGTATTTCTAATTGTCTTAATTCGTTTAAATTATTAGGTTTCCCAATGTAAAAACTTTGTTTTTAATTAAAAAATGTAGGAATTTTTATGAAACACATTCTCGGATAAATTAATGTAATTCCAATACAAAGTAAACACTCATCTTCAATAAAATGGTCCCTAATATAATTTTAGGGACCATTTTATTTACGCTGTTGTATATTGCATTTTGTGAACAGATTGTGATTTGTATGCAAATTGTATATGTTTGGGAGTGAGGGTCAAATATTTAATCATTAGAGTCTTGTTACTGTAGTAACAAATTTTACTTACTATAAAGGTCTTGACCAGTTTACTTGTTCTGTGTGTTTTAATCCACACTTTAGTTCACTGAAGATGCCGAAAACATACACTGGTCGTTCATATACAAATAGTAGTAAAGTGTGTGTGAAAGTGAAGTATTTTGTCGGACATAAAATGTTTTTTAGATCACTCTTTTCTACTTTACATTCTTATATGTATACGATTTTTTTCATAGAAATCTACAGGTTACAACCGATTTGACTGATATTTGATGTACAGAACGAGACAAAAGTTACTGTCTCCATGATCCTTCTTAAAAATACCTCTTCCTATCCTTCTTTCGTACTCCTTCAAACAAAATTTAATGCTCACTCTTGCAGTTTTTCATGAATACATTCAACACAGTCAGAAAATCCCCCCAAATGGATTACGATTTGCCAAGAAATTTCTTAATGAATGTATTTAGGTTCATTACGTTAGCGCAATTAGTCTGCGAGTAGACGACGTTCACAACTGAAAATTAGTTCGGACAGAGAGGTGGTAGGGTGGCGATGAACAGGGAACGCGGAACGGGACGGAATGTCGTGGGGGTGCAAATAAAATCACCTCCATTTTACTCTATAGAGGGAATTAATTCCTTATTCTGTCTAGTAAATGATTGTGAAAAATAAACGTCAGAGTAGCGTCATGTTTCCTGGGCTAACGTGTTAGTGAAAATTAATAAAACTTTCTATTGCAGTTGATTATTTGTTTCAATTTATCTGTTCATCCCCTGGCATTCAGATGTTTACCTTAGGAGTGGGTAAACAAGTGCTTGACGATAGAGCCAGCAAGAGTAGAGCTTGAGAGCGCACGCCGGCATTCGTGAAAAGTTTTGGTGGGTGGGGAGGAGGGGAGGGGCAGCGGCAGCGAAAGAGACATCCCGATCTGCCGGGCAGCGCTTTGTGCGGCCAGCGGCCTTTGTGTGCGCCTAGCGCAGCGCACGCAGCGTAGGGCAGGGCAGCGGGGCGGGCGGGATTAGGCGCGCGGGCGGGCGGGCACAAAGGGGCGCGGGGCGCGCATGGCGCCAGCGCGGCGCCGCGCGGCGCTCTCCCCTCCGCACGCCCCTTCTTCTTTTCCCGGCTTTGTTTTCTCGTGGACCAGGTTTCAGAAAGTTATGTGGAGCTGGAAAAGTTTTCTGGAAAGATTTTCACGAAAACATGCTCTTGCATTGGATTCCTCATGTGTAATTACTTCCGCTACCAAGAATCAACATTGAGGCTCGGTAAACTTGGAATGAATTTCCAGGCTTCAGGAGTGGGTCATCGTTTTGTGGGTCTAGAGAGCTAGCTCTCTTTATTGATACGGTGTCTTCTCCTCCTGGAGTTGTGTTGTCGCCGAGATGTGGGTATGCTGGGAGAAGTTCCAAGCTCCCGACTGGTCTCCCGAGATGAGTCGTCCTCGTATTGTAGTGCATGTAGGTAGTGTATGTAAGGGAAAGGAAGGGACAAGGACGGGAAGGGACAAGGTCGTGCGCGGTCGGTGGCCCGTTTACTAGGGTACTGCTCAGACATTCTCCCTATATTGTTTGGAGAAAACACAGAAAGCTACAGGCAGCTACAGTTTTCCTCTAAATGGTGGCTGAATTTGACTTAGCTATGACTGGAAAATCCGCGCCGTCGAGAATCGAACCCGAAGACCTCCCGGTCAGAGACTCTGTGGAAACAACGGTAATGCTGCCTCTGAGCCAACTCAGCCGGGAACTGTCGCCGATGTGGAACGTATGACGCCATTTTGTTGATCGTATAATGAAAGTTGCCCAGCAGCAGCCATTGAAGATGAAGTGGGGTGCAGTTGCCAATTAAAATTTTAGCGCATTCGCAGTAAACATTTTTATATCTGCGCGGTTGGGCTATAGATCATTGGAATAAATGTATCCAATTATGAATACCATAACAGGTCAACGCAAAGGAGAGGCATTCACGAGTTATTTCACGTACTAGTACAATGATGGCCGTTAATATCTTGAGAGAAACGGTAGAAGAGGTAACGCACATTTCATGAGGTGAGAAAGTTTGGATTTATTGATTGATTAATGTCCCGAGTGCGTCAACCGCTAAGGTCATTCGTCCCATAAATGTAGTGCATGTTTTATCGCGGGAAGTGCAGGTAATCTTGTCCTGCCGGATGGCGAGATCCGGCGCCGACCAAATGTCGACTTGCAGGGATATTCCCCAACCAAGTATCTCCGACCAGCGGGGCACTGCTCCAGTCAGAACAAGCCGGAAGCACCCGACTGGTCTTCCGACATGTGTAGTAGTGTAATGCACGTAAGCGTGTGTGTAAGGGGTGATATGACAAGGAAGAGGAAGGAAAGATCGCGCCCTGTCCGTTGCGCGTTTTTTAGGGTACTGGTCCGGCATTCGCCTGGTGTTGATCGGAGCAACCACGGAAAACTAACGATCAGAGCAACCGGCCTCTAGAATCCTCCTCCAGACAGTGAGTGAATTCGACGTAGCTGTCAAGCTAGTGTCTAGAATCCTGCCAACGCCGGGACTCAAACCCCAGGACCTCCTGAACAGAAGCACTGCAGTGACATGCGTTGATGCCCTGAGCCACCTCTCCCAGTAGGAGACTCGGAGGGAGCGATGCTTTGCTGCAAGGCGGATGCGAACGCGGGCGAGGAGGGCCCGGCGCGGCGCGGCGCGGCGTGCCGATCTGGTCTCCGCTCCGCTCATCCATTTTCTCCAATTGCAGTGGGCGCGTCGCGACGCGTCGCGGGCGATCGAGGCCCGGAGCGTCCACGCGCCTTATCTGATGCGCTCCGCCCCAGATTTATGTCGCTCGCCACGCAGCAGGTGGCGGCCACTTGAGCAAACACCGTGAGATGTGGGAGGCCTCGAGGCGCGCACGTCGGAGGAAGTACTTTGGCTTCGCGCTCATTTGTCCTGCCCTCGTTGGAAGGCGAAGGAAGAAAATGCGAATATCGTTTACGACAATGCAGGACTCTGGTACAGAAATAACTTGCTTCCGGGACACTGAGCGTCATCGATGCATACAACGGATCATTTGCTTAACCAAAAACTCTTCAGTTTTGGATCTTCGGATGTAGAGGACACTAACAGGGATTAGTGGCGTAATTCGATTCATGACTTGATTAGTATTAGCTTTCTAATTCCATCCAGAATTTTGCGTTTTTGTTCCTTGATATCCGAATAAAGTACTTTTCTCTTCGGTGATACTTAAAAGTAGGATGAGGGAGCGATGACATAAAATATCCCGAACTCAGTCGAAATAAAGGGTTTCTCGGTCGCGAGGGATCGCAGACGGTGGGCGTCAACGGCGAGTGCCGTGTGCGACGGCCTGTCGAGGTTTGAGCGGTGTGCGCTGGGGTTGCGCGGAGCGGAGAGTCCGAGAGAGGCGAGTGCGGGAGCAGCTGCGGCGCGCGGCGGAGTGACGCTGTCCGCCCACGCAATTACCTGTCTGCGCCGCTACGCGATCGGCCGGAGGGGAGCCTCGACTGCGCCTCTTCTGCGCCTGCGCACGCGCAGCTGCCGCCCCCGCCCCCGCCCCCGCCACCGGTCGCCGGCAGCGTCTTTAGAAAAGGCCGTTGCTCCTCTTTTGCCCTGTGCATTGTGCGCACCGGATGAAGAGGCGTTCAATTCCTGTAAAAGAATCGATCCCAGAATCGAAAAATCCTTCTCGATTCTAGAATCGAAAGAAAAGGAGGATCATTCGACCAAATATGAATACCTCACGTGAGAACTATTTAACGAATGTGTCCATACCAGAATCGACCATTTAGAAAAGACCTCGTCTCTCGATGTTTTTTCTGTATGCGACGGGAAACCTAAGTGTTTGTATTTAAATTTTCGTGATAACAGATTGTGAAATCTTTATAAAAAATTTATTTTACATAGATTATAAAATCGACAATAGTGTGAACTACTCAACGGAATTGTTGTGAACTACTCAATGTGTGAACAACTCAACAGGTTCAAAGACACAACTTTACATCACGCAATCCAGTCATGAAAAGAGTGAAAAAGAGTTGATAGATGTTAAAAATGTAATTTTATATTTATGTAAACGGTTTGATTTGAATAAAGCAGAATGTGGAGGCAGAGTGGGAGGTAGAATTCAAACACTACGAGGACTTCTATAAAGTGAATAATAAAAGCCTACGACGATGGTAATAATAATATTTAATAATAATAATAATAATAATAATAATAATAATAATAATAATAATAATAATAATAATAATAATAATAATGAATTCCAACGACAAAATCGCTGAAAAATACAGTGAGGGCGCAGGGATAAGCACAATTTAAAAAGAAACCAAGGTATTCATTTGATTTGATTTCTACGTTTTGGAATCGATTCCAGCAAGAATCGGAAGCAAAGCGAATCAAATACCGATTCTAAAGGAATCGAAAGAAAAGAATCGATTCCACAATCGTATCGGTACAATCGGAACGTCCCTAAACGGGTGGCCCCCAATTGGCCTCTTGGCTTTGTCGTGGTAATGATCGATACTCGTGGGTTATTGACGAGGGTTTCTCCCGGCAAAATGTGTCTGATGCTAATTGATTCCGGTACCAACCTGGAACGTTATTAGCTCTGAGCGGGTGGGGAACCCACCCGACGCTTAATTGAGACACATTCCTAGGAACGTTGCATTGCGGTGTATCCAGATGGCTGCCTGGTGGTGCTTTATTGCAACCTAAAGGTGACGATAAGAACTCAACGGCAGGAGCCCGCATTGGGACGAGTGAAATTCCCCCTAATATGAAACATACGTGTAATCGGACTTATACTCTGCGAACATAAAATAGAACATTAAAGCTCCTCTGTGGAAATGTTCCGTATTCCATGAGTACGAAAATCTTTGACAACGTTTTATCCCTTTAATATTTTTAGTTTGGGCTCTGCTTTTTGAATGGGCTTTGGTAGGTGTGTAATTCGTCAAAGAAAGAAGAAAAGTAGATGGGTGATTATGTTATGGCATGTGACTTATCTCGAGATATCTATTGAATCGTACACATTTATTCTTCAGAGTGTGATTAGTTGATTATCACTAGATAGCTTTTTTTTATATTTATGCGTAGGAAGGGGCCTGAGCGGACAAATATCCCCAAATATGGATCATTGAGTATAATTGATACATATTACAACTTCGACAGTCATACCGTACATCTCAGAACGTTATGCTTTTGAGAGGTCATATGAAAGTATGAAGAAGCCCCTGACCAGCTGTCCTCCCTTCTCCCCTCACCGTGTTGTCCTCGACCTGGCTCACCCCGCCCGACGCGACGCTCGTATCTGCTTGTGGTTACCTTCCTCTCCCCGCTCACGCCTGGCCCGGGGGGGGGGGGGAGTACCTGGCCCCCAAGGGTTGCGGTCTGGGTGCAGTGAACCGATTTCGGAGATCTCATCGCCCTCGACAGCCCTCGGTGCCCCCTTTGTTTGCGGACGGCGCGGGGCGAGACGGTGCAGCTGCAATGAGCTTGAGGACATCTCCCTCGCCTAGAGACCGCGTTTTGCCTCGCGCTGTTTTCTCGAATTTACCTACGTTTTTACTTTTACTTTCCGTACTATAGTACAGGGATCATTGTAGAAATCACGACCGTTAATAAGTAGTAGGATAATGGATCACGGGATCGGTCAATTAATGAATTACACTAGTTTGCTAACGTTTCGGAATATTTTATTCTTTCATTCCTTGTGCTGTGGAGGAACATTATGTTTGACCAGTATATGTATTAGTAAGCCCTGATGAAGGAATAAAATATTCCGAAACGTTGGCAAACTAGTGTAATTCATTAATTGACCGATCCCGTGATCCATTATCCTAGTACAGGGATCATTGTATTGGAATCATTTGAACAATATGATCTCAAATATCAGTCCTAAGCATCGTGTTTAAGGTTCTTTTGAGTTGTAACTTCGTATAACGTCAGGATTAAGACATATTAGTGCTCTTCCAAAGATGGATTAGATTGGTGCAGGTCGAGAGAAGATTACTGGATTTATGTACCTGAAAATCGACTTGTATATATGAATAGATGGATGAATGGATGGGCGTGTCACGCACATCTTTGTTAGATTAGAAGCTTTTGAGCTGAAACTTGGTAAACACGTCAGAATGGCAGCCTGTGATCTAGTTTTCCGTCCCGCAGATCATTAAGATGTTTTAATTTTTTGAGGGTTCTTTACATGATGCCCATGTAACATTTTCAAATTTTTCTGAAAAATTGCTGCTAATTTTTTCTTTATTTTTTCGAATAGTAAGAGGTGGATTTATGAAAATGGTATAGTTTCCATTTTAATTCAAATCTCTGCAATTTGAAAATTGGATAAGTTCAGATTTATTTTTGAACTTATCCTTGACCTCCCATATTAAAGTCACAAATTTCTTAAACGAAGCTTAATGTTTCTTTTATCTCTGCGTTGTCTGAAGTTGGATTTACTCAATTCAAAAAGTTTACACCTCATAGTTCTTATGAATTTGGTTTTTGAAATGTTTTTCGTGTGTTATATTTTCGATATAGTGAATATGTTGAAGTTTTCTAACTTTACTTCAGCTATACTCCACATTTATCCAAGTTTCGTTTGCGATATTTCATGTCCCAACTTTCCAAACCATTTTTCAAACATATTGATTCTTGTGTCTTGGACGAGTCCTGAACAACTTCATTCAATTTTAGATCTTTATATGAGGTCATGGACTTTTAAAAAATTGGTGTAATTGTTGAGTAAAACACTAAGAGGTGGAAAATTTCTGGTATGTCGCGCATTCCCACTAGTTGAGGCATGCGTAGAGCTTGCTAATCACTGTCCCTCGGAGGTCAATCTATATTTGTTTTTATAATATTTTAACATGTTGTAAAGTATCATTTTTACCAACATATTTACTCCTACTTATAGATGAGTTTCTTTCTGCCGATTGTATTGTTGCTTTCTTCGATCATCACACCACTGGGAAGCCCTAATATTGATAGGGAACTTTCTTTTATCCATTTAATGATTCCCGATAACAGTAGATAGATACTAACAACTCTTTGAATTATGTGATCAAATAGTTTAAGGCATACGATATTATATATTAGAATATTATATAAAAGAGGAAGTGTGGCCTGTTTGAACGTCTATAGAGATAACTACGAAATTTTGAAAACACTTTTGAGAAGCTTTCAATCATAGGGGTTACGATTCAAACTGTTCCCTCAAAAAGAGATTTAGAAAATGTGACAGAATGTATTCCACCTTGCTTCTATTGTATGGTTGCTGGGCGACTCGCGGCGAGGTGGGCCGTCAGGGGTTCGAAGAGGGGGAGGCGCAGGGGGCGGGGCGGGAGGTGGGCGGGGCGAGCGAAGTGGACGGGCGGACTAGACAGGAAGTGAATCCCCTGGCATCGCCAGGTCATCAGCTCGTAACGTATAATTATTTGCTACGATGCCTCATGATCGGTGCGAAATCGTGATCCGCATCCACATTATTATGTATTTTTGTGCTGTATTTATTGTGTTCTCATCTAACTCCTTCTTTTGTTTCAGGTAAGAAATGCATTCAGTTTCCAGTTGCATTTAATTGTAAGTATTGCATGGATTAACAAGTATGTTTTCTTTACTTTACTAGTACATCACTCTTTATTTAGTAAGTTCATGGATTTCATCAGTAGGCCTCTTAAAATTGCAATCATTATTGTGTTTTACAGTAGGAAGTTTTAGGAAGTAAGTTGCCCCAGCAAGTCTCTGGACATCTCGCTACATTAGCACATTAATATCTTAATTCATTCTTTGCCATTAGGCCTAACGCGGATATTTTTAACGTCCTCAACGGTTTTCTATTTCAGCAACATTTTTACTTCGACGAGTTAATTAATTACGTAAATCGAGTATAATTTTGTTGTTGTTGTTGAAAACGGACAATGCAAATAATATCACATTTTTCCCATCAGTTTTTTGATCCCAGTTAGTATTGTTTATATTAGTTTACCTTAAGAGGACTTCGGAATCTTACTCATGAAATCTAGAAATACCATTAGCTTACTTAAAATATATTTTACCAGTTATTTAAAATTTAAGAAACTGACGTTTTATGTCTCAGTCTTAAGTAAATTTTGATTAGAATCCAGCAATTCAGACTTAAAACTCCCGATCATCAGCTAAGTACTACGAACCAATGAACTAACAAAAATTTCTAAATATGTGAGTCTAATACTATTGAGCGCGCTAAAACGTTTTTGAAGTTCTTTAGAAAATTAAATTAATTAAACAACATAATTATTAGATAGTTCTGTCATCGGCATTGCTTTTCTACGCATTCCCCATTCACTTTGCATCAGATTCTTAGGAAAAACGTCAGTTGATGATGAGATGACGGATCACAAACGGTCAGTACAGTACATCAGTGTAATTTGTGAACCATTATGAGACGGTTCTTGCAACAAATGGTTTAGCATTGTCCATAATAATAAATACAGACCCTATATCTCCAGCCATAGAAAGAGTGACCTTTAGGCTGAGAAATGACCTTTAGGCTAAAAATAATAGTTTTAGTGTTCATTCAAAACGTAAATCTGGTGATGTAATTATTTACCGAACATTATTAGAACTTCTTTTGAATGTAGAAACTTCCTGTATAAATTTAATTCTTTCTGTGTAATCCGGGCTTTTTCATTTGGGTTTACTTCTCGAATCTATTCGTAAAGCATATCTCTCCTTCCTTTGAAAGTAGGACCTGTCGCCTTTATTCTGTGCTTTATGCTAGTTTTCGTGTTCTTGACGCTATTGCACTCGATTGGTCTCCCGAATACTTGGGTGGACGTTTTTGTACCTGTGTTTGTGGTGAGGCTCAGGCCATGAAGTCTACACCTTCGCTTAACTACCTCTTGATCCGTAGACATAAAAGATTGTCACCCATTGCAGTCGAAATCCAATATCTACCAGGACGTCTTCTGGAGAACCGTACTTGGGTGTTCTTCTGAAGAGGAGAGAAGCCCTTATTGATGACGCACGGATCATGTGATGAGATAGCGCCGTTGATGGCGCCACTCATTACTCTAGCGGAAGAAATTTAGCCTCGCGCGCGGCGTTCAAAAGGGCGTTGTCTCTAGTACGTTTGTTGTTACCAACGGAAGTGGTCGTGTATGAGGGTGCGTCGTTGCAGAAATGACATGTTAAGGGAGCAAATGAAAGTAGTAATTCGATAACAAATGAACAAGCAATGAATCTATCACAAGTTTTCATTATATATTTTAAGCAAGCGGTGGAAATGACAGACATTGCAAGTCGAAAATAATTCTGCCATATTCCGCCATCGAAGATATTATCCATAGGATTTCGACAAACCATTGTCTCTCAGAAGTTATAGTGCTTCCAATTGTGAAATTGTCAAGTGTTTGTTAATTGAAAAGTTTAGAAACTTGACGGTTGCTCGGCTGAAGCGCCCCCGTTTTCTCTGTATAGAGATAAATGGCGTGAAGACTAGCAGCAAGGTGAAGATGCCAAAACTTGCCCACCCCATTTGACGTGAAACTTTTTCCACTCCAGCGAGAGGCTTCTTACTTTTACTACCTTGGAAGAGAGTCAAAAGAACGAGCTAAGCATCCATTCCGCTGCACAGGGTGCCGTGTCAGGTGGCAGTGCGGAGCCTTGCAAGTGGCGGTGGTGCTCGAGAGCTGGTCGCCGAGGGGCGGCGGGCGCCCTCTCCGCCAGGAAGTGATTATTGGGGCCCAGTGCCCCCGCGCTCGTACTTCAGCGCCGCTCCCCTTCGCCGGTGGCGGAATTACTCGCGTATTAGGGCTGGGGGCGTCTGTGACGTTGTTTTTCGTGTTTGCTGGGGGCGGCGCGGGCGGCGCTGGGGTAAGGCGGGTGGCAGCGGCAATAAATCTGCCGCTCCCTGAGGTAATCAAATTTGGATTTGGACTAATCTTGTGTAGTGTTCGGGGTTGGCGAGGGGATCGAGCGGGGATGGGGGTGGCGGGTGGGGGGGGGCACGAGGGTTGGGCGGCCCGAGGGAGCTCTTCGATAGGGGGCGGGGCGATGCGACCGGCAGCGCCGCCAACGCAGCGCGGGGCTCCGCCGTACTACGCGGGTCTTTGGAATATCACGCAGAGGGAGCACTCGCGTCTCGTTTACGCCGCGGAAGGCAACTTCTTTTAGCTTTCCTCGGCTGCATGTAGTAAGGGCGAACAGTATTGGATTCGGACCAGGTATTTCAGGTCAAGATATCGATGGTATAATCTGTTTTGAGAGAAGTTGAGACGGAATATATATATAAAATATTTTATACGTGTCTGCCGCTTTGAATCTCCATCAAATTCATTCTATGTTAACAAAGAACACACAAAAAATCGATGTCTAAAACAATTATTTAGAAACTGTAAGTAAATTATGAGAAAATGTATATAGGTCTAACAACTAAAATTTAGCTAAATCAATTTTGTTAAGTATTTATTATGAATACGTAGTGAAAACAATGAGTATCACAAAGCGCGGACATTACACTTCCTTTGCTCGCGAATTTCGAACGCTAAAATAGAGAAAAAACAGTACAAAAGAGGAAAAAATGTCATGTTAGAAAAGGGGGCGTGGCACTGAGACCCAGTTGTTCGCACGCTAGCCATTTAAACCGTCCGTAGAGCCTTTAAAAATGGCGGAATGGTAAAAATTAAACCACCGTGTGATAGCGGAAGGATCACAGAATTTTTTAGGCCCAAAATAGAAAAATGGAAAATTTTCAAAAAAATCTACATTTTTCAGTCATAAGTCCCCTTAAGCTCAGAGCCAGTGTCATTGCTCCTGTGTCTGCAGCGACTCTCATCTGGAGCTCCTAGATTCGAGTCCCTTCTGCATAGCTAGGACGAAGCCTAACCGAAGTATGGGGGAAAATTCAAGCGGCTAGCTGCTTTGTTCGGTAGTTTTCCGTGATTTCTCCGATCTTTCCTTCCTCATCGTTGACATATCCTTTCCCCTTACTCACAGACACGCTTACATGCTCTATACACACCTGTCGTGAGACCAGTGGAGAGCTTTTCCCCAGCTGAGGCAGTCGAGGAGATACCTAGAAGTGGGAAATCCTTATCCTGGCGACATGTAGGTCGGCGCGGGGATCCCATCATCCATAAGGAAGGAATTCCGCTACCTCCAGCGATAAAAGTTTCACGAAAGCAAAGGGACTTGACGTGCCCGGAAGTATCAATCATTCAACTTGTTTTTCCGCCTACCTAAATATGTACAACACCTTCACCATTGTTTCTTCTTTTTAAGGATTGCCTTCTCTTCTTATTTTTATCTGAATTTTTTGAACCGAATTTTAGCTTCAACTTTCTCCGCATTTATCCATTTTAAATAAATTTTTTGTTTAATTTTTACTTTTTCTGTATCTTGATATCTGGAATACACTCTTTTGATTTATTTGGTTTTTGATCTTTCCCCTAATGCCCTTCTCGAGTTGATTTACAAGCTTTCTTTCAAGATAAAGACAGGTTTTAACGTGCATTTGCGTCTCGTGCAAGAGAGAGAAAAGTAAGCTGCGAGAGCACCTGAAATACGAGCAGGGTCTCCGGCGCACGGCTCTCACCGCCATTGTCCATCGCCCAGGTGGGGTGCGGCTTAGCATTGTAAATCCGAGGAACCTCGGGCGGAATTAATTAACGCCCGTTCCGTAATAGAAACTTATTGACTTATTAAATCGCGAGCGGCGAGCGTGCCTGGGAACTCGGCGTGAGTCATCGGGGGCCGCTCGCCGCTGCTGCTCTCTAGCGGCCTAACTCTTTGGAGTAATTGGTTTATGGCCCTCGGCGGCCGGCGTAGCGCCGACGGATGGGCTTAGCAGCGGACTACAGTCGTAGAGCATGAAGACTGTAGACGAAGAGAGAAGAATTACGTGATATGGGTGCATGTATTATTTTTGTTAAATGTTTCAGAGTTGCAGGAACATTTATTCGTGATAAACTAGGGAATGACTCTACAGTATGAGGTAACATGAACTAAAAATATAGCACGGATAAATTGTGGATTAGTGGTTAGATCTGCTATCATAAAAATTAGACCCTTTTGCGTTCACGCTGCAGTTACTGCAGAAAAGGTGTCGAAAGCCATTGGAAACTAGCATGCTCTTGTATTCATGTTGTTCATGCAACAAAAGAGAGCTCCAACGTCAAAAAATAAACAGTGAACTTTCATAAGTACCATGCGTCTCCAAAATCATATTTACTGTGAACGTCCGCGTCACAGTTCAGATGCCAACCCTCCTCCCCCTCCTTGTTTACTGCTTGGGGCAGGCCGTCTACTCCGCCGGCCTCAACTGTTTCGCGGGGTCCAGGCTGTTCAAGTGCGCTGGCCCAGCGCTGTGGCCCGTTGCTTGTGGGGTCAACTCGACGGATGAGAGGGGATGTGCTACGGCGCGATCGGTTCAGTCTAGTGTAAGGTGAGTGCTCTGCGGGCTTCTGCAATGCAGGTGCGGGTACTCTGGAATTCGTGTCTTTTTGCAGACATGGTGTAGGTAATTCACTGTTTTACTTTCTTGAGTATAAAGGTATTTAAGTCATCATACAATTGATCTAAGGATTTTATAGTAAATTACAGGATTTGGGAGTTCCTAATAATGAATAACATCTTTTACTTTCTCGTATTTATTTATTTATTTATTTATTTATTTATTTATTTTACGTCAAAAAACAGTTAAAAAACTGCGTATGACGGGCTATGGGGAAAAGTGAATTGTGTGCACATTTTCAAAATTCTGTGATCCCTACACTAAATCATATACTACTTAAGTTTTGAATTTTGTATCGTATACGTATGTATACTATATAGTGTAGTAATATACTACGTAGTATAAATTTATGTAATGCTGCGGAAAATCGATTTCGAGAATTTAACAGAAAGGTATATTTGGGGTTTCCCTTTTCCCCTGTTTTCTGTCCAAAAACGCCCAAGCCAGAACTGCCGCTATCTCTGCAGCGACTCTAACTAGAGGTCCTATATTAGAGTAATTTCTACATAGCTGTGTTGAATTCAGCCGCTGTTTCGAGGGGAATTGTAGCGGCCGGCTGCTCTGTTCCGTAGTTTTCCCTTCTTATTGCTTTCAGCACCAGGCAAATACCCGAGTAGTATCCTAACAAGTGGACCGCACACGATCTTTCCTTGCTCTCCCTTGAACTATCCTCACCCCTTACTTTCATGCACTACACAACCACAACTGTAAGGAGACCAGTCGGGAGCTTAGGGCTTCTCCCGGCTGGGGTGGTACCCCGCTGATGGGTGACACCTGGTTGGGGAAAACCCGTCATACCGATGTGTAGGTCGGTACCGGATCATGCCATCCAAGGAACATCAACGCCATCTCCCGCGATAAACAATCACTACACTTACGGGAGTAATTACCTCAGCACGTGACGCTTCCGGAAACGCTAATCAGTGAACGAATCTAATGTTTCTTTGTTGAGTGGATATTGTTGCTAAAGTGGCACTTTCAACTCGGCAGGAGAAAAAAAGTGATTATTTTTTACAGAGTGGGAAAATTGAAGTTTTATTGTAGTTGTACGCGGTCAGTGCTTTCGTGAAATAGGCTTTCTGTTTGGCAAACGCGAAGATTCACTGGAGAGGCACGTCCGAACCGTTGTAGAAATGATATTGACTTGCTGGAAAGTCTTCTTTCCATTGGGGGGAGGGGGTGCATTGCCTTGCCCGGCCACCGTCGCGTCGCGCGGGGCGCCTCTCTCTGCGATTTCCTGAGGGACCCTCGCCCGTGCTGCTCTCTGCTTTCGAATCCGCCTCCGCCTCCGCCTCCCCTTGCCCTGCCGTCCCCTCCGCCGTCCTGCCGCGCACCGCGAGCGCTGCCTGCGTGCGTCTGTAGAGCCGCCTGCCCCCTGGGAATCGGGTGATCGGTGCATTTAACCCTTCACGTGGGGCGCCGCGCTTGCATTAGAAAATGAAGTGTTGCCATATGCCAGGTGGTTGGCCCGTCTCCATTCCGAGTTGATGGAGAAAGGAATGAATATAAATTACAAAATGCGTGTAATTGTAATTAGAGAAATCGTTTACCCAAAAAGTAGGGTTTAAAATGATTTTGAAGATTAAACTAGATTTTAATGGAAAATGAATAAAAATTGAAAGGTTCTTCATTTATATTCTGTAAAGAACGGCTTAAAACAAAAATGATTGAATTATCTCTTCCTGAATACATTATTAGTTCATATTTTTGGTGACACTCGTAAAAGCTTTTTATGTTTTCTGGTAGCCGATATTTTTTGTTTCCTTTACGTAACAAAGAGAAAAATTGAAATGAAGATAAGCAAGAGTGCGATCGTTCTTCCCCTCGCATGTAGTATGTTTTCTGTCGTCGGTGCTGAGGGCGATTTGAAAGGCGCCCGCGTCATTACGTGGTAGATAAGCGTGAGTGAGTTCACGTGTCCCGCTGCCGGCGCGGACGCGACCCCCAGCCACTCCTCGTCCCGCGCGCTCGAGAGGTGGTAGAAGGGCCCTGACGGCGCGGCGCGGCGACTCCATTGACAAAGCAAAACGTGGCTGCGCAGGGTCAATTTCACTTGCCCCGACCGGGAGCGGTAACTCAATGCATCACTGCAGCCTCTGACCGGGAGGTCCTAGGTTCCCACTCCCTACGGCGGCAGGATTTTCGACACTAGCTTTTCAGCTAGATCGAATTCAGTCGCTGCCTGGAGGAGAATTCTAGCGGCCGGCTGCTCTGATCGGCAGTTTTCCGTGGTTTCTTCGATCAACACCAGGCAAATGCCGGAGCAGTACCCTAACAAACGGGCCACGGACCGCGTGCGATCTGCCCTTCCTCTCCCTTGTCCTATCCTCTCCCCCTTGCACACACTTACACTAACATGCACTACACTGCCTCATATTCCGGGTGTCCGGTCGGGAGCTTAGAGCTTGTCCCGGCTGGGGCGGTGCCCCGCTGGTGGGAGAGTCCTGGTTAGGGGAAAACCCCACTAGTCGACGGTAGGTCGGCGCCGGATCTCGCCATCCAGCGGGGAAGATCACCGCCATCTACCGAGAAAAAACATGAACTACACTCACGGGACGAATGACCAAAGCAGTTGACGCGCCCGGAAACGCGAAAAAAAAAAACAAAAAAATTCACTTGCCCCGACGACGCCGCGCCGGGGGTGCAAGGAACGCTAGCGGTAGGATGGCGTTAGGATGGCAGTCCGAATGGCTGAGAGGACTCAAGGTGCAAGGTCAAATGCACTGGACTTTTTTTATGAAAACAATCTCAACATACGACAAAGCTGCAAGTCAATTTAATTTCAGCGGGGCAGCGAAAGTGACCTTCACTTTGAAATTCATTGTATGTAATATTTTGGATACAAGAAGAATAATGTGAGTAAGGACATTACTGGGAGTAATAGCATTCAATGTTCTTGTTATAGAGGGGGTGGGGTCGAGCTGATAGCAATGGTGGCCGCCGGGGCGGCGGTGGGGAGCCGCGGAGTCTCACTTATCCTAATAGCGGCATCACTTCGTTAATGATTCCCCACTTTTCCCTGAGCGATCCATTTCGGGCCGGGAGTCATCCGGGTAATGCGCCTGGAGGCAGGCGCTCGCCGGCTGCAATCGTTTGTTTTCATTTAACCCCGCCCTCTCCGTGTGTCACTTGTCTTACCGCCCCCCTCCTCCGGGGCTGCCGCTCCGACGGCAGGCGTCGAGGCAAAACTGCGACATTGTCTTGTTTTTTTCCCCCCTTTGCGGGGAGAGTACTCTTTTTATTTCTTGTCTGAAAAACCAAATGACACTTAAGATGCGCCCGAGTCCGCCGCCCCATGTGTCATGCGCCACTTAAGAGACGCTCGTAACATTTTTCAAACGTCGTCGCGGCGATCGGGGCGGGCGCTCGCTCGGGCGGGCGGGCGAGTAAGTGAGCGAGCGAGCGAATGGGTGGGTGGGTGGGTGAGGCGTCGATGCGTCATCTGCGAGAGCACTCGAAAAGAACGAAGAAGAAGGAATGGTGGTCGATCGAATTAGGAGACACAGTTAATGTGCTTGCTTAATCAGTTTCCGATGTGTTTTGGTGATCATTTGAACTTATTGTTTAATTTACTGACAGCTTTTTATACATTGACATTTTGTAGAGTTAAATGTGATGCGTTACTTTGAGATTATTAGGGCTACGAATATATTTATTTGACAGAAATAAATTTTTGAAGTGTGGTTATGTCATTGCAAACCAAAAACTGACAATGTTTTGGAATCCGGATATTTTTGCTTGTGAATAAGGTAAATAAAAAATGTTATTTGCACTACGGCTGATGGATTTTTTGACACATTTTCGTATAATAATTCAGCAGACTGGCGTACTATTTTTAAATTCTTGCTCATTCTCTGGGCTGTGTAGCTAGGTAAAGGAGAAAAGTACCTTTCAGCTATTACTACTTAATTAAGCAAGACCCAATAATTGTTCCTTCTGAGAAGAAATAACGTTTCACACAGGTGTAAGGTGAGTAAGATTCCTGTTTCTTATGTTGGGAACAAAATATTTTAATGGTTGATGAAAAAGAATGATAAGAACAGCCATGACTGTCGTGTGCAGGCTATTCGCCGTACGCGACCCTAATTTTCCTTGTCTTCTGCTTGGAAAGACAGTTTAGAAAGGGTTTCGCGTTCCCTGAAATGGCCTTCGTTCTCCTGTCCTGAGGAACTCGTCAGCGGCCGAGCGCTGACTTCGCGGGGGTTTTGGTGGCGCGGGTGTGTGTTCGGACTAGGGATGCTTTTTAAAGGTGGCTGCACACATTCGGCATTCGCCGAGCAGCCGGCTAGTGATCGCCAAATCCCGAGCAGCTGACGTGTTCGGCGAATGTTCGCTCCCTTTGATGAGTCCAAAAAAACCCCACGCGGTGGGCAGGGTGAACCCCGAATGTTCGTCACTCGGCAAATAGCAAGCAACTCATCCACACTACTCGGGATTCGGTGAGCGGTTCCTCGGTGTTCGCCGAATAACGAATATGTGGAGCCGCCTTAACATTGATGTTTTGTGTTCGATGTTTTTATCTGGTTGGAATTTAATTTTTGAATGAAAATGGACTATCATAACCAATCTCTTCTATAGTTTTCGTATATCCGAAAATTAAACCTTTTTCGGATGAAAGTGACCAACAGTGAAAAATAAATAAAATCTATTTTTTTCGTGAATAAAGAATCCTATAATATTTTTTGAATTATGAAATCAGTTCATCCAAGTTTTTTTGATTTTCCTGATGACTTTTTGACTTTTTTTGCCAGATAAAATTCGATTAAAAATATTAATAAACGAGACCACTTTCAAATTAAATACCCTCTGGGTAACTTCAATGGTGACTAATCTAGTTTTATAAAATGTATGTTTAATACCATTCTTAGTTTGGGTCGATGTGCTATTAACACAGATGTTTTAATTTTGAACATGGATGTTTTGTCAGCGATGTATCGGTAGTGCAGCACGGCGCGGTGCCGCGTCGCGTCTCAGCCGGAGTGCGGCTGGTTGGCTGGCGGGCGGGCGGGCGGGCGGGCGACCGCAGCGCCGGCCCGTCTCCATGCAAACGCTCGGCCGGACACTCCACTCTATAGCACTCTACAGCTATAATTGCGAACCCTTCCTTCGATCTTATCCGCTCACCACTGTGTTTGTGAAATAGCTGATGGCCGGCATGCTTAGCATGTTTTATGTGAATGTATAATACAATGACTTACGGACGCACTTTGATATGATATCATTAACATTTTTGCATAAAAAAATTCACGTACAGTTTCGTCAAAATGTTTCTTCCAAGATTTTCAAGAATATTGTTAAAAATTTCTCGAAAACAATTATTATAACTCCTGTATTTAATCTGAATTCTTATTGTTTCATTTTTTAATGATTTAAGTTTAATCATCTGACTGATTTGAAATATAAGTTTTTATAATTGATATTTTATTAATGAATGTCAGCACAAATACAATTATAATTTCCTTTTAATTTATCTTATTGTTTAAATATTTTTCTTTAATCGACCCCTTTGAAGAGGATGATTGGCTTCTTAAGGGGAGTTTGACGGGTCCTAACTAGCCTGAGTGAAATTGACTATATTTCTAACCCTTTATCTCAGAAACTACTTTACTTAGAACTTTGAAATTTTTACAGTATTTTCTGTAACTACTCATTATAATACCTAACTAGAATTATTTGAATAGGATATTATAAATCCGTTTTACAGAATTTTAGAAAAGAATTTAAAACAATTTAAAAATTAGACACACATTAATTCATACTTATACAAATTTGCAATCTCTTTCATTATTTTGGTAAAATAACCAAGTCGTGTTTACATAAAGCCATCCTTAAAATTTCAGCTTTTTATCTTTAATAGTTTATGAGGAAATGGATCATATGTGCAATTTTTTCTTCAAGAACGAATGTTAAAGTTAAATTTAACATTGTTAAATACAAGTTTTCCGTTTTTTCTTGTGGTAACTCTCACTGTATGATGGAACACCTTTCTTCTCTTCATTGTTAACTAAAACTGCCCTCCTCTTCTTAATTCTTGCCTCTTTAGCTGACGTTTTTCTAACAAACAAGGATGTACTTCCCTAGAAAATCGTTTTCTACCCTCATGAACACAGAGAACAGATGTAAACCAACCAATGTTACACAACTACAACAATAAAGATGTAACAATTGTGGCAGTTTTGCCAAGTTACAGACATTAAAATAATTAGGTTGATTCAATAAACCAAAATTAAGAGAGTCATAGCAAACAAGACATGCCACCGACCGGCTGCAGAGAGATATTTAAACATTAAAAAACTACTTCTAAATCGAATGTCGCACTAAAAGTCATATCACTGTGTTCAGGAAAGTCTAAATATTGTAACTAGCTTAAGTTTTTAAAATGTCAAAATTTTCATATTTTTGCTGTCAGACTCGCCTTAAGTTTCTCGCTGTAATATAGAACGCACTATATAATATATATTGAAAATATAAAAAATGGCACATAAAATGCCTTTCAGATAATTTCATAAAAATTACGAAGTTTTCGAAAAATTATTGAATTTTTTAATTGTATTATACAATCCTTAATTTTTCAAACATAAACCAAGATTTTAGAAGAAAAGCCAATTATTCTAACACTACAAAATGTCAATTTTCATTTATGTGAATGATGTTAAATTCCAGACGGAGACAAAATTTGTAATTATTAGTAGACTAAAACGTAAATATTAAACATCAGAAAACAAATAATGTTTATCTTCATATTTTTATGCAATTAATAATATATTCATATACACCGATCAGTCGCCAATGCACATCCCCAATCGATCTCTTGATCATCATCGACCCACTTTAAAATATCATTCGCCCTCACGGGGGTCGATATCAACCCCGTTGGAAATCTCCGGTGTGCATTAAAGGTTTTTATACAAATTTAAATGATGTACTAGAGAGATGTTGAGAAATGCTCCAGTGTAGACGCGGGACAATTCGTATTTGCTAAAAAAAAAAAAAAAAAAAAAAAAAAAAAAAAAAAAAAAAAAAAAAAGCGTTATGGAAAAAAGAAAACCCGCGTACTTTGTGAAACTAGTATTTGTATAGCTGCTTCACAACAGGCCTGCGCCGCTCGAGTGTCACCACTGGCACAGGGGGAGGGGGCTCTAACCCAACCGCGGAAAATCACTGCCCATCATAGTTACCTTAATACTGTTGTTCTTTTTTTAATTTTATTTCTACCTCTCAAGGGTGTGGATACAAGGTTTGAATAACTTTATAGGCTGAATCATTTTCAGGTGACAATACACTTCTGGCGTAGGTATGCTCGATTGACAGGTAACATGAGCTTGGGAAGTGTTGGTACTATTGCTGTTGATTCTAAGGTGGGGCATTAGACAATGCGTGATAGCCTTCATGTCCAGTGCTTACTCCCGAGGCAAAGCCTGAATTGTAGGGCATTTGGAATTTGCCATCCACTTTTGCGCTTAGTTGTTTTTGACTCCCATGTTCACCGAATGATTTGAATTATCTACATATTTAACATTAACATTTTATATTTGACTTTTTCAAGACGTTCATTTAAGTAAAGCTTAAACCCATCTTCCTAAATCTAGCTTTACATAAAGTATAATGATCCATTTGTCATCGCGTATTGTGTGTACCAATTCACAAGTATTAACGCAGAAAATGCATGAAATGTAAAAGCGACAAAATGTAGGCCTATAGCTGTAATCTCTTGTCCAGGTGAAAGTCGATTATCTGTCTACGTCAGTCGATAAATTATGTGTGTGTGTTGTGGTTCGTGCTGCTGTGTGTGTGTCGTGGACATGCTGCGAGATGAGAGGGAGCACTAATCAAAACAATAAAGAAAATTGCAACTTTAAAGCAGTTAAAACAATGTGGCTTTGCCCACCGTGTTTGTGCGACGCATTACGCCACTAATAGCAAAATCAAGGGCAAGAGAGAATATGACAGTCGTACAGAAACAGTGAAAAACCCAATAACAAGCAAATAACACCCTTTTCCCTTGGCGTTTTATCAAGGAAATATCATACTCTGTATATTCCAAGTGAGAACATTGCAACGAATCAGTCCAGTTTCTTGTTTAAACAGAAAAATAAAATGAGAAAAGAGAAATAATATCCAATTGTACAATACTATTACCTTGTTTTTTGCTTTTGTTTCTTGCTGCTAATATTTCATGATGATTTCATGATCATCATCGTTCAGGGTGTTATTTCTGGTTTTTGTTTTCCTTCTTCTAGACAAGGTCTTAAATCCCTGGGGGTGGGTCATACTTGGATGGAGGATGGATCCATCCTTCGGCCCGAAGCAAAGCGGGATGGGGAAGGAAAAGTCGTGCGCCATGCGTTCATTGATTAAGGAACTGCTCCTACGTCCTGTAATTGATCACAGGCAACTACTTAGATAGGTTCAGAAATCCTGCCACCCATGAAACTCGAACCGAGGACATCGCGGTTAATCAGACTTCAGTTGCGAACTCGAAACTTCATAGGTCTTAGCACCAGCTTTTACTTGTATGTGAAAATTTAGACGTTGAATAACCTTGAATGTTACGTAGAGAATAAAAAAAATGGCTATTACGATTCGTTGTATTTAAAACTGTAAGTAAATTGTAGCGCGAAGGGTGAGTGCTCAACCTTGATGTTTTTCTGTAGCCTCAAATTGTGTGACGCACAAAAGGCGGCGAAAGCCTGTTGTTACGGAAGACTCACGTGGAGTTCGCAGGCAACCGTTGTGGAGTATCGGGAAATCGGTTTTATCGTTGATTTATTGAAGTCGCAAGCGTCTGGCAGCTGACCTCGGCGAAAAATGACTGTAAATAACAGGGTAGCCTCATTAATTCGTAATTAGAACGATATTTAAATGAGCTTTCAGGTCGTATCTTGTTCAGAACAAGTGGGACGTGTTAAGAGCAAAGGCATGCAAGCACTGAGCATAATTTCGTATACTACTCATTACGTAGATCCATTGTGAATGTGTGCTTTGAGAAAACGTTTCCATGTAATAGAGGGAGTGTCTTTTATCAGTATTCGACATCAGCGTCACTTCATTGACGAAGATGACTGGGAAGAATAAATTTAGCATATTTGGGTTCGTCTCTGGGAAATATTCATTTTTGAGATTACAGAAATTCCATTTAGACGTTTGATTGACGAGATATTTTTACTTTTGATTATGAAATTTTTTTTTCGGAATTTTTTTGGTCAGATACATATGATGCTATTTGTTGAAGGAGCACAATCTTTTTACGAAATAATTATTTTGTGCATCTGCAATATATTGTCTATCGTCCATTTGATCACACGCTTATCGATGAAATACTGAACGCAATAATTGTTCGTCAAGAGCGTTATAATTAAATAAGAAATAACTTGAAAACTGCAGACTCTCTTACTATAGTTGACTTTTCTTTCTTAAAAGCACGCTGCTTTTCTTATTTCTCTGAGTTGGAATCGTGCTGTAGTTCTCCCTCCCTCACGATCGGAGCTAAGTGCCGTCTGAAAGTTTGATGAGGGTCTTACGGCCCCAAGGAACTTCTGGCGCCGCCGAATATAGCCCTCCACGGACCATCTGCGCCCTCCGCATTGCACGGATACTTCCTCCCCAAGATTACGAGTATGTCTTTGGCAACCATACACTTCCCTGCCAAGTTAAGTACCTCCTTAATGCTGTTTTCAATGAAATATAAGATAGACGAAATACTGAATTTAAAAAATAGTAATATATTTGGAATCAAGACCAAAAGAGATATCATTTTTAGATCTTAAGAAAAATTATTTTGTTGAAGTACATGTTTATTAATTATGTAAAACGTTAGAATTCATTATCAACTGAAAATTCTTAAGTCAAACTATAATGTATTTCGTCGCTTATTGGAGTCGTAATAATACCGATATTATGTTATTTTTTCGGTTTGGAAACGTGGAACAGTGATATGCGAGCTAGAACGATTTACTAATCACCATTTCATCTTTCTGTCAGGTAGGTCATTAACTTGAAAGATTTTTAATTGCTCGCTGTTTGCCGACTGTACTGACTGTTGCCAACTATTTGTTGCATGTTACATGTCACCGGAGCGACTTATGCGGTTCGTCCCCAGCATGGAGCATGTCTCACCTCTAAAGAAACAGTCACTTTGCTCTATATTAAGGTTACGCCTTCTTTATGGCGCTCCTTGAGCTCGGAGCAGATGGCAGCTAATTTTGCTACGTGCTGCGGTCCCGTACGTCGCGGTGCTTGGGTCTTTCCCAGTTGTCGGAGTCGCGTAATACAAAATGTCAGCCGCGATTTATGTATTTGCTCCGCAGGCCCAGACCGACAAAAAGACGGACGTGCGTAGGTGTCAAGCAGTTTGCTGCAGTGACGTATCGCTCCCTTCGAGACCATTCTCCCCAGGGTTCACGACCCGCGATGCTTCTCCGCGCTCCGCCTTTGAAGTGGGATGCGCGGAGCGTCTAGCCTCTTTTTCGCGCTCTCTAGCAGGAGTAGTTTTCGCACGCATACGTCGCGCTCCGGAATCGCGCTCGTTCCCCAATGGTGTGACATGTGTGTGCGCGGTTGCCGCCTGGGCTGTTTTTGCACGTTCCTTAGGGCGATCTCCCAGTTTCGTGGTTTATCGCCCAGCACCGAGGTTGGCTGTTAAGTTTGTGACTCGTTATTTATCGAGTCTGGGGGAGGGGCCTCTTTGAGGTGGAAGTCTCCGTGGAACGACAGACGGAGCGCACGCGACGTTCAGTGCTTCGTCTTCTCTTCACATTCTTGGAGCCGTGGTAAATAGCCGACCTTCGTTGGCACTGCCTCTTAGTCCTGGGCCTCTTAAATACTCCGCTTTCAACAGTGAAAGATTCGAGTTCCATTGCGAGAAGAGTTCGTGCTGCGGAAATCGTGACAGAAATAAATACTATATTATGAATGTCAGATGCGTCAATACGAATTCACGATATTCAAGATTAAGTTTGAATTTTTATGTTGATGTGTAACAAACTAGAAGGTTCTGGTATTTCTATAACATACTAACTTCATCCAATATGTATTCTGAATTGTAGAAGTTGGGAGTACTGGCGCAACCAAAAACTGGATGACTCTGAAATGTGCACTTTGGCAGCGGCGCCGGCGCCGAGTGGTCGGGGCGCGGGGCGGGGGGGGGGAGCGCAGCTGCCTTGCCTGCACGACCGGTCGGGTGGCGGATGCTGTTACTCCCGAGGCGCATGTGAAAGCGGGGGCGGCGGCGGCGGCGGCAGGGTTGATGCGGGAGCGCAGGTGGTGACACTAACCAGGCGCCCTCTAAGACGCCGCCGCCGCTGCCTTATCGTCGTCTTAAGTGCTGCTCTCAGGCCGCGCGTCTGTTGGCACGATGACGCCGCGCCCCGCCGCTCCCCTGGGACTCCTCAATGAGGGCGTAAACGCCGCCGCCCCACCCCCGCCCCGCCTCCCTGCGCTCTTTCCGCTTTCGCGGCGCTCGCCGACACCGCCCGGCGCCGCGTGACGGAACAGCTTTTTATTTTTACTTTTTTTTCACTCAATGTCGTCTAAACGCGTGAGGTATAAATGTGGCCGTACACGAACAAGCCCGGCCTCTAATCTGTCTTGCACCGCCCGCTACAAAATTGTCACTGCGGCCGCGTTGTTCCCTCAATTCAGCAAGTAGCGGCCACGATAGATTCACAAACCCTCTCCGCAATCCTTACATAACCACTTACGCTGCAGCCAGTGGTTGATATTTTCGTTGTTTGTTTTTTTTCTGCAGTAGTGCTAACACTCATTTGTCAACGTAAGTATAGTGAAAATAATGCTTACCTGTTTGGAGGATGATTGGCAAATATAACCTGCCCGAGTATTGAAAAAACAATCAAATTTGCTTATCCAGTTTCGGGTAAGAACCTTTTAGACCTTCTAAAGCCTTTACGATAAAATTTTCTTGTAGATTGATTGGAGCGGAAGATGTAAATGGTTTTAAAGTGGTTGATGGAATTTTGTAGCACCTCAGATCAAGGTTGGCATAAATGCCTTGCTAGAGAGTATTTCTACGAATCGAGTAAGCTGTATTGCAATACGAGTCAATCGCTAGAGATGAGAAGCGTTGAAAATGCTTGCGAGGATGTTCCGAGATCATAAATAAAGGAATTGACGTGAATAACATCTCCTTCAGATGATTCGACTAAGAATTAGCTTGTAAATTGCCATGAGAATTATTAACTGAAAAATTTAGAGTTTTAGGCTGTCGCTGAAATAGAAATTATAGACAATACAATGTCTATAGATTCTATTGTTGCTGAAATAGTCACTATAAATGTAGTTCCTGTAATGCTAAGTCATTGAAAAAAGTAATTATTAATTTAATAATATACTAAAACACATTTATCACAAAATTCTATGTTAATTACGGTTATTATTATTATTATTATTATTATTATTATTATTATTATTAATGATTCCGTGCAGGGTAGGCATTCGAACACTTATCAAAATATCGTGGTTTTTTACTTATGTTTTCCTCCTTTTCGTTCACTCAGGAATCTGTTGGGATGGCCGTCCGTTCTTCATATTTGCTTCTCTGCGACGGCGAAATCCGACATGATAAACTCAAACAAATGATCTGTCTGGATCTTCAAATTCCAGAGTATTTTCAAATAACTTGCCCAGCTTGTTTTTCCACCTGGTACTTGCAACCACTCGCGGGCAAATCATACTTTGAGATTGTAGTGTAGCACGTTGGCCTGGTCACTATGTCATGACCTTTTGTAAGCTTTTTGTACAATCTTACAGCAAGCATATCAAGTGATTGTTCGTTCCTTCCTTTGCTATTCTCACTATTTCTTTGAACGTCCTTAGATGTTAGAACCTGTTCTTAGACATCTTATACGTTCCTTTGATCCCTTCTATGTACTATTGGTCAAAACCTTTCTTCTGGATTCTCTCCTGCCTCGGACAAGCCACGTCTTTCTGAATTTTTTTTTTTGTGTTGGGCCAGTGTTTGCTTCTTCAAATGGATCTGAATGAAAATATTAATGTAAACAAAATTTCTTAAAAAATAATAAATTTGCATTGAACATTGCGCTATTTTTTATTATTGATTTCTCACTTAATATCTCTTCACACAGTATTTTTAATGCTTTATAACACTGAAGAATAAATCTGCACTAACATTACAGTCATTTACGCTAAATTCTCCAAGACTTTAACGTTTTAGGAAATATTGAAATAAGGATAGCAAATATGAAGTTCAAACTTCCTTTTTTTTGTTATCCCAGCTTCCTTGGATGAACGTTTCTGATGTTTGATTTGTCTTTCTCCTAATTATTAATTTGTAATCGTTTGCAAAGCATGCTCAGGCCGAGGAGAGGAGATAGGCCGGGGGGTGGGGTGGAGCGAGTGAGTGTGTGGAGGGCGCCGCGCAGGATAACTCGCGCACTCCACTCTTTGGGGGAAAGCGCATCATTAATAATTTTTTCGTTTAGTTAAACAAATACGCGCGATATTCAATGAAAAATCGTTGATTATCTTTATGTTTATAACACGTGTGCAATTAAAATTCCGCCGTGAAAGTCTACCAATCAGAATTCTGAAAAGGAGCCAAATCGTGTAATTAAGAAACTATAATACAGACGTAGCCAAGGTATTTCCAGTCGGCATAAAACATGAAAAAAATACATCACAGACAACGTAGTACCTACAACGTCATATAAACAACGAATGAATAAAACTAAATTGGCGAAGTAAACATTAAGTAGCTGACTAATGAAACAACATAAATATTTTAGGAGAATGAATTAAATGTTTTACAAGTAACACATTTGGTCTTAGGATTACAAATGTAAAAAATGTAAACGCCAGTTGTGTGTACCCATTCTAAAAACTGCGATATACCAAAACTGTGCTAGAAGTGACTGTTTTTTTAACATCCCAATATTTAAACATGTTTTATTCTCTCTCATACCTGTCTTTACTTTTCGTGCGAAGTAATGTTTTCAGGACTTTGTCAGCTTCTAAATTTTCTTCGCAATATGCTCAGTACCTTCCAAATGCAAATATCTCTTGCAAACAAAACCAATGCAAGGCCCACTAAAGTAGATATTTTGCAGAAGCAATACTAGATTATCACATGTAGGCCTCCAATGGTAATGATGTGCTTGAATTTCTCAAATTTTAAATTATTTTTAAATGGAAACGAAGAAATATTGAATGTAACATGTGGATAAAAAGGTATAATTGCACTCGTGGTATATAAGAAAACGAGCGACGATCATCGCTCGTTTTCTTGAACATACCACTCATGCAATTATCCCCCTCTTTATCCACTCATTTCGTTAATTATTATAATATTTTTGCTGTTTAAAATCTTCTACGAATAATGCTATAGTGTTTCGTGGTATCATATAGCTTGTTTCGAGCCAACGTAACAAATACATGAAGTCATTGACTTATTAGCTCGGAACACACTTGCCACGATGAAGTTTTATAGTTTCTTGACTTGTATTTTAATTTAAGGAGATTACGTGAAAGTTAACTGTCATCTAATTGTTTTAGTAACTTGCATGCTGATAGGTCACTCAACCTCGAAGTAATTAAACAAGTAAAAAATGTCCTTAGTCGTAAGTAGAGGGCGAATTTTGATGACCTAAAACGTCGCCAAAATGATCAATAAAATGTTTTAAAAATGCCCTAAAAGCAAAGAAAAATGACGTAAAATATTTTTATCAAAACGAGTTCAGATGAACAACTCAAGCTGTTGTACATATTACTGATGTAATTGAGGGTTTTTCCTTTCATTCAAGTGAGCTCAGCTTGCAAACTTTTGGTTTGGACTGTTCTTTATCAGGAAATCTCTTTAGTTATCCCAAAATCAGAAGAAACCAACACTGGCGCTGATAGGCGTACCAGGAACCAGATTACATACTCACAGCATACTCACATTACACAGAATTTCTAAGCGAATAAATCGAATAGGAATTCTGTGGAGAACATTATTGTTGCATCTGTAAATATTATTTGGAGCAATTACATTAAAATGATATTAATATCGATGAAATAAGCGAAAAATGGTGTCAAAAGTTAAAAATTGACATATTAGTTGAATTCGAGGAAAATACAATAAAATGTCATATAAAAATGAGTCATTTCCTTTCGTTATAACATAAAATGAATGTCTATACTAAAAGGCATTGTTCTAAAGTAGAAAGAGAAAAATGACATTTCATTAAAATCCGCCCCCCTGGGCATAAGCTTGTTGGCACTTGTGATGTTCGTGTGGGCGAAGCTCTTCTCCGAGGGTTTGCGCCGGGCGCAGGCGGCCGCGGGTGCGGTGGACATGCATTCTTCCAGGCACATGCGCCGCGGCCGCTGCCGCCTCCGCTTTCGTCGTCTTCGCCTCGATGTTTTATGTATCCCGCACCAAACATGCGCCCGCTCCTGTTCTTCCCCACCGACATATTGAAAGTTGGCTGTCTCACGATTTATGATCAAGCCTGGTTGCTTTTTTATATCACCCTTCTTTCTCGTCGTCACCATGCACCTTGTTTGGAGCGACAGAAGAAGTCGGGGGGGGGGCGACAACACAGAAGAATGAGAAGCCGCTACTTTCATTCGAAAAAGGCCACGAGTATGTTTTTCTGTTCTTTTTACTTTGTGTTCACCACCTGCCTGTAGCATTCTCGAGATATGCATCCTTTAATTCGCGACTTTAGTTTGTACGGAGACTCGTTTCAAATGTTGGATTTGAGCTTTTAGTAATAATATGGAGTAGAGAAGATCCCCAACAATATGGACCAAAAGGCCAAAAGTATGAAGATCTTGCAGACTTTTCATTTAGTGTTTTAACAACGCGCGCTGTAGCTTTTTATGTTCACATTTTACGTAGCATATTCAGCGTGTTGAAATTTTGACGTTGTGTATTGTTAGATAAATTTGCACTTCTCCTTCATCTTCGGTATTACATCTACGAGTAGCATGCAGGAAGTGCGCAATATATTGGTCATTTATGTATATACCGGCCAAGATATTGTGTCTGTGTCAGGGGTTACATATAGCGCTGCTCAAATAGAACAATTGGGGCTATACTGCCCGCTGTGGCCCACTTGCTACTCGAATGTCACCACACTAGAGCGGATCGTGTACCCGTCGGATTGTCTCAAGAAGCAGAGGGTCATAACGGTGGCCTTAATAAAACTTCAGCTTTCCTTTCCATCTTCTAAAAAATGTGCTGGTGCAGTCGATTTTGTTTTTTGTTATGTTTTTTAATCGAAAGATAATCTTGTTTTAATGTATTTATCTCTGAATCTAGTTTTAGTTTTAATAGTGGTGTATTATGCTCACTAAGGAAAGGAATTATACGTGTGAAAAGAGCATTGTGACCTTGCTTTTTATATTTTGATTGTCGAAATGGCGGAGAGTACTGGAACAACAGGAGGACGGCGCGCGCGCCGATGCAGGCAGAGCTGTGGGTGTCCTGGCGTGGGGGTGGGGAGGGGTGGGGCTGGGCGCCGTGGGGCGCCTGGGCGCGTCCCGCGGGGCTCTTACGAAGGCGCGCCCGCAGCCTGATTTACCGGGGCGCGTCCGAGCATGAGCCCGCTGCGGAGCGGCGGTGGTGGTGCAGGTGTCCGCCCGTGCACGACCGGCCGCCGCCCTCCTCTCCTCTCCTTTCCCCACCCCGCCTTGGGTTAATTATGCATGTAATCAAGCGGCGCCGCCCGCCGCGCCGCCCGGCCCCGACGACAGCCGCCGCGGGCGCCGCCCGCCCGCCCGCCCGCCCGCCCGCCCGCCCGCCCGCCCGCCCGCCCGCACGCCCGCCCAGCGGCCCCCTGCCGCGCATGCACTAGCGCACGCCACGCACGGACCTCCACCCTCTGCACGCCTCTGCAATGGAGGCGCTTGGCTCTAAGTGCTCCTACGGCGCGGCGAATTCATTCTGACAAAACACGTGGTAAAGGTGTCCATCCCACATTTCTTGTCAAGATGACTGGGAGATGTGGCTCAGTGCCTCGACTGATGTCACTGCATCTGACCGAGAGGTCCTATGTTTGAGTCCCGACGGCGCCAGAATTTTCGACAGTAGCTCGTCAATGAGGTCAAGTTCAGTCGCTGTCTGGAGGAGAATTTTAGCGGTCTGCTGCTTTGATCGTAGTTTTCCGTGGTATCTCCGATCAACACCAGGCGAATGTTGGAGCAGTAGCCGAACACACGGGTCACGGATTTTGCGCGATCTTCTCTTCCCATTTCTTGTCCTCTTCTACCCGTTACTTACACACACACACCCACACACACACAGTGATATACTACCACACATGACGGGAGGAAGCTTAGAGCTTGACCCGCCTAGGGAGGTTCCTCGCTGGTGAGAGATACTTGGCGCTAGCCAACGGTAGGTTGGTGCCGGATCTCCCTGAACAGCGGGGGAAGATTACTACCACCTCCTGAGCAAAATACATGCATCACACGTTCGGGACCAATTATCTTTGCAGTTGACGCGGCAGGAATGACCAACCAATCAATCCAGGTAGTCCTACGCCACGACGAATTCTTTCTGACAAATAAGGAGGTAAAGGTTTCATACTTCGTCACAGTTACAAGAAGAAATGTCTTCCTTGTACAGCGTTATTTGTTGCTGCAGCACCTCAATTCGTAATGTGTAAAATGTAACATTCGACAGGGCAAGTGTTTTAGTAGGATTATGTTAATTTTGTCGAAAATGTGGCGTAGGACTACCTAGAGACGAGCCCCTCAACTGTACTCTCGTAGCCAAAATTCAGGATCACGTGGAGTTGCTCCCGCCTTCTAACGTCCATCTCGTTATCGTTCGACGTGTTCGCTAAACACAACTTTCCAGTGGATTTGTCGTCTTGTGAAGTGCTTTACAATTTATTGCAACTTGCATTTACAATAAAATGTAAATATGGAATAGTATAACACTACACGATGAAGATACGTAGCAAATAAATAGTGAAGGTGATCACGTTTGAAGATACGCGGTTCACCAGTTCTAAAGTTACAGGTGCATTTACCGCAGTGAATATAATTCACTCCTATATCTTCGGTAACAAATTTTCCAACACCAAATTATCTGCACTTTCTACGCCCCCCCCAAAAAAAACTTATTTTTCGCGTGTAAGAAATGCTTCCTTAGAAAAGCAGTTTACGTAACAAGGGCGCGAAACAGGTGATTCACGCACGAGCCGAGTTTGTCGTCTGAGCGTAGCTCGGCCGACAAAGAGACGAGTGCAGGAATCACCTCGCGCCCGTGTTGCGTATACTATTTTTAGCACGCCGAGAGCAAGACGCAATGCTTCAAGAAAAGGAATATAAAGTAAATATCAAATAACTAGAAATACCTTACTTGTACAAAAAAAATGGATTGCAGTCTCGTAACACTATTGTTGATGAATAATAAACAAAGACGTCAAGATGTAAGACAATTTGTTACAAATGTTTTGAACACGCTTCGCAATGTTTCGTAGTCTTCGCGATTTCGCACACTGTGAAAAAAAATTAGCTCTTTCGCTCACGGAAAACAAGCACGAGAAACTGCGTTTCGCGCACGGGGTATTCGAAAAGAAATTCCCTCATGAAACTCCATTTTGCGAATTGCACGTTGACGCAAGGAGTGAAATACCTTTCAACGATGAAGTTCCTGCGTATTGCATTGGAAATTCAGTCATTCGGTATACTGGCGGACGCCGTCGCTTAAACCCGGATGGCGGACGCTGGACGTCTGGATGGAATGTTGATTTGGAAAGTGAGAACGAAATCTTGGTAACGACGTTATGCAGTCACACACAAGATGTCGACTTCACTCCAAATGGACTTTTGTACATAATGGTTTCTAACAGTTATTATTCCACGACAGTGAGTTGCATCTGGCACAACCCTTTCCCGAACTTTTTATGCACTTGAATATTTATGTATGTGAAGGTTTAGGGGCTCTTCAGTTGCTGATAACATTGAGTACCAAAAGTGTGATAATCTAATGAGTAGATTATAGTTATAATGATGATGGAATAAATTATAATGAAGTGGTGAAATTAAAGGAGGGGGGACAGGAGAACCCAGAGAAATTTTAGTGTTTTCTCCTTATTTATTTTAGGTCCCATTCAGCAACATGCTTATTAGGGATCTCGGATACAATTCTACCTTTTCTATGGAGACATTTAGCATTTATATTAATTTGTAGCTTCGTCCATCACAAGTTCTGGATACATTGACCAGGGATAGAGTCCGGCCCAAAGCCATTGTAGGCGCAGGCGTTGGCCTTTGCCGCACGAGCCCTGTCTTTTTATTTCAACAAGTTCAAGAAGAATAAAATACACTTCGTGAAGCTTTAATTTCAGGTGAATTCACAGGTCATTGATAAGCTTTAATATTTAGGTATCTTATCGACTCCACATTTATCATTATGAATATTACAGGTGGTTCCATATTTTTTGTCAGTTGCTCAAGTACCTTTGTGTGAAGAACAGGAAGTGTGTTGTAATGCTGCAAAAACTATTAAAGATGTCGAAGTTTTGACAGGAAAACGTTTCCGGTGCCCTGACCCCAAAAAAATGTTTTCAAAATGTCTTTGAGTCTGCTTATCGTACCATCTGTGCGACCTTCACTCCATCCGTCAGTCCATCCGTTCGTCCATTAGTCTGTGAACAGCGTCTAAACCGTGGATCAAAATCTACTGAATTCTATGTAATAAGTACAATTTTCATTAGAACTTTGAATTTTCAAAAATGATTGATTTTTTTTATAGAAGCGTCTGAAATTTTGGAATGGAGTAGTGATTACATTGTTGGGTTCGAAAAATAACCCCTTGGAGTTCAAATCGCAGCCAGGGCAAACATTTTTGTTGGTTAGGAATACTCGCAGACAAATGTGTTTACGTCAATGTAGGAACAAGTGATGGAACCCTTTACTGTCCGGGAAAACATAATTATGTTTGGGGTTCAATTGTATGAATTTGTTACACTGGTTTTGCTAGAATTATAATATTCCATAACCATTGCAAGTAATTCGACAGAAAAAAGTGTTGTGGCATCACAAGTTTGATAAAAGTGTTTTTGAAAGTAGCGTACGTGGACGCTGCACACTGACTTACCATATGTAAATTTCTTTCAGGCGAATCTGTTGAATATCGTCCTTGTTTCTTGGATGGATGGCGAAATAAACATTTACATATCACCAACTTCTTCCGTTTCTAATTGACTTTGTGATCACTTAAGTTTTCCCATAGATTGGTTGAAGTTAGAAAAATTCGTCTTTTTCTGTTGATAAGGAAATTTTTTAATAAATTTGCGGATAATAGAAACAACGAATGATATAATATTTAATGTCTGAATAGGTTCTTATACTTGTTTGATTGCTAAATAAATTTGGAATATTTAATTGCGGAAGTGTTCAACTCATTGTGATATTGGTTCATTCATTATATTTCTGAAGGTAATTCAGTCAACCATTATTTTAAGTTAATCGTGTATGTTGCTCTCCGCTGATGACAGGATCATTTATGCCCGTTAAAAGCTGGGGTTGAACGTCAGGTGATTAGTTAGTCATTTCCAGGAACATGGTAGTTAGCCAACTTATAATTAGAAATAGATTAAGCGAGGATCTCAATTTTCATTTGTATGGAAAAATTTTTAGCATGTTATTATAAAGAATATAAACTGCTTTCTAATTCACATTTTATTTCGACTTTATTAATAATTGGTAATCACAGGTTTTGTTTTCCGTAGCCTTATTTAAAGAATATCAAATGAAGTATGTGTGTTGTGGGCTTCAAATTTTAAAAAGTAATTTTAATAAGGCGCTCTAGAGAGTAATACATCAATGTAGTAGTTAACGTGTGAATATGATTGTCTTTTCTCACTTTTAACTTCTTACATGCGTTTTGCTACCAATTTGAATCGAAGGAATTATGCATAGTGAGGGGAAAAAATGAATATTGTACAAATGCATTTTACGAGAGTTGTGAATTAAATGTCATGTTGACCATCCGTTTTTTCTCAAATTTTCATAAAAAACGCACATGTTATTAGCATTGGATCGAGCTTTTCATTGTACGCCGACACTTGACATTTTAAAAGAAATGCTTAATCTGCTGTTAAATTTTGCACAAGAACTTGAAACCACTGAGGTTCCTAATAGGTGCCAGGTCCGTCGCTTTCCGCGGGTGTGGGTGGCTGCCAGAAATCCCTGCTGCATCTGAGCGGTGGAATCACGCGAACTGCCCGGCCCGGCCGTCACTCCGTCTGCCCCTCCGTCCGGCTCCGTCCACTGGCGATGGGCAGCAGGGGCGCATCCGGTGGCCACAGAGTTGCCAACATTGTCAAAATTAATACTTCTTGCAAACATCCTGTTATTTTTAATTGGAGTCAGAGGGTACAACAATTTAGTGAATCGTGTATTAATGTTTGTTATCTTCGTAACATCATCTATCGTGCCAGCGTATCGTACGTAGTACATAAAACTTCGAATGTAAGTTATTTTTATACATATTTTATATATATATATATATATATATATATATATATATATATATAATATGTATGTACATGTATATATACATCTGCTATTTTATTATTATTATTACAGTTGTTGTTGGAAAGTAATGCAAATATTTAAAAACCATTTTCAAATGTTATTTTAACAAGTTCGTGAACATTTTCCGTAAAAAAGTGAAAATTTAATGAAGTTTAAAATATTGGAGGGGGCAAGTACTCTCCGCCTCTCTCCTAAAATATGTCTAGGTCGTAATACTTTTCGCAGGACGAGCTACACCACAATATGTATTAAAATTGATTACGATATTCTTAATTTTAATAGGGTGCGTTATGAGAGCTATAAATAACAATTAGGGCATGTATATTTCAGTAATATAATTTCCTTAAAAGTGTGTGGTTACATAGCTCCCGTCATACCAGCGTATTATACTGATTCTAACAGCTTTCAGTACTTGCCACTGACCTATCATGAAGATGTCTGATAAAACTTTGTTGCTTCGACTTCACTCTGCGGCAGTCAATATTAACTCGGTGAAGCAATGAAGTGAACTTGGAGTTCCTGTGGACATTTGCCTGCGGGGTTTCCGCTGGCGGAGTGGAGGGGCGCGCCCAAGGCGAGGGCCCCACCGCCCTCGGGAGGAAGCGCGTGGGTTGGCAGCTCCGGGCGGCGCGGCGCGGCACACGGCGGGCACGCAAAGCCAGGCGCTTCTGCCAAAGAAATCCATTATCCGCCGCTGGGAGTTGCGTTTGCCCGCCCCGATGATACCCCGTGATGCAATTAACGTTTTCTTGCAGAAATTGTAATAGCGGCTGCATCTTGCCGCGCGGAGCGCGTCTCCTTTCGCCTTGCAGGTATTGCGAACCGTCTTCTGTAGCGGCATTCCGTACGCCTCTAAGGTAGTCATTAGACACGTAGAGAATCAAGAAAATAGAATATATCTATGTTTACTGTTAGAATGTATTCTAAAATAGTAAATGCATTGCCTCTTGAATATTAATGTGTGTGGTAATTTGATAATGTCACTGTTGCAAAACATACAGGAATTTCACGCCCGTAACTTTATATATTGCACTGACATGGAATCTCATGCAAAGGAGGTGATAGTACGATTCTTACTAAACATAAGTTCTAATCAGAATTATTCACTCAATTTGGGAGTTAGGAATTATTTCAGTGACTTCCTCCAAACAGCGTAATAATTTGAGGAGAAAAGAAAATAAGTAATTTTGAGCAATAATGTTCTCTTTAATCGACAGACTGAAGTGGCTTTAATTGACTGGCAGGTGCATCAACTGAGGACATTGCAATTCCTGGGAGCGGGAGGATTTTCGACACTAGCTAGTTAGCTAGGTCAAATTAAGCTTCTGACTGAAGGAGAATTCGTGCAGCCAGCTGCTCTGTTCGGTAGTTTTCCGTGGTTTCCCCGATTAACACCAAGCGAATGCCGGAGCAGTACCCTGAAGAGGGCCACAGTCCCTGGGCGGTCTGACTTTCCTTCTTCTTATCTTATCGACTCTCCTTAATCACACACTCTTATACTTACGTGCGCTACACTACACACATTTTGGGGTGTCCCCTGGTGGAGTTACTTAGAGGAGGAAATTCCACAAGTCGGCATGTAGAGTCGGCCCCGGATTACAAGCATCAGCGGAAGTGGTGCACTGCCCCCGCCGAGATATAACAATCATTACTCTTACGGGACTTGTCATTGCAATTGACGCGCCCGGAAACCAACTATCAATTCCTTTCCTTACAATTTAAAAGAAATTTGAGCATGGCGCAAATTTTCTTTAAATATGTGATTTAAATATTTTAACTTATTTATAATTTCTATTTAGTTCCTTTCCATTCCCTAAACATAAAGCAGGAGAGGCGCAAGCGTCTCCAACATTCAAACTGTGAAGTTTAAATTGCACTGTGTAAATTATATAAATAGCGTTTGGTGTTAGACCAGAAAATGTAAATAATTGGAATAAGTAAAACAAAGTTGATTTAGATTAGTTCGTAAGTATCCATCTCGTTTATAAAAAAAACTCTTCATTGACCATTTAATTTTTGTCTTATGCCAGCATATATCATAAAAATAATATTCTTTCCAACAGATTTCCTGCCCTTTTCTCACATTGACCTCAAGCTCTATCTTTAAGATATTGAACAGTAAGGGTCTTACCTATTATGCCTGTTTTAATCCCTTATCCAGAATTCTCCATTAGCTCTCCTCTCCTCCTTTACCCCACATCTTGTTTCTTCCAAGTGTTCTTTTTACATTCCCTTATTCTTTTGTTTTCCCCGCCGTTTTATGATTCTTCATAATCTTTCTCTCTTCACATTATCAAAATCATATTTTATATCCACAATGATGCAAACAACGCCACTTTTTTTGTCCTTTCAATTATAAAGTGCAAGCAATAAATATTGCCTCTTATCCTCTTCCCTTTTCTAAAGCCGATTTGACTATGTGACACAGTCCCGTTATTTTCAACTTCTGTATCTAATATATTTCTTTCCTTTTTGAAAATTATAAGAATTTCTCTGCCCTGTGCTTTGGAAATGCGTTACCATACAGTATTACAATAACTATTCAACGGGCACGTACAAAAACCTTGCGAAACCGTAGAGTGAGAGTGGTAATGTCCGCGAATTGACTGAACGTTAACAGTTATGCAAAGATCGCACAGAAATAAATCCAGCATAATGCTTTCCCGAATTGATGGCGCTTGCACGAGTAAATGATGACCACGACCGTTTCCGAAGTTACTGCGACTGCAACGGAATAACTCAGCGCGCCGGCGACGGGATGTCACTGCAGCGGTGAATCTGCACCACCACTACCACCACTTCCTCTCCCCTCTCCTTCTCTCTCCCTCCCTCTCTCTCTCTCTCTCTCTCTCATTTCCTCTTTACATTTCTATTAATAATTTCGTTACAGTCATCTTTTCCAGTTCCATCGTCATCGCTAGTAGTTCCTTGTCAACTCTTGATTTCATTACCATCTACTTTCTTCTCTATCATCGTTTGTAACTCACCCTCCCTCCCTTCCTTCTACTTCATGATCTCCGCTATCATCAGTGCGGCTTTTTCTTTGGCGAATGCTCACATGATTCAACCATTATTACCATGGAGTTTGTAAGGACGTGGTGCACTACTGATTCGGGAAATAGGGTGGAGTGAGGAAGTGAAACCATTCGAAATGCTCTTAAATCCATTCCTAAAGCCTTGTTTTCGTCGAACAGGGCTATTATGTGATTTAATTTATGGAATACGTAGTCATTTTAGAGCAGAATTGAGAAGGTTAATTCTACAGTACTTTTCAGGTTTGTCTTTCATTTCGAACACAATAAGGATACTGGTTTTACTCTATGGTATTTTACACTTTTAGAAAATCATATAGTCCTTAATTGTTTTCTTTCAAGTGATCACCTCCTTATAAACATTTCATTGTGACTGTATCACGCCTGCATATTTTCGATTCCTCACTTTTTTCGGCTTGCCTTCAACTTGATCATTTGGTTGTTCAATGATGTTGATATTTCCTAATTCTATATTCAGTTATTCATTATTCATTTCTATGTTTCTAAATAGAGAGGAAAGCTGAGATATAGCTAACCCATTCGTTTCCACTAATGGATTATGTCGAAAAAAAGCTCATTTACTTCTTGTCGCTATCTTGGGAGAAATTTGCATACTTGTTTGTGTGATCCATGTAAATCTCTCCACTTTCAAATACGGGCTACTAATCCTTTTTTATTTGCATTATTGCCCGAAGAACGCATACTGCTTCGAGAAAAAGGCGTGCAGTTTTATGATAAAATTCCATAATGTGCTATAGTAACGCTATAGTAACCGCTAATAATGCTTAAACATGTGTTAGAATGTTTATATTTTGTTAATAATATTGAAATAATAAAAATAATGTTTGACACTGTAGAGTAAAAATATTTTATTCACGTCTTTGATGTTAGTCCCCTCGGCATGTTACGTCTTCAGGGGATTTAAACCGTCACACCCGTGAAAGAGATAGTATTTTTTGTACTGGTACGAGTACGAATATTTCATTTTTGGTAAAAAATTGTTTTGATGGCCGATTAAACAATGTCTGGAGTCTCCAGGAATAGTTAATTCTAGAAGAGCTTATTTCGATAATAAATCACTCGTACAATTGTGCATCACACCTTTATTCTACGGATAAACTATTCCTTGTTTTAACCAAAGAAGAATCTGGAAAAGAGGATGTTGGTACATCTTTCGATAGTGTTTTGTCGAAATATTTATTATTTTCTCCACATTTCTTATACATTTCAGCCTGTTTTTGCCCATTTCGAATAGTCGTGATTTCTCATAAACTCGTCGCTGAATGTCTTGGAGAATTCTGCGTTGGAAGCATCGATTCCGATCATAATGTATATTTCCCACAAGAGCAAAGTGTATTGTCTGTCGTTGTGTATAATAATGTCTATGATCATTATTATTTGTGTGCTTTTTTTGTTAATAACGTTTGTTTTAGGAATTAATAATAAATGGTCGCGTTGTGCTGTTTCAAGCAGTTAGATGAAAAAAAATTGCATAAGATCCGCGCAATATTAGAAGTACATAATAGGCAGTACTCTTATTATAACACTACATAATAGTTTCATATGTCGCAAGAAAATTTGTGCTCTTGTATAATACTACAAGGTTTGTTTACCATGCACCAACAATGTAAAACATTGTTGAATTTTGTGTAATTTCTTCTCTTGAATAGGGTATTAATAAATACCCTTTGGATGCTTATCTCATCCAATATTAATAATTATCTGCAGAAATACCTTTCATAGTTAATTTTTAAACAATGTATGTTGTAGTGAAGTAAATTAATAGGTATTCAAATGCTTTGGCACACTATAAGTAGTAATTTTTCTTCGGTGTTGAACATGCGAAATGAATTTGTAATACTTAACCCATCAATGCAAGTGTATTGCATTTTACTTTATTACTTTTTTAATGTCACGGCATGTTGATTACTGTATTTACACAATTCACGAAGGTATTTTGAGTTAGGAAATATCCATTTCTTCTTTTTGTTACAACTTGCAAAGGGCGAAGTGGAATTACTTTTTGGATCACATTCTCGTATTCCCAACCGCGATCAGTCAGGAAGAATTAAAAGCGTGCCGCAGTCTCCTCGTGTGCTGATCTAAGGCGACTTGCATAAATCAGTGGCAAGCAGCTGGCCGTCGCGTCGGCCGCCGCGCCTTTTGCCAAGTGTGCATTAGATGCGCGCCCACCCGAACACTAGCAGAGGAACAGGTGCGGGCGGGCGGTGGCCCCGCGACTGCACTCGCGAACCCCCGCACGATTTGGCCTCAGCGGCGCCGAACATCTTCCTCTGCATGGGAGACGCGGCTCCACACATTCGGCGTTCGCCGAGTAGCGAACAGCTCGTCCAATCCCGTGGGCCGTCCTGATGATTTTTTTAAAAGATAGTTTGATTTCTGTGTGTACTTCACATGAAGCCCTTATGAAATTTTCTGTAAAATGACAATTTTTTTTCTTTCAATTTTTTGCTAAAAAAGAGAAAGTGCATTTATAATAATTTAGTTCCGATTTTCATTAAAACACATAAAATTTGGAAAATTGACGAAGTCAAATTTAGTTTCGAACTCTCCGTAGAAAAGTCGGAGAATTTTTTTTCAATTAAAATTGATCCCTTAATTGAAACCTTTAAATGCCATGTTCTCTTAAAAAATATGAGTTGTTGTTCAGCGGTAACACGGAAAGGAAAAAGTTCCGAGATGCCGTGCATTCCTAACGATTTTCGTGCAGGTCACGGCGCCACTCGGTAATACAAGCGCGCCTCACTCAAGACCAACTAAAGGCGGCTCCACGCGTTCGTTATTCACCGAGCAGCGAGCGACCGCCAACCCAATCCCGAACAGCTGATGTGCTCGGCGAATGTTCGCTTCCTTTGATGTGTCCGAAAGACCGACACGCGGTGAGTAGAGCGAACACCGAATCGTAAGCGTCTCTCGGCAAGTAGTAAGCAGCTCATCCATACTACTCGGGGTTAGGTAAACGGTTGCTCGCTACTCGCCGAGTAACGAATTTGTGGAGCCGCCTTTAGTTCACTTGGTAGACGGGGCTTGTTAGGGAACGTGTGGAAGAGAGTCTAGTTCCACTTCCTGCCTCACTTCACCGAAGTCGCTTCGTCTATGCAACAAGGCCAACATTTACATTAATGACGCATTGAAGCGAAACGATAAGTTCAGTGTTTTACCATTGTTGAAGCGGCTGAAGTTTTTTTTTGTTTTGGTGACTGTTATACGATTTCCTTATGCTTTCTGGCCTGCAAAAACAAATTTGGATATATCACTGACAAACCTCTGTTATATATTTCTCTTTAAGTCTAATGTACGATGCTCAAAGATTTATACTTATTTTAAGGTGTTTGTAAAACAAAAAAAAAAAAAAAAGAAAAAACAACTATGTGCGTCGTATCGTGATCACTGCGTATTCACACTTGCCTGACAATTACATGGCAATTATTTGCGAATGCCTCATACAGTTTTCTTTAGGGAACATCATGGCATTTTCTTTTGCAAAGTTATTCTTTACGGCGCCGACACTCGAAAGAAAAAATTTGAAAAATAAAAGAAATTACAAGTCAGTGACTTGAAATTGATTTTTGACTAGGAAATTACTGAAATACATTTTTTAAGAAAGTGAATACTAGTTAGAAATAGGTAAAAGAGTGGAGTATACAGTTTCAGTAATCTTTCACTGGCATGAAGTACCGCCTGACGACCGTTTACGAAACACGTGAATGCCTAGTGCAAGCAGGTAAAAAGATAGCGCTTTAGCTTAATATCTTGCTTCTGTTCGTTATATTCTTCAATACTTTCTTCTGTGCCTTTGTCGTGCATATTTTCGATTATCACTTATTTCATATCATGTGCAGTGTCCTACAAGTTCTTGTCATTCTTGTAGAATTCTAGACGTACTAGTATTTTGCAACCTGACAGTAGGGCAGGTAATAATTCATTCACTGAAAACCAAAGATAATTGTTTGTTTTCACCAGCGAAAAGTAAAACTCGTGTGTAAATCGTGAGGAGTGTCAATTAAAAAAACTTTATACTTCGATATCTGAAAGTAAAAATAATTCTTTCGAAGTAGTTTCGTTGTAAGTTAGTATATTATTTCTGTTGTTTGCGTTTCCATGAGTCATTACAAGTAAGGAGTCATTAAAAATAATTTTTCTCTATATTTTTCGATATTTTATATTGTGTTAAAGGCTCTCATTGTTAAATAGAGTTAGAAAATTCTCCCGCGCGTTCGATCGTTCTCGGCTCCCGCGCGTTTGATCCTGCGTTTGAAACTAAAAAACGTGAGTATCGATCCTCTAGATAAAAAAGAAAATGTCTGAGGTAGGTTTTAACTTTCAGTTAATACTTTTAGCAGTAGTTCTGGGAGTTAAGCGATAGAAATTGAGCCTAAAAATATTGGAGCACAAAGATCAGTTGTTTCATGTGTACCATAAATCGTGGAAGTCAAACACCGAGCCTCGCCGGAATTTGGAAATGCGTGTGTGAAGTGTCGGAAATTAGCTATTTATTATGTGCGCACAATAGAATTGTGAATGTGGAATGTTCACAACTTTGTTCATATTGAAAGTACCTCGTTGATTGGTGCATCTAGATTAGAGAATCGAAGGTAGCAGATGTGTGAACGAAGTCAAGAGTCATTGATTTATAAAGTACGAAAAGTTTGTACAGTTCCGTGGTCTGCGGGTGCGGTCGTTTTCTTTCATCCCGCTGTGCCGCCTTCCCCTTCAGCCAGCCAGATTGACTAATTTCGTCTTCATTGCACCGCCGACGCTCGTCTGTCGGTGGTCTACTGCGTCGAGCCCGCATCTTGTCCATCCCCTTTTTCCCGTCCGAGTGCACCGTGTCATTAATATTTCCGCACCTTGTTCACACGTGTTCTCCATCCGTGAAGCGCATTTCCTGGCGGAGGGCGCGTTGCGACGCCTGGCCTGGTGGTCGCGCGCGCGCGCGTGCGCGTGCGCGCCCGGGGCCAGCCGTCGCTCGCGGGCGCTGACGCGGCCTGGAATTGCTTCCTGGGCGCCTGCCAGCGCGCGCGCGGTCGCTCCCCGCAATCCGCCTCATTTTGTCCCGTCTCCGTCGCAGCTGATATCTCCGGCGACGGCTCCGGCTTGTTCCTCGGGAATCCTCCGCCGGCCCCGCCCCCGCCCCGCCCCCGCGAGTAAATTTAGTCGCGTCCGCTTGTCTGCCTCGATTGCTCGCGGAGCGCCGGAAGGGCGGCCGCTCCCTTCGCCGTGAGAACGTCGCCGCGTGACATTCTCCTACGCACGCTTCATCCGCGTTTACCAACAAAATTCGACAAGGGCCTTCATATGACGTAAAATCATACACAATAATGAATGATGATATTGACATTAACATCTTTTTCACTGGAGTTCCAAAAAACATTTATAAAAAATTTAAAAATTTAGTTTTCGTTGGCCCATTGGGTATCTGCTTTCTTGGTGTAGTATTTTAAATCCTTTAGCACAAAAACAACACATGTGCAATATGAAAAGAAGAAACTTTTTTTCAAACTTATCGTCTGAAGGAAGCTGACATGTATGAGCAGTGTCATCTATCTAAATTGAAAATGGTGATGGAAAATGTTCCCCTTGTGAATGAACATTAATGTGGCGTGTCAGAACGACCACAAAAGACTCAATGAATCATTTTTGGCCGTATATTCTTTTGGTATGTGGTTCTGAGAGGAGAAAGAAGACGAGACTTCGAAGATATGCGGCTAACTTAACGGTGTAGGTATTGATGCCATTCTGAGTTATTTTCTAAATGCAGAGTCAAACTGAGAAATAGGCGTTTTAGGAGTGATGAATATTTAACAGAGATTGAGTATGTTTTCGGCATTGTAAATGTATATTACGAGAATGTTATGTTGAAACAACTAGAAGCTGAACAATTTCAGCACTGCCGTGCTACGATGACTGACGATTAATGAGTTTCATATTCAGCGAAAAAGACAGTGAAAGGAATATAAGATCAAATTTTGTCCTATTAAAGAACCCGGTATTACAGAGTTTGCGTTAATTTCGAAGCTTGTAATTATTTTTTGTGTATTCATTGTGAATGTGAAGGTCTGAGTGGTTATTTTTTATCTATGGCAGTTTCATGAGTATATTTAACGAAGAGGTTTACTTAAATTTTGAGAGCATTGAGATAATAAATGTGCGTGAACACTTTCGAAAACGTTTTTGTAATTTGACTGTTGAAACGGATAAGTTATTTCAAAAATAACACGTTGCAAAGAAAATGCCTTCCCGCATAAGTATTCATTATATTAATCTTACAAAATCGAAATCGTATATAGTTGTTTAACCCGATCCATTCAATACGAAGTTTCTCAATTTTTCAAATGTGTATTTATCCCTAGAAAGACAATGAAAGGAAAGATTCCACTAAGGAATTGTATTTTGCTTTGTCCGCTCTATTCACGAAAAATATAGGTCACGAATTTAGATTAACTGGTACTGATCCACTAAATCATTAAAGTCTTATTCGGATTATAAATTCCTTTTGCTTATAAGTATATTCCCGACAAATGAAATGTAATATAGTTTAGGCAGACGATTTCTTGAATTTCAAAACGTGTAAATCTAAAAACTGGAAAATATAATTACATATTTTCTATTCTCTCTTAGGCACGAAGCCAGAAGCGTAAAAAACAGTATCAGAAGTGACATCGAAACTGAAAGCATGTTTTTCCAATATGTTGGTAAAACTGTAATCGAATGAAACGGTGCGGTTTCGAATTTTAAAATGTCTTCATAATTTCGTACAACTTGTGACGTTAGGTTTGCTAACTTGTCACTTTTCGAAGAGCGATATTGAATATAAACAGATGCCCGTATTTTCGGGATACCTCTAAATATAAGGTATTAGGATCCCTGTATTAAAAATAACTACATTAAGATGTATAACAATGCCCGTCGGAACTCGCGTATAAAGAAGTAAAATTTGTTGAAAATTCTGATTGAGATGGAAATCTGAGACCGCAATGGAAGGCTTTTGTTATGAAAAAACATAATCCAAAATATTTTATTATCCGAAAACGAAACGAGAACTTTATTTGAAACGTTTTGATGCCTTGATTCTAATACTAGTACGCAAAATGCCCAAAAAACCCTGTGCGTGCGAATGAAGAAGGTTCGCCAGGAAGTGCTTTTTCTTTCACTAGTTGTCAATTTGTTTGTTTTGCCTCATTTTAATACCTTTCAAAATTACAGACGTGATAAACGATTTAGTTAGGAGACGTGCGAGAATAGTGCCTTGTACCTTGCGAGAAATAAAGATAATGTTATTAATATATTTATTTAAAACACTTAAGTTTTCGTTCAAAAAGAAATGTGAGGTTTCTATTCAAACAAATTTCTTGACAGGCAATGGTCTCTAGTTGTGTTAATATTTATTCTTATTAACCAGTTTTATAGTATGTACACTGCATTTTATTATAATTTCCAAATTAATAGAATCAATGTGAATCTGGCGTGATTTGCTCGTTACGTCGGTTAGTCGTGCGAGTTGCAATAGATCTATCAAAAGCAGACGCCATTTCGTCAAGCGCGAGAGAGCTGTGATTGTGATGTTATAGTTCTAGACGCGAAGTCGGTGAGTTTTATAGGATCAAAGATTAATGAGTGTTTATAAGCTCAATGTCTAGCAATCGTCTGACATAAGTGTCCCTTTAAAAAACCCTCAGTGATTACAATTGTGTGATGCATTGCGGTTTTAATTTACAATGGGTAGCAGGATTTCTGCTCTGCACCTTAGTCACAGTTTTGCTTGTGCGCTAGAAGATCAACTCTTAATGTAATATGTAAAATTGCAATTACAGTTGCGGAAGCCTTTTTAATTCTGTTTTTACAGAGAAAATTTATTCTATTGTGCTAGAATTTGTAAAAGTCTCTCAATTCATTAATCTTGGAGAATAAATACTGATCGACATGCAGCGTTGTTTTGGGACTTTTTATGTTGTAGTTTTGTGTTGTAGCTTTTCTACGATTCTTCATTTTGTACGATGTAATCGCATGGGATGAGCTAGAAATTATTGTGTAGTTGTCCCGAGTAAAAACGCAATGGCCCTGCGCGTTTCGACCGCCGTGTGTGTGCGTGCGTGCGTGCTTGGCGTTGTGGCCCGCGCGGCGTCCGCGGCATCTGCGGCGCGGAGCAGCCCTCGGCCCCCGCCCCCACCCCTCTGCTGCCCCTGTCTCTGCCCCTGCTCCTGCCCCGGCGATGACACGTGACTGACAACACATAAACCAACCGCCTCGGCGCGCCTCCCCCGGGGCTGCCTTCCATCAAACGGTGCCCTCGGCTTGCTGCTCAGATCATTTCCTTCTTTCAGTCTTTCTTTCTGTGGCTTTTCCACGGGACGCGACTGCTGCGGACAACCATTCAACTAGAGCTTCGATTCTTCGATCTTGCCCGCGGCGCTAGCGGTCCTAAGTGGGGCCGGCAAGACATTAATTTGTTAAGCCGCTATTTGCAACATGTTTAAATGTTCTTGCTATGTAAGCGAAGAAAGTTTGGAATTGTCTGAGGAACAATGAACAAAACTCTTTATATCGAGATTACACCAAAAATGTAGTGTACACTAAAACACTATTGTCATCCGAGAAAAGTCGACGTTAGTTTTGAAAAAAGGTACACGCTATAAGAGTAGTTTCATAAAAATTGGAAAACTTAAAGCCGATTTAGAACAGCTTTTCACAATTTTTGTAAAATTTAAGAACTCTTATACATATGAGTGGGCAGAATGTTTTGGAACGATTAAAAAAATAATAACTCGTACTGTATGATGCACAAACAATAACACTTCCCTGACATTTATAGTATGGTTTTGTATGATGAAAATGAGGACTAAAAGTTAACAGATTTGAATTGATTTCGCAACAATCACCCCTCATACCAGTCTGAAAAGTTGTTTTTTTTTAATTTCTCTCTGTCCTTACAATTTACATTCCGTATAAGGCTTCATTATTCAAAAAACTACTGAATTCCCCCTGAGCAAGAGAAACAATATTTCCTTAAACCTTTTTCTGTTTAGTGAACGATGAAACAATGTTTGTAATTCCAAGACAAAAGTATTGCCGATGAACTTTGCGTCTTCCTGTTCTTTTTGCTGCTTCGGGTGCTAAACCTTTCAACTTGCTAATAGAAAGTTAAGTGAGTCTTTGTTCGAAAATTACCAGTCTTCTTTATGTTTTGTTTTCATATTGAAACAATATAATTTAATAACTGATTGTTATTCGGTTTGATTTGTACCTTTGGTTCTAATTTATTTTTTTAAATCGTGAAATGTCTCTTTTTTTCAAAAAAATTTAAATGATTTAATTCTTTTATCACAGTTACATTATCAACGTCACTCATTTACATGACTTCTTCGATATAAAATTCAAATATGTGAGAATTCATTTGTAATTTTTTTGTTTGGTGCCACGTTTTGAACAGCATTAATTAATTACCCCTGCAACATCCTATGCTAATAACTGCATTGATAAAGCTCGTTTATCAAAGTAGACAATTGTCACATAATATCTGATGTGTTTTTTTTCACCCTATTCGTTAAAATATTCAGTAGAATGCTCCAAAGGTCAGCGTACGTAACTGAATAATTTCCCGGAGTTCGTTTCAAAACATTCAGAATGTATTTTAAACAGAATAAAAATATTGTTAAGAAGTGTTATATATATTTAATTTCATTTAGTTTTCTCATTGTCTACCTGTAATGAGTAAAATTTGCCTGATTATAATACATTTCTTGTGGTGAATCGGACATAATATAGTAAGTTTTGTACCATTATTACTTCTATAAATACGCACGGAACAGACTTCTATAAAAACTCCTTGCAATTGTTCATAACTGGTAAAGTTTTTCACCACCGCATATCTGAA